>JAYEVJ010000418.1:0-180382 GCA_036346265.1 Melocanna baccifera
TCTTTTTGAAGATAGTTCGTTTGCATGGTATGCCTTCTATTATTTCAGATCGTGGCGTAAGTTCTTGAGTCATTTTGGCGTACTCTATGGAACAAGTTGGGTACAAAGTTGTTCTCTACAACATGTCACCCCAAAGCGATAGCCAAACCGGGGTGGTGAACCGCACATTGTCTACCATGTTGAGAGCTGTTTTGAAGAACAATTTGAAGCTGTGGGAAGAGTGTTTGCCGCATGTTGAGTTCGCATATAATCGGCGGAACACTCCACCACCAAGGTAAGTTCTTTTCAGGTAGTGTATGGATTCAATCCCGTGCCCCTATTGATATTTTACCTTTGCCTACTAGTGAGAGAGTTCATAATGATGCTAAGAGCGTGCTGATTTTATTGTCAAAATGCATGAGACTACTAAGGCAAACATTGAAAAGATGAATGAAAAATATAGGATTGTTGGTAGTAAAGGTAGAAAGGAAGTTAAACTTGAACCAGGTGATTTTGTTTGGTTGCACTTGAAAGGATAGATTTCAGTTAAGAAAGTCAAAATTGATGCCTAGAGCTGCTGGTCCTTTTAAGATAATTGAGAAAATAAATGATAATGCATATAAACTTGAGTTGCCACCGAGTTGAGGGTTAGTCCCACCTTTAACGTTGTAGATTTGAAGCCATACATGGGAGAAGAAGATGAGTTTGAGTCGAGGACGACTCCACTTCAAGAGGAGGATGATGATGAGGACATCACTCCTTTGGATGCAACCGCTGATCCTCCAACCGTTATGCAGGTCCAATGACCCGAGCTCGCATGCGACAATTAAATCTAGAGGTGAGCTCGTTCTTAGCGATCCTTTTATAGTTTTGAGAATAGATTGCTACCTAATGATGTTATCTTACTTAGAAACATTGGAGGGTCATGAAGTACATGGAGAGAGGTGTGGAGGTGGAGAAGACCAGCAAGGACGTCCAAGTCAAGCGGAGTCCAACTCGAGTTCGCGTCTGCCTCGGCCTTCAGGACCAGCCTGCAGTAAAACGGACGCCCAGGACGCATGGACTCCGTTTTGGACGTTCCACATATGTATGGAAAGCTAAGAAGGATACCTTTCAATGGCTCTGGTCCCATATCAAAATTCCTTAGAGTCAGCAGGAATCATTGAAACAAGTGGACATTTAGAATCTCTCAGGGTGCTGCGCCACCGTATTTTGGGCCGTTCGGCTTTGTATCGTGTTGGAGCCCATTAGGGCGCGTCCAGTTTTGCACGCCCCTCACTCCTTTATATACAGTCGCCACCCCACCATTAGGGTTGGGTTTTGCTTAGATTAATTCTGTCTTGAACAGTTTCGCCGTTCATCGGTTTGTGAGACCCCAATTTTGAGTGCTAAATCAATACATCTGCAATTCGTTGTGTTCTTCTTGTTCTTGCTTGTGTTCTTCGATTCGCGGCGAGATTAGCCTTCTTAGCGAGTCAACGGCTGCGCACGGTTGATAACCTAAGGGCGTGGTGCTGCGATTGCGGGGTTGGGTGTTGTTGGAGCCGGATCGATTTGTGTCGCGCTCCACCGTCGAACTTCTCGAGAACTGTTGGAAGGTGGGACCCTTCCCATCAGCCAGTGAGGCCACAGGCAAAAAATACGACTCCAATCGGTTTTGTGGAGATCCTCTCAAAAGTTTTAAGAAACAAATGAACTGACTCAAACTTTCGATCGCCGTCTTATCACGTATGTAGGTTCGCAAGCGTCGGGTGGCCCCACCCTAAATCGGCAAAGGTAGGAGCGCCGCAGGAGAAAATAGAATAGTTGTGCCGACCTTGAAGCCCCTGCGTGGCCGTGTTTTCTTGCCTTCCCAAGCAATTTCTTTCCTTCTTATCTCCGGAAACTCTCTAGAATCACGATCACGTTGACCCTTATCAGCGTGGCCAAAACAAAACGACATGCAATTAGCTTGGATTGATGATGCCAAAATCGATAAAAAAACTACCGATAAATATGCGACTTACCTTATCCTTGTTGCCACTAGTTTCCCGAAGTAATCCATGCACTCTGCACCATTGGCTTATCCATCGACTAGCCACGTTTTTTCTTAGGGCTTCGCTTTTGATTTTTAGTTTTTAAGTCAAAATACCAAACTCAAAATAGGATGACCTATTGAAGTAGATTCTCTAAATAGTTTCTGAGCCCAAAATCATGTGTCATTCACATTGGTGTCTCCATTGTCCAATGTCATATCGAAAGTGCAAACAAAAATCATCAATCACAGACATAAAAGAAATCTTGATGCAAGCCCTCAACTCTTGGTACGAGAAGAGCATGATCCACAGCTTATGTCCTTGACAATGGAAACATGAGCAAACTGCTGAGGCAAATCAATGAATTATTAGTTATATACCCGCCTAATGCCTTTAAAATCCTTAACCTTGTACCTCAACCCTACACTCCATCCTTCAAAATCCCTAACCCTATATCTCGACATGGCGACCGTGACCCGCCATAGCCACCTCCTACTCTCAATGTCGGCCTAAGCCACCGCGCCGCCTAAGCATGTCGATGTCAATCTCGACCTCGAGGCACCACCAATTGATCAATCTTCACCTATCTAGATCACCCATATAGCAAGGTTCGAGATTAAACCCGTTTTGCTTATTCTTGGCTTAAATTTTGGTTTTCATAGTCTAGATAGTTTTAGCCCAAATACATGCCTAGATTAACTTGCTATGATATGTAAGAGTAGATCTGGATAATCCTCTTGATTAGAAACTCCTTGAGTAAGAGCTAAATTGGATTTTAGGGTTTTGTGTGTTTTCGAGATCTAGATTTGATTTCTTCATATTAGTGAACATGAGCCCAAGAATCTTGTGATTCTTGAATGGTTTAGCTTCTTAATACCTTGAATAAATCTCATGTACAATCTGCGGATGTTTGGATGATATTTCAGAAAGTTCTTGAGATTTGGGTTTTTGACCCGAGAGATTTATAGGTCTAGAAACAGGGGACCAGTCAAACTGGCCCTATACCCATGGTCAGGTAGGCAACTGATCAGACCGGCCTCAGATTGGTCTGGCGGTTAGATAGGCCCATGCATGGCGGTTTGACCGGCCTTGTGCTAAATGCCCTCGGTTTTGTTGGCTTCAATCTCTAGTTTGAATTTGTGGAGCTCAGTTGGTGTAATATGAATTTAATGACTATCATAGTCATTTGAGTGCACACTATGGTATAAGCGCAAAGAGACTCGCGAACTACTCAAGCTTGATTCGTTTTAGACTCGATTTGAGTTCGCTCGAGCTCCAAACGAGCGAACGAGTCCGATCTCAATCTCGCGAGCTTCAGCAACGAGCTTGAATAGTTCACGAACTTGAGATATTTTATCCCATTCCCATATCCGCCCTCCCTCGGCGAATCCTGCGGCGGGCCGCCAGCGCCTCCGTCCTGCCCGAATCCCGCGCTCCTCCTCTCCTCGCGCCGCCCGCGCTCTCTCTCCTCGCGCCCCCGCTGCTCCTCTCCCCACCATCCCATCCTCTCTCCCCGTCCCCTCCTCTCTCCCAGGCCCGGCGCCGGATTTGCCCCCTTCTCGCCTCGTGCCGCCTCCTCTCCCCTGTCCCCCGCGCCCCTCCTTCCCCATCGGCACCCCTCCTCGTCCCCGTGCCGCCTCTCTCCCCCGCCACCCCCTCCTCCCCGTCGGCGCCCCTCCCCTCCCCTCGGCTCCCCTCTCTCCCGGTCTCCTCCGCGCCGTTGCCCCTCCCCTCTCCGCAGCATGGTGCCCTTTCTCGACCAGAGCCACCTCTGGCCGGATCGGCGGATCCAAATCTTCCCACTTGAAGTCGCGCCGCTCGACCTCTTCCCCGGCCAAGGCCACCTCCGTGCGGCCGCCCGATGCCGCCACGCTCGGCGCCCCTCCTCTCTCGCCGCGGCGCCCTCCTCGACCGGATCGGCCTGCGCAGTGCGCCCTCGGCACCGAGCCACTCGAGCTTGTCCGAGTCGAGCTCGAGCCCAACTGAAGCTCGACGGCAATCTCAAGCTCGCTCAAGCTCGGCTCGAGTTTCTCACCGAGCTTGCGAGGCGAGTCAAGCTCGCTCGAGCTCGGCTGCGTTCTGACCCTAGTGCACACTTTGAATAATATGGGGAAAAGTTTTGATAACCATTCACCCCTTCGATTGCTAACATCGGTCTTACAAGTGGTATTAGAGCCTAGTTAAAACTCTTCTTCATAGATCTTAACCAATATTAAGATCCATGCCATCGATAGGTATTCCACCAAGCCACCCATCTTGATGGAGTCAACTTCCCATATTGGAAGCGAGGATGGCAACATACATTCAGGCTCAAGACCATTCAATGCAGGAAAAGGTCAAGCATTTCTTTGTTGTCTCTACCGATAATCGAGATCACTTCAACGAAACTTTTGGATGTGTATGCAAATATTATAGCTAGGAACCTTCTGATTCATAACCTTGGTAGGAATGAGTTCGATCATGTGTCACATCTTACTTTGGCGTATGATATCTGAAAGACTCTCATTGATTATTATGAGTGCTCTATAGCTATCAAGAAAGTATGTCAAAACCATTTAAGATAGAGAATAAAAATTGAGATGAGATGGAGGAGTCTTTGATGACTTCTTTGCTTGCTTTCCCAAGATCCTCAATGATTTGTAGGCCGTCGGTGTGGTCTATCTTGACTCTGAAAATGCATGCTAAATTTTTGAAGCCATGGATATGAATGTTTGGGAGATAAAAAATTATATCTATCAATGACAACACTATCATGAGAGAGCTCACCTTGGATAAGTTTTATTCAAGGTTGAAGACTCATGAGCTCGATTGTTCTCTTGTAAGAACAAGTTGCAGTCAATGACACTTGTGACTAATCCCGTTTAGAGTCCTTATGGCTCAGTTGAGTCTGCTTCTTTTGGATTCTCCTTACGTGCTTTGCATTCTCTTACTGATGATCAGCTTGAGCAATTTTCTACGGATGACCTAGCCCTCATATCCATCAAATTCATGAGAGCCCTAAACATTATGAGAATGAGAAATGAGAAGGAAAAGGTCCTATCCGAGGATTCAATTGGGGTAAGCTCAACCACATTGGACCAACTACCCGACTCAGAGCAAAGGAAGTCAAGGAGGAGAATGAGTACCACAAATGCTCATCAACTCGAGGATACCAAGCGGAAGCGCAGCACTACCACAGGGTAGCCCATCGAGTCCTTTTCGCTCTCAAGCAGCTTGACTTGGCGATGTGGACTAGGAATACTACTACGAAATCATTATCGCAGGCGGTTCAAGCGTCATCACGAGGCGGTTTTACGAACCGTCTAACTTTATGGTCGATGATAATCGAAGGTTATCACAAACGGTTTTCAAACCGTGCATGGAGTATATATCACGGGCGGTTTGTAACCTAACCGTTTGTGATAGCTAGCATCCTGAGCGGTTTATAATAAAAATGCCGTGCGTGATAAACATATATATCACAGAGCGGTTTGTGGTTACAAACCGTCGTGATATTGATATATCACGAGACGGTTTTGTTAAAAACGTCCTATATCACTGAGCGGTTTGTAATTACAAACCGTGCGTGATATTCTTTCCTACCCTAGATCTATTTACTTTATTGGCTAGCCTCGGAAATGCTAGCCATACCCTCTGAAACAAGCGAATCAACATGTACACATCTGACAATTCACATCTCAATTCATTTGAAACATATAACATCCAATTCATATCTCAATTCATTTCACAAGCGTAAACACATCCATTTCATAAATCAATTAATTGAAATGAAGTAAAATATCCATTAACAATACACAATTGCAAAAGATCTACATTGCATTTGCACTTAGATGGTAACATTGCATTTTTTATTGCTCTATCACTCCGGAATCGAGGTCTCGTGAAAGAAACAGATCCATAATCAATGAACTTGTCAGGCTGCATAAGCATTACTTGGATGGTGCATGATTGCCATCCAAGTATTGCTTGTGCAGCCTGACAAGTCATTAATTATGGATCTATTTCTTTGCGAGACCTCGATTCGAGTGATAAGAGCAATAAAAATCATTATACATTGTGGAATTCTCCCTTTGGATTTAGGACTTGAGCCACCAAAAAGTAGGTGCTCTCTCCTAGAATTCCTTCAAGGTTGGTTAGTTAGTATCACAGACGGTTCGTTAGTAAGAACGATGCGGTAATTTATCATCACGAGCAGTCTCCAAAATAAAACCGTCTATGATAGCTCCATCGGGACTCGGTAGCACTATTGTTATATGAGGCGTCTCGGCATACGAACCGTCGATCTTTAATTTGGTATACGAACCGTCTGCTAAAAAAATTAAATATGCGCGCGGCCTAATTCTCAACGCATACATGCAAATATGGCTTGATGATCATCTCCTTCCTCTCATTTGTTCATCAAGAGTTGTTAATTTGGAACCTTGCCTGAGTGGCCAGCAATTTACATCTAGAGCAGCTTCTCACACGCGTCCGCTCTCCTTCCCCAACTTTCTTGCATCCGTCGGCTCGACCGATCATCGCGTCGATGGAGCGTCTCGCTGCCGCTCAAGAAAGGAATTAGCCCTCACCTAGTTCTTCTCAACAATGTGCACGAGGCGGAAGAAGCCTCGTGGCATTGCCGGACTAATGGATACCATTGCCGATCAAGCGAAAAGCAGATGCGAGGAAGCTTACAATGCAATCATCTACGAGATTATGAACTATGCTCACGATCATTTGCCGGTCGGAGGAGGAAGTCTTGAGGCAAGGACAATCTTAGGCGTTCGAGAACTCGCGGGTGATCCAACGGACAAAGTCGAAGAAAAAGCGTCTGAAGCCTAAAGATTAGAATCAGGGAATCTCTTTATGTGCGACTTTTGTAATAAAATTTTCTTTAATTTATGATCTCTTGTCTCGATAGTTACATAGGTTATAAGTTATTAGAAGCAACACGTAATACAAACCGCTCAGTAATTTACATATTAACATTGGACAGACAACATCACTGTTGGTTTGTATTACAAACCGTCTGTGATAATTCTAAGATTATCACGAGGCGGTTTGTAATACAAACCATCTGTGATAAGCTACTATCACGGATGATTTTAAATAAAAAACATACGTGATAATGCGAGATATCCACAGACGGTTTGTAATAAAAACAAATGCAGCGATACGGAAATATCACGAGACGGTTTATTGGTAAGAAACGGCTGTGATACTGCGTTTTCTCCGACGCCTTCAACACGAGCCGGTGTCCAAATTAAAACAAATCTGTGTTAATGTCGTTTCTGACGCAGCGTCTATGATTTGGCGTCTAGTATTAGGCTTTCTGTAGTAGTAGAATCGAGGAGGAGGATGAACCGCAAGGTAAGAAGAAGGCAATTGACTTCACTAGCATATGTTTCATGGCAAGCACCAATGACATCTCTGGCGAGAATGATCTCTACATCAACCTTGATGAGGTAAAACCCATGTATGATGAGATGTTTCGTGTTGTAGTTCACCTAAATCATGATCTTAGAAAATGCATAAAGAAAATGAAGAATAATGTCTTTTTGGTTGAAGGGTTGAATGCTGAAATTGCTAGACTTAGATCATTTATTCGTGATGATAATAATTATGAATCTTGCCTAGTTTTACACTCCGAGCTATACAAGCTGAAGACTATTTATTCTGATGTTGCTAGTCAGTTTAGAGTAGTAGTTGATAAAATTGAGAAGATGGAAGCATATTTTGTTCTTGGAACTATGATGTATGCTTATGTTGTTGATGAGTTTCTTGTCACTAGAGATAATCTTGCTAAAATAAAAGCTATTTTTCTTACAAGTTCCTTAGACTACTCATCTTATGCTAAACAACTAAAATATGCATATGATGAACTTGCTTAATTCAAGTCTAGTAAATCTTCTGTATGCTTACAAGCTAGGGACATGAATACTATTGCTTTAGCTTGCTCTAAGTGTGACTTACTAGATTTCAAGCTTAATAGTGCCATAGGGAAAATTGATGAATTAAGCGATGAGGTGCTTTACTCTAGGGCTCTATCATGCTCAAATTATCCAAAGCTAGTTGTTGAAATTAATGCATTAACTAGGACTCTAAATGACTTCATCACTAAAGAAAAACTTGCTACATGTTCTACATCAAAGAAGTCTGACCCTGTTCCATCTATTATATGTGCATTTTGTGCTAAGATAGGTCAAGATCAAGATGATATGCATGAGGCATTTAAATTCAAGTTTGATCGAGTAGTTTAGGAGCGTTAGAGAAGCCTCTTGTCTATCTAGTGAATCTCTTAAAATTGAGGTAGTTGTGTATAAGGAGAGATATATTAGGGTGGTGTGAAAGAGTGAGTGCAGTTCGTGTGTCACCCAAGCCAAAGTGAATGATTATCTCAAGAAGACCTTAGAGTGATTCTTCAATGGCAAAAAAGAACCTTAACATGATCCTAGGCCAGTCTAAGGTAAGTGTCAAGCATAGAGGTCTAGGTTTCAAAACCTTAGAGTATTCCAATGAAAAACCATATAAGACGCTTAGTATTTTGAAGAACATGCAATAGCTATGTTTCAATCTTATGCATAAACTAGTGCGAGCCCTAAAGGCTATGAACATAAGACTTATACAACCCCTTGGATGTTCCTAAGGTCCCCAAACTAAGTACAACTCAACCCTATATTGTTTTAGACTCAAACTTACATAAAAAGGAAACTAGATTTTCTGATCATCATATTATTTTGGTCATAACAAATTATTTGTGATGTATTTGAAGATGGAGCCTTATCCATTGCGTAGATCTTGAAATAGGTTTTCCAACAAGCCCAAGAACACCTGAATCGGACATCGTTCGTGAAAGTTATGACCTTTTAGGAAGTGCATGTTGGGCTGTCTGAACCGAATCCGAATTGAGTTGAGTTGAATTCAACTTTGAATTCAGTTGGACTTATGGGAGCTTTGAATTGAGCTTAGAAATCTTATCCAAAACTTATACTTGAAGTTCTTGGGTTTCTCCCTTTTTTTCTCTCTCACTGCACGGGCTTTTTTCCTCCCATCCACATGGGCCTTTCTCTTATATGCTCCAGCCAGCCGTATGGGCTTTGTTCTTATTGGCTCCAAGTGCATGGGCTTTGTTCCTTCATATCTTTGGTATCTAATGTGGTTATCCTCCTTATTCTTCTCCATTGCTTTAGCCCCGCCTCCATCTCCTCCCTCTCAGTTTCAATGTCTTCCATTTGTTAAACCTGAGAATGCATAGAGTGATAACGGAGGTAGTATTCTATCCTTATGAAAAACAACATTAAGCTTAGTTTGGAATGAGTTCACCTTAATGTTAAACTTCTTTTCCAGCTCTAGCTCTTCTAGCAAACTCTTGTAGTTACAAGTACTTGTTGAATTACAACGAACAACATAGGCTAGGATATCCTCATCATCCTTCCCTTCTTTCTGAAAAGCCATACTCGGCTTTTGATAACTGAGTGTACTAAACAAAGAGAATAATGTATATGCATGGTATATGTATTTATTGTTCATACTTGTCCTATTTATCATATCATGTACATCTAAAAGCGTAGTAAGTAGAAAGAACAATACATATGTATGATATATGTATGAATCAATTATTGTGTCATTCTTATTGTTTTGTACAAACCATTTAGTACAATAGCAGCCATAAGTTGTATACATTGCGATATGGTTATTCACATTATTCTCCCTTCCATGAGGAAAAGTCATCCTCAACTTTTCTAAGAGCATGGACAAGTCATTAATGGGCAAAACTAGATCAAGTTGTTCAAATATGATTGTTAAACAAAGAGTAAACAAGTAGGCTAAAGAAATCTTTTTAAACGACAAAGCGCTATTATTGAAACTCATTTCGTTGTGATCATAACATGGAACAAAAGATTGTTTATTCAAAACATGCAATTTCAATTCGGCAATCTTATCACATGCAATGTATATTCGATAAATATAGAACATGTCATCTACACCATAATCTCCAATCAAATTGAACTTATATGTGTAGGTATAAGTGCGAACTAGTGAGACCGGGTAGAAACTCCCGGACCCACTGTGTATTCTTGTACTAGTCGGAGATCAATGCTAGTACACACAGTTCAAGCAGAAAAGATGATATATTGCCAACAACGCTTTATTACAATAGTAACTGAAGTTTTACAAAGGCCATTGCCTTACTAAGGTTCACAGAACCACAAGCAAAAATAAACACAGCGGAAGCAAAAGATAACTTGATCGACCCATCAATGCGCCACGGGCAATTGGTGAGAAGCGAATCCTAGGCATCAGAGAATAATCCACGCATCCACATTCGCGCGAAGTCATACTCTCGGCAGTCTTCTCCATTCTCTGCTTTTATATTTATAGAGCAACGGTGAGTACAAAAATGTACTCATAAGTCTTGGGAAAAATGCATAGATGTAAGGTTTCACAAAGGAAGGCTATATGGTTTATTTGCAAAAATCAGCATTTTATTTCAAATCTACATAATTACTTTAAAAGCCATTTTGTAAACAACTTGTTTTTAATAATCGAAAATGGATAAGTACTTTAGTGAAGGTTAAACTACCAACACTAATATCTCAGGCCATCACAGCCAATTTTCAAAACCTCAGGTTACACCCCCTGATCTGAACATCACGAGAGTTATACTACTCCCGAGTTTTTCTCCAACTCATTTTGTTTTGAAATCAAAACCAAAACTTCTACCATGTGAATGCATTCCTTGCCGCCCTTGACCAGTGGGCACGGCTATTCGAATAGTTTTACTCTGCGAGAGGTTGTACACTTTACCCACAAGAGATAAATTATCTTAATAGTCAACACGCTTCCTTTGGCATGAGACCGGATAAATTATCACAAAGCCTTTCGCCTACTCGGTATAGTTTAAATACCACCGCTAAGGTTTCACCACAACTCGAATCCACGAGTTGGAGCCCCTCTTGCGCCATATGAGTCTGATGAACCCTGTCCCTCACTATGAGTAACGATACCACGGCACTCAATACACCTTTGGTGATATCTAAACTACACTATTATAGGGTAGTTAGCTAGGTCGTACCCATATAGACTTGTGGTTGTCTTGTTTTGCTCAGTTTGGACAAACACAAGCGTCGGTCCTTAATCGACCGGGGTGGCTCATTCACAAACCCAACAATTCTCGTGCTAATTGCACGGACCAAACCTTCCATCCACCCTTGTCAACTTTTCCCTTTGATTTTCAAATTAACAGTGGTAACATCCATTACCACTTTTCAAACAAAATATTTAACAATGGTAACATCCATTACCAATGTTCAAACAAAATATTTAACAATGGTAACATCCATTACCAATGTTCAAACAAATCATTCATCAAAACATTTGATAAACATGCTACTCATTTGAACATTATTACATTTATTTGCTCGCTAAGCATTTGCTAGTATTTAAACATTCAACAATTGTAACACTAACTCATTATTGAGTCAAAGGGATATCCTAAGTTGACAATGGTACAAGGTAAACAATTTTCAATGGAAGGTATAACAAATTGGGTCTTTAACTAAATTTTCTAAATCAAATTATCACTTGATATAACATAAGCATGCATTAATTTTAAAATAACTACCTACTCATTTTATAAATCATTGGAGCAAGTTGATCAAAGAAACTTGCAAAACATAGGAACAAAATGGTCAAAGGAGACTTGCCTTCACTGTATGCAGTTGAAATCTTCCACAACTTGCTCTTGAGGTTGCTCGGACAAATCGGTCTCTACGTAAATCGAGAATTCCAAATAAATAAAATAAAATAAAAATTCAAAAATTGAAAATAAATATACCAAATGAAAGATTGAAATTTTAGATGAATTTAGAAATTTGAATGGACCAATTTGGAGCTAAAATGAAAAGATATGGCTATTTGAAAATCTCAGATTTGAATAAATCCAGAAATTCAAATCTCGACATGTGGGGTCCACTTGGTCAGAAATTTCATTTAAAATGAGTCTCGACATATGGGACCCACTGGACTCGGGACCCACTTGTCGGTGGCTAGCTTGAGAGGGTGTCGGCGGCGGGTGGGGCCTACTGTCGGTGAATAAAGCGGAGAAAACTCAACCTCGGTAGCGGGCCAGGCTCGAGCAGCGCCGAAGGAGTGGGAGGAAGAGGCGGCGCTAGCCAAGTGAGCGAGGAGGCGCGCCTACCCTTAATGGGTAGGTAATCCTCTTGAGGATTATCTGCGGAGGCGGTGGCAGCGTGGCACACTGCGTGGGTGGCGCGTGGTCGCCGCGTGGTGCCACGTCGCGGCTTTTGCCGGCGTGGCGCGCGCGCAAGGTGGCGGAGGCGCTCGGGTGGCGGCGTGGCGCCGATCGGCGCCACGCTGCTGCCACCTCGGCCGGCGGTGGCGAGGGTGGCGGCGGTGGTGGCGCCACGGGGACCTAAGTCGCCGGAGCTCCGTGATCGGCGGCGCCGGCCAAAGTACCAAAATGAAGAGGAGGATCGAGAATGCGTTGGTACCTTGCGCGGAGGCCGAGGTGGCCGGAGGAAGAATCGGCGAGAAGGCGGCGGTCGGAGAGGAACCTCACGGCGGCGGAGAGATCGATGGCGCGCGGCTTCGGGAAAAGTCGCGGGATTCGCCTTGGCACCGGCAACGTCGGGAAGGCGTCGGCGAGAATGAGAAGCCAGCGGCGGGTGCTCGCGGAGTATTTGAAGCAGCGGGGAAGAAATCGGGCGTAGGGAGGGCTCTGGCGCTCGGGTGATTCGTTTGAGAGGTGAGGAGGCGCGGCGGTAGAGGACCTCGGGGTGTGGGTTTTATAGGCGGGGAGGTTATGCGGCGCGCGAGTTCGCGGACTTAGGCTGTCGGAGAGATGAATGCGGCGGCGAGGAGAGAATGTAGCGCGTCTTTATGCGGCCCAGCGGTGGGGCGGGGATTAATATGCGATCGGCGCGGGAAATAATTGGCCAAGCGAAGCTTTTAAAGCTTGGTTTTCGATTTAATAAGCGGCGGCGGCGAGGCGCGAGGAGGAAGAAGGTGGCGGGGAAGGCGGCGGGCGATGGGCCCGCATGTCGGTGAGAGAAAAAAGAAGAAATCGGCGGCGGTTGGATTAGTGGCGTGTGGCATAAGGAAAAGATCGGGGCGCTGGATCACGGCGAAGGGTAAGTGAAAAGGCGATCGAGATTCAATCGGCAACCTTGATTAAATCGGGCGATAGGGTGTACTAAGTGGCAGCGGCGGCTGCGATTTATCGGCAATCATGAGCGGTCAAGATGGCGACGCGCGTCGAATGCAGCGGGTTTGACATGTGGGACCGCTGGCGGTGAGTCCACAGACCGGTCTATGGCAGTGGGGCCGCTTGTCGGCGCAAATTGAAAAAGAAACTCAACCTCGCGCGGGCAGGCTCGAGCAGCGCGAGGAGGCGGGGAGAAGAGAGCGGCGGCGGTAACGATCGGGCGGGAGGATCAACCTACCCTATAAGGTTGATTTATCCTTTTAGTGTTAGCATTTGGGATGGCAGAGCTGCCGTCGGATCGCGACACGTGGCGCCGCGAGAGAGAGGCGGGATGAGCGTGAGCGGCGGGGATGAGCTCGGGCGGGAGGAAGGGCTCGGATGCTTGACAAGTGTCGGCCAGGGAGATTTGATATTTAAATCTTTTATATATATTTGAAATCATTAGGAGACTTTAAAATACTCGAGAAAAATACCAAATAAATTCCAAAAATTCCAGAAAAATTCACATAACTCATGATAATGTTTTAAACATATGAAAAATATTTCCAACTTATTTGGATATTAAATTTTCTTTTCATGAAACTTTAACTTGAAAATTCAGAAAATTGGAAATTATTAATTTAAAACTATTTCTTCAAAATAAAAGCAAAAATTGGGATGTTACAAACCTACCCCCTTAGAAGGAATCTCGACCAGAGATTCGGATGAAGCGAGAAATAGATTAGGAAACTGCTCGAAGATCCTCTTCGTTCCCAGGTTGCTTGACTACGGGCGGTTGCTCCATTGCACTTTGAGAATTTGATAGTCTTGTTTCTTGTGCAGCGCTCTGCCTCTTCAAAATCTTGTGAAATGCAGAATATGTCAAGTCCTCTTTTAAATCAACATCCTCAAAGGTATCAACTCCTCTGGTACTCTCAAACACTTTTCAATTGTGATACATGAAATACATCATGTACATCGACAAGCGAGGAGGAAGTTCTAGGCGATAAGCGACTTCACCTCTTCTTGCTATAACTAGAAATGGTCCAATATACCTTGGGGCAAGCTTACCTTGACTTTGAATCGCGCATCCCTTTCATAGGTGACACTTTGGATACACATGATCGCTGGCGTAAATTCCAACATTCTTGGCGATTATCGGCATAACTCTTTTATGCAGTGCATCTTTGTTTTCAATCGGTCTCGGATTAGCGAACTTGATCTTACGCTAACTTTAAGACATCGGTCGAATACTTGACTCTCTCGGTCTCGACCAATATAGCGGTGTTCTACATTTTACGCCATACAAGGCTTCAGCGGAGACATCTTGGACTAGATTGATAACTATTATTATATGAGAATTCCGCATAGGGCAAACTTTTATCCCAAGTGGCTTTATTGGCTAAAGCACATGCTCTCGACATATCTTCAATATCGATTTACCGTTACATCGACCATCTGTTTGAGGATGATAAGCGATCTTGAAATTTAAATTGGTGCCCAAAACTTCATGAAGCTTACGCCAAAATCTTGAGGTAAATTGTGTTCCTCTATCGACACGATCCTCTTTGGAACTCCATGCAAACACACAATTTTTGACATATAAAGCTCTGCTAATCTATCTCCGAATATGTAGTCTTCTTTGGTATGAAATGAGCGACTTTTGTTAAGCGGTCAACTATAACCTTAAATTGAGTCATAACCTAACTTGGTTCTTGGTAGTCTGTTATGAAATCCATTCCAATTTCCTCCCATTTCCATTCGGTATATGCGGAGGTTGCAAAAGACCAGTGAGTCTTTGATGCTCTGCTTTAACTCTTTGACATATATCACACAAGGCTACATATTCGCAATTTCCCTTTTCATATTGTTCCACGATAACTTTCCTTTAAATCTGATACATTTTGTACTTCGGGATGAATTGAATATCTGATTCATGAGCTTCTTTTAAGATTAAATCTTTTATTTCCTTTTTCTCGGGTACTAGTATTCTCTTTCCAAACCAAAGAATTCCTTCTTCATCTTACGAAAATCCAAGCGCTTTACCTTTCTTCATATTCTCTTTAATTTCTTTAACATATTCATCCTCTCGTTGGGCTGCCTTGATTTGATCTTCCAAGGTAGGTGAACCTTCAATGTAGACAGAATACCTTCGTTAACTATTTCCAAATTTAATCGTTGGAATTCCTCATGGAGGGTTAAGCTGCTTATCTGGAATTGTGATTATTCATATGACTCTTTCGACTCAAAGCATCGGCTACCACATTAGCTTTTCTGGATGATAGTGTATTCCCACATCATAATCCTTTATCAATTCGAGCCATCTTCTTTGTCTCATATTAAGATCATTTGGGTGAATATATACTTTAAACTTTTATGATCTGTATATATCTCACACGATTCTTGATTAAATAATGCCTCCATAACTTTAGAGCATACTGTAATGACTAGTTCTAAATCATGAGTGGGATAATTTTCTTCATGCGGTCTTAAGCGCCTTGATGCATAAGCTACCACCCTTCCTTCTTGCATTAGTACACAACCAAGACCTTGTTTTGAAGCATCACAAAATATCTCAAAATCTTTTGAATATCGGGTAACCTCGGAACCAGTCTTGAAGTTAACCTTTTCTTTAACTCTTGAAAACTATCCTCACGAGATTTACTCCATTCAAATTTCTTCTCCTTCTTTACAATTGGGTTAAAGTCGGCAATCTTGGAAAAACCTTCAATAAATCGCGATAATAAGGCTAATCCCGAAAACTTGGATCTCGATTCTTGTCTTGGGTGGAGTCAATTTAATACATCCTTAACTTTTCGGGATCTCTGAGATACTCCTTACTGCTGAGATCACATGTCCCAAAACTCAATTTCCTTTAACCAAAATGCACATTTGCTAAATTTGGCATATAAGCGGTGTTCACGAGTCTTTGCAACACTATCCTTAGATGACCTTCATGTTCTTTATTATTCTTTGAATAGATAAGAATGTCATCTATGAAAACAACAACAAACTTATCTAAATAATCCATAAAGACTTTATTCATCAAGTTCATGAAATATGCGGTGCATTTGTCGGACCAAAAGACATCACCGTATACTCATATAATCCATATCTTGTGGCGAAGGCTGTCTTTGGTATATCTTGAGTCTAATCTTCAGCGATGATATCGACCGAAGATCAATCTTGGAAAAGACACTTGATCCTATGAGTTGGTCAAACAAATCATCGATCAGAGGTAAGGATACTTATTCTTTATAGTGACTTCATTTAAAGCTCGATAATCAACGCACATCCGTTGACTACCATCCTTCTTCTTTACTAGAAACCTTGGGGCTCCCAAGGCGAAGAACAGTGCGATGAATCCTTTCTCATACAATTCTTGGATCGCCTCTTGACTTACGCTAAATCATCGGTGACATCCGATAAGGTCTCTTTGATATTGGGTGTGCGGGCACGGTTTATAACAAATTCAACTTCTCGATCGGTGGTAATCTGGCAAATCTTGGGAAAAACATCGGGTACTCATGAACTATCGACACATCTTCCAAACTTTTCCCTTTTAAATTTGGTTAACATCTTGTCTTTCTTTGAGTGCATAAGCGCCTCATGTCTTATCTGAATTCCATCGAATTGGTAAGGATAATGCACGATTGGCACAATCTATCATCCTTTATACTTGATCAACCAATCCATACCAAGTATTATATCTATGCCATGAGTCTATTATAATAAGGTTAGCTAGGAACTTTACTCCATTTATAATTATGGTTGCACTAGGGCTAACCAAATTAGTCCTCAATTCTTTTCGAGTTGGACTATCATAAGGTCCTTTAGCAAACAAATTTTCCAATTATTCTTTTCAACAAAAGCCTTTGTTACGAAAGAATGTGTAGCTCGAGAATCAAATAATATAATTCTTTGATGCGAGTTTACTAGAAACTTACGAACTACATCGGTGCATCTTCATTGCCTCTGCGGTAACATGGTTAATCGCCCTCGATTAATGTTTTGTGGAGTCTTGGGAGTTTGAGGGCTTCCACGTCCTTGACCATTGGTTGGAGCTCTTCTTTGGTGTAGGGTCAAGATTGAAGCGAGCGGGGTTACCGCAGCGTTTACGTGGGCGATTCTTGGCATAGTGTCCCATATTCTTGCAATTGTAGCATTGCACTCCTGCGGCTACATTTACTTTTCTTTGCGGTTGGGCTGCATTTCCAGTTCTAGGAGCTTGAGGTAAGGGCGAGTGCAGAAATCGGTATCCTTGTATGATTATGTCTTGGAGTCGGTTGTCTTGTGGTGGCGTGAATCGTGAGCTTTCATGATTCTTGAGCTTGGAACTTCCTCTTAGGAGTCGAAGAGTTGGCGTTGAGCATCTTCTTGCAATAAAGCTTTATTCACTAGATCTGAAAAGTAGGGTAGTCATTGGAGACTAATTGAACCTTGAGGTTGGGGTCTATCCCTCCCATGAACCTCCAAATCTTTGCGGCATCGATCGCCACATCTTACAGGGCATATCTAGATAGTGAATGAATTTGCTTAAATAAGCGAAGCGCTCGGGTTTCCTGCTTTGTAGATGATGGAACTCCTTCCTCTTCATTTCCATAATACTCATAGGAATATGAGCATTACGGAAGGCTTCCAAAATTGCCCAACCAATGTTAGGCATCACGGTGTGCGTGCGATAATTGTCCCACCAATTGGCGGCAACTCCTTGGAGTTGATGAGCAGCATATATAACCTTCTCATGTTCAGCACATTGAGCTAAATTCAGCTTCCTTTCCACTTCCTTAATCCAATCATCCGCCTCCAGCGGATCGGCGGATCTGCGAAGGTCGGAGTCGGGTCCTCATGAATTCCCGAGCTTAGACTGCGGTGGGTGAATAGGTACTTGCTGAGCTTGATTGACTTGATTTTGGGCCAAAGCACTGAAGAAGTTGTAGTTGCATGGCCATCATTTGTTCCATGTTGGGAGCTTGGGTGGCGGAGGTGGAATTGGGGCCTCATTGTTGTTGGTATTTGGGTTGTTGTTGATGTTGCTTCTCGTGTTCACCATCTGAAGCTCCATCAAGAAAAGTCTGAAAAGAGGAAAAGCATAGATGAGAGGCAGGGCAATTTATCATCCCAAAACAACACACAAGATTAACACAACAGATTGAAAACTCAACTTTTGAAATTCAAATTAACTTTTGAAATGGTTGTACCACAAATGCACAAGGCTCGGTACAATCCATTTTATTACATCATATCATTATAAAAGCGTTCTAGTATCGATAAACAGGCTGAAAAAGGGTAGTCTATCTAACATCTAATTGTCCTCAATGATGATCGCTCCTCTGGCTCCTCCTCGGGATCCTCCTCTGAGTCAGACGAGTGACTCTGTCCACAACCACGGCGGTTGTTCGTGACGCGACCGTGATCGGCTCTGGTGAAAGTAGGTGATCTGGAGCAGGAATCTTGGCGTCCTCGGTGGATCCGTCGATGTCGAGTCGGGTAGCGGGTGGGCGTCGCACACTCTTCCTTGCCGTGAGCCTAGTGCGAGTCTGAGTCGGCGGGGCGACAACGGGAGGTGGTGGGTCGGTGTAGTGGTGGCGGCTCGAAGGCGCTCCACCTGCGCCTCGGCGGTGTCCTCGCTTTGTCTGTCGGCGTGGCGATCGACTCTGCGGCGGTGTGCTCGGAGAGTGTCGGAGTGGTCGTAGCTCGGCGTCGAAGCATCGGAGAAGTCCTATCTCTGCTGAGCTCTGGCGTAAGTCGCGGTCGATGCTTGGGTGAAGCGCACTGATGAGGCGGCGTGGGTCGTCCACCACGATCTGGAAAGCCTCGGGGTGAGTTTGTCCGTTCGGTAGTCGGAAAAGAAGAGAGAAGGCGTGTCGTAACTCCCCTTGTGCCTCTGCACAACTCTGCTATCGCCATCTTGGTGCATCTTGGATAGCGTCCGTGCGGTGGGTCAGGGTGCTCAATCTGCGATGAGCGGGGTCAAGCTGCCCATCTGGAGCATAGATGAATACTTCCATGGTCCATGAATCCATAGTCATCACTCTAGTGTTCCGCCCTCTGAAAATGGGTGTTGATTATATTTGAGATCTTTGCATTAGCGTCGTAGAAGAGTCGCAAAAGCTCCCTCACTCTCGCCATGAGAATGGTGATCCCATGAAAGTGAAGGCGACGAAGAACTGCCATCTATAAGTTTGAAAATAAGGAGAGATCGAGTAAAGATTTTTAAATAATGAGAGTAGGACAAGAACAAGATACTAAGTAAGAAAGAGTAGAAGCAAAAGAAACTTATATTTTTGTACATAAATTTTTATTAAATATAAATCCTTAAAGCTTCCCAAAACCTAGGGCTCGTCCTCTGATCAAGATGGCTCGATACCATACGTGAGACCGGGTAGAAACTCCCGGACCCACTGTGTATTCTTGTACTAGTCGAGAGATCAATGCTAGTACACACAGTTCAAGCAGAAAAGATGATATATTGCCAACAACGCTTTATTACAATAGTGGCGAAGTTTTACAAAGGCCATTGCCTTACTAAGGTTCACAGAACCACAAGCAAAAATAAACACAGCGGAAGCAAAGATAACTTGATCGACCCATCAATGCGCCACGGGCAATTGGTAGGGAAGCGAATCCTAGGCATCAGGAATAATCCACGCATCCACATTCGCGCGAAGTCATACTCTCGGCAGATCTTCTCCATTCTCTGCTTTTATATTTATAGAGCAACGGTGAGTACAAAAATGTACTCATAAGTCTTGGGAAAAATGCATAGATGTAAGGTTTCACAAAGGAAGGCTATATGGTTTATTTGCAAAAATCAGCATTTTATTTCAAATCTACATAATTACTTTAAAAGCCATTTTGTAAACAACTTGTTTTAATAATCGAAATTGGATAAGTACTTTAGTGAAGGTTAAACTACCAACACTAATATCTCGGGCCATCACGGCCAATTTTCAAAACCTCGAGTTACACCACGATCTGAACATCACGAGAGTTATACTACTCCGAGTTTTCTCCAACTCATTTTGTTTTGAAATCAAAACCAAAACTTCTACCATGTGAATGCATTCCTTGCCGCCCTTGACCGTGGGCACGGCTATTCGAATAGTTTTACTCTGCGGAGGTTGTACACTTTACCCACAAGAGATAAATTATCTTAATAGTCAACACGCTTCCTTTGGCATGAGACCGGATAAATTATCACAAAGCCTTTCGCCTACTCGGTATAGTTTAAATACCACCGCTAAGGTTTCACCACAACTCGAATCCACGAGTTGGAGCCCCTCTTGCGCCATATGAGTCTGATGAAACCTGTCCCTCACTATGAGTAACGATACACCACGGCACTCAATACACCCGGTGATATCTAAACTACACTATTATAGGGTAGTTAGCTAGGTCGTACCCATATAGACTTGTGGTTGTCTGTTTTGCTCAGTTTGGACAAACACAAGCGTCGGTCCTTAATCGACCGGGTGGCTCATTCACAAACCCAACAATTCTCGTGCTAATTGCACCGACCAAACCTTCCATCCACCCTTGTCAACTTTTCCCTTTGATTTTCAAATTAACGGTGGTAACATCCATTACCACTTTTCAAACAAAATATTTAACAATGGTAACATCCATTACCAATGTTCAAACAAAATATTTAACAATGGTAACATCCATTACCAATGTTCAAACAAATCATTCATCAAAACATTTGATAAACATGCTACTCATTTGAACATTATTACATTTATTTGCTCGCTAAGCATTTGCTAGTATTTAAACATTCAACAATTGTAACACTAACTCATTATTGAGTCAAAGGGATATCCTAAGTTGACAATGGTACAAGGTAAACAATTTTCAATGGAAGGTATAACAAATTGGGTCTTTAACTAAATTTTCTAAATCAAATTATCACTTGATATAACATAAGCATGCATTAATTTTAAAATAACTACCTACTCATTTTATAAATCATTGGAGCAAGTTGATCAAAGGAAACTTGCAAAACATAGAACAAAATGGTCAAAGGAGACTTGCCTTCCTGTATGCAGTTGAAATCTTCCACAACTTGCTCTTGAGGTTGCTCGGACAAATCGGTCTCTACACGTAAATCGAAATTCCAAATAAATAAAATAAAATAAAAATTCAAAAATTGAAAATAAATATACCAAATGAAAGATTGAAATTTTAGATGAATTTAGAAATTTGAATGGACCAATTTGGAGCTAAAATGAAAAGATATGGCTATTTGAAAATCTCAGATTTGAATAAATCCAGAAATTCGGAAATCTCGACATGTAGGGTCCTTTGGTCAGAAATTTCATTAAAATGAGTCTCGACATATGGGACCCACTGGACTCGGGACCCACTTGTCGGTGGCTAGTATGAGAGGTGTGTCGCGGCGGGTGGGGCCTACTGTCGGTGTGGATTAAAGCGGAGAAAACTCAACCTCGGTAGCGGGCCAGGCTCGAGCAGCAGAAGGAGTGGGAGGAAGAGGCGGCGCTAGCCAAGTGAGCGGGGAGGCGCGCCTACCCTTAATGGGTAGGTAATCCTCTTGAGGATTATCTGCGAGGCCGCGGCGAAGCAGCGTGGCACACTGCGTGGGCGGCGCGTGGTCGCCGCGTGGGCGCCGCGTCGCGCTTTTTGCCGGCGTGGCGCGCGCGCGCAAGGTGGCGAGGCGCTCGGGTGGCGGCGTGGCGCGATCGGCGCCACGCTGCTGCCACCTCGGCCGGCGGTGGCGGGGTGGCGGCCGGTGGTGGCGCCACGAGGACCTAAGTCGCGGAGCTCCGTGATCGCGGCGCCGGCCAAAGTACCAAAATGAAGAGGAGGATACGAGAATGCGTTGGTACCTTGCGCGGAGGCCGAGGTGACCGGAGGAAGAATCGGCGAAGAGGCGGCGGTCGGAGAGGAACCTCACGGCGGCGGAGAGATCGGTGCGCGGCGGCTCGGGGAAGGGTCGCGGGATTCGCCTTAGCACCGGCAACGTCGGGAAGGCGTCGGCGAGGAATGAGGAAGCCGAGGCGGCGGGTGCTCGCCGGAGTATTTGAAGCAGCGGGGAAGAAATCGGGCGTAGGGAGGGCTCTGGCGCTCGGGTGATTCGTTTGAGAGGTGAGGAGGAGCGGCAGCGGTAGAGGACCTCGGGGTGTGGGTTTTATAGGCGGGAGGGTGTATGCGGCGCGCGAAGTTCGCGGACTTAGGCTGTCGGAGAGATGAATGCGGCGGCGAGAGAGAATTAAGCGTCTTTATGCGGCGAGAGCGGTGGAGGCGGGGATTAATATGCGATCGATGCGGGAAATAATTGGCCAAGCGAAGCTTTAAAGCGGTTTCTCTATTAATAAGCGGCGGCGGTGAGCGAGGAAGGAAGAAGGTGGCGGGGAAGGCGGCGGTGATGGGCCGCATGTCGGTGAGAGAAGAAAAAGAGAAGAAATCGGCGGCGGTTGGATTAGTGGCGTGTGGCATAAGGAAAGATCGGGGCGGCTGGATCACGCGGCGAAGGGTAAGTGAAAAGGCGATCGAGATTCAATCAGGCAACCTTGATTAAATCGGGCGATGGGGTGTACTAAGTGGCAGCGGCGGCTGCGATTTGTCGGCAATCATGAGCGGTCAAGATGGCGACGCGCGTCGGGGCAGCGGGTTTGACAGTGGGACCGCGGCGGTGAGTCCACGAGACCGGTCTATGGCAGTGGGGCCGCTTGTCGGCGCAAATTGAAAAAGAAACTCAACCTCGCGCGGGCGGGCTCGAGCAGCAGCGCCGAGGAGGCGGGGAGGAAGAGAGCGGCGGCGGTAACGATCGGGCGGGAGGATCAACCTACCCTATAAGGTTGATTTATCCTTTTGAGTGTTAGTCATTTGGGATGGCGGCTGCCGTCGGATCGCGACACTTGGCGCCACGAGAGAGAGGAGGCGGGATGAGCGTGAGCGGCGGGGATGAGCTCGGGGCGGGAGGAAGGGCTCGGATGCTTGACAAGTGTCGGCCGAGGAGATTTGATATTTAAATCTTTTATATATATTTGAAATCATTAGGAGACTTTAAAATACTCAGAAAAATACCAAATAAATTCCAAAAATTCAGAAAAATTCACATAACTCACGATAATGTTTTAAACATATGAAAAATATTTCCAACTTATTTTGATATTAAATTTTCTTTTCAATGAAACTTTAACTTGAGAAAATTCGAGATAATTGGAAATTATTAATTTAAAACTATTTCTTCAAAATAAAAGCAAAAATTGGGATGTTACAAACCTACCCCCTTAGAAGGAATCTCGACCAGAGATTCGGATGAAGCGAGAAATAGATTAGGAAACTGCTCAGAAGATCCTCTTCGTTCCCAGTTGCTTCGACTACGGGCGGTTGCTCCATTGCACTTTACAGAATTTGATAGTCTTGTTTCTTGTGCGGCGCTCTGCCTCTTCAAAATCTTGACAGAAAGTGCAGATATGTCAAGTCCTCTTTTAAATCAACATCCTCAAAGGTATCAACTCCTCTGGTACTCTCAAACACTTTTCAAGCTGTGATACATGAAATACATCATGTACACGACAAGCGAGGAGGAAGTTCTAGGCGATAAGCGACTTCACCTCTTCTTGCTATAATTAGAAATGGTCCAATATACCTTGGGGCAAGCTTACCACCGACTTTGAATCGACGCATCCCTTTCATAGGTGACACTTTCGGATACACATGATGCTTTGGCGTAAATTCCAACATTCTTCGACGATTATCGGCATAACTCTTTTATGCAGTGCATGCTGTTTTCAATCGGTCTCGGATTAAGCGAACTTGATCTTCCGCTAACTTTAAGACATCGGTCGAATACTTGACTCTCTCGGTCTCGACCAATATAACGGTGTTCTACATTTTACGCCATACAAGGCTTCAAGCGGAGACATCTTGGACTAGATTGATAACTATTATTATATGAGAATTCCGCATAGGGCAAACTTTTATCCCAAGTGGCTTTATTGGCTAAAGCACATGCTCTCGACATATCTTCCAATATCGATTTACCGTTACAATCGACCATCTGTTTGAGGATGATAAGCGATCTTGAAATTTAAATTGGTGCCCAAAACTTCATGAAGCTTCGCCAAAATCTTGAGGTAAATTGTGTTCCTCTATCGACACTATCCTCTTTGGAACTCCATGCAAACACACAATTTTTGACATATAAAGCTCGCCAATCTATCTCCGAATATGTAGTCTTTTTGGTATAAAATGAGCGACTTTTGTTAAGCGGTCAACTATAACCCAAATTGAGTCATAACCTAACTTGGTTCTTGGTAGTCTGTTATGAAATCCATTCCAATTTCCTCCCATTTCCATTCGGTATATGCAGAGGTTGCAAAAGACCAGTGAGTCTTTGATGCTCTGCTTTAACTCTTTGACATATATCACACAAGGCTACATATTCTGCAATTTCCCTTTTCATATTGTTCCACGATAACTTTCCTTTAAATCTGATACATTTTGTACTTCGGGATGAATTGAATATCTGATTCATGAGCTTCTTTTAAGATTAAATCTTTTATTTCCTTTTTCTCGGGTACTAGTATTCTCTTTCCAAACCAAAGAGTCCCTTCTTCATCTTACGAAAATCCAAGCGATTTACCTTTCTTCATATTCTCTTTAATTTCTTTAACATATTCATCCTCTCGTTGGGCTGCCTTGATTTGATCTTCCAAGGTAGGATGAACCTTCAATCTAGACAGAATACCTTCGTTAACTATTTCCAAATTTAATCTTTGGAATTCCTCATGGAGGGTTAAGCGCTTATCTGGAATTGTGATTATTCATATGACTCTTTCGACTCAAAGCATCGGCTACTACATTAGCTTTTCTGGATGATAGTGTATTTCCACATCATAATCCTTTATCAATTCGAGCCATCTTCTTTGTCTCATATTAAGGTCAGTGGGTGAATATATACTTTAAACTTTTATGATCTGTATATATCTCACACGATTCTTGATTAAATAATGCCTCCATAACTTTAGAGCATACTGTAATGACTAGTTCTAAATCATGAGTGGGATAATTTTCTTCATGCGGTCTTAAGCGCCTTGATGCATAAGCTACTACCCTTCCTTCTTGCATTAGTACACAACCAAGACCTTGTTTTGAAGCATCACAAAATATCTCAAAATCTTTTGGATATCGGGTAACCTCAGAACCAGTCTTGAAGTTAACCTTTTCTTTAACTCTTGAAAACTATCCTCACAGATTTACTCCATTCAAATTTCTTCTCCTTCTTTAACTTGACTGGGTTAAAGGTCGGCAATCTTGGAAAAGCCTTCAATAAATCGCGATAATGTAGGCTAATCCGAGAAAACTTGGATCTCGGTTCTTGTCTTGGGTGGAGTCAATTTAATACATCCTTAACTTTTCCGGGATCTCTGAGATACTCCTACTGCTGAGATCACATGTCCCAAAACTCAATTTCCTTTAACCAAAATGCACATTTGCTAAATTTGGCATATAAGCTGGTGTTCACGAGTCTTTGCAACACTATCCTTAGATGACCTTCATGTTCTTTATTATTCTTTGAATAGATAAGAATGTCATCTATGAAAACAACAACAAACTTATCTAAATAATCCATAAAGACTTTATTCATCAAGTTCATGAAATATGCCGGTGCATTTGTCGGACAAAAGACATCACCGTATACTCATATAATCCATATCTTGTGGCGAAGGTGTCTTGGGTATATCTTGGATCTAATCTTCAGCGATGATATCGACCGAAGATCAATCTTGGAAAAGACACTTGATCCTATGAGTTGGTCAAACAAATCATCGATCCGTGGTAAGGATACTTATTCTTTATAGTGACTTCATTTAAAGCTCGATAATCAACGCACATCCGTTGACTACCATCCTTCTTCTTTACTAGAAGCCTTTGGGGCTCCCAAGGCGAAGAACTTGGTGCGATGAATCCTTTCTCATACAATTCTTGGATCGCCTCTTGACTTACGCTAAATCATCGGTGACATCCGATAAGGTCTCTTTGATATTGGGTGTGCGGCACCGGTTATAACAAATTCAACTTCTCGATCGGTGGTAATCTGGCAAATCTTGGGAAAAACATCGGTACTCATGAACTATCGACACATCTTCCAAACTTTTCCTTTTAGGCTGGTTAACATCTTGTCTTTCTTTGAGTGCATAAGCGCCTCATGTCTTATCGAATTCCATCGAATTGGTAAGGATAATGCACGATTGGCACAATCTATCATCCTTTATACTTGATCAACCAATCCATACCAAGTATTATATCTATGCCATCGAGTCTATTATAATAAGGTTAGCTAGGAACTTTACTCCATTTATAATTATGGTTGCACTAGGGCTAACCAAATTAGTCCTCAATTCTTTTCCAGGGGATTGGACTATCATAAGGTCCTTTAGCAAACAAATTTTCCAATTATTCTTTTCAACAAAAGCCTTTGTTACGAAAGAATGTGTAGCTCCAGAATCAAATAATATAATTGCTGGTACTGAGTTCACTAGAAACTTACCCAGAACTACATCTGGTGCATATTCCGCTGCCTCTGCGGTAACATGGTTGATACGCCCTCGATTAATGTTTTGTGGAGTCTTGGGAGTTTGAGGGCTTCCACGTCCTTGACCATTGGTTGGAGCTCTTCTGGTGTAGGGTCAAGATTGAAACGAGCAGGGTTACCGCAGCGTTTACGTGGGCGATTCTTGGCATAGTGTCCCATATTCTTGCAATTGTAGCATTGCACTCCTGCGGCTACATTTCTGTTTTTTGCGGTTGGGCTGCATTTCAGTTCTAGGAGCTTGAGGTAAGGGCGAGGTGCGAATCTCGGTGTCCTTGTATGACTATGTCTTGGAGTCGGTTGTCTTGTGGTGGCGTGAATCGTGAGCGCTCATGATTCTTGAGCTTGGAACTTCCTCTTAGGAGTCGAAGAGTTGGCGTTGAGCATCTTCTTGCAATAAAGCTTTATTCACTAGATCTGAAAAGTAGGGTAGTCATTGGAGACTAATTGAACCTTGAGGTTGGGGTCTATCCCTCCCATGAACCTCCAAATCTTTGCGGCATCGATCGCCACATCTTACAGGGCATATCTAGATAGCTGAATGAATTTGCTTAAATAAGCGGAAGCGCTCGGAGTTTCCTGCTTGTAGATGATGGAACTCCTTCCTCTTCATTTCCATAATACTCATAGGAATATGAGCATTACGGAAGGCTTCCAAAAATTCGCCCAACCAATGTTCGGGCATCACGGTGTGCTGTGTGATAATTGTCCCACCAATTGGCGGCAACTCCTTGGAGTTGATGAGCAGCATATATAACCTTCTCATGTTCAGCACATTGAGCTAGATTCAGCTTCCTTTCCACTTCCTTAATCCAATCATCCGCCTCCAGCGGATCGGCAGATCTGCGAAGGTCGAAGTCGGGTCCTCATGAATTCCCGAGCTTAGACTGCGGTGGGTGAATAGGTACTTGCTGAGCTTGATTGACTTGATTTTGGGCCAAAGCTTTGAAGAAGTTGTAGTTGCATGGCCATCATTTGTTCCATGTTGGGAGCTTAGGCTGGCGGAGGTGGAATTGGGGCCTCATTGTTGTTGGGCGCTGGGTTGTTGTTGATGTTGCTTCTCGTGTTCACCATCTGAAGCTCCATCAAGAAAAGTACAGAAAAGAGAGAAAAGCATAGATGAGAGACGGGGCAAATTTTATCATCCCAAAACCACACACAAGATCAACACAACAGATTGAGAAAACTCAACTTTTGAAATTCAAATTAACTTTCGAACTGGTTGTACCACAAATGCACAAGGCTCGGTACAATCCATTTTATTACATCATATCATTATAAAAGCGTTCTAGTATCGATAAACGACTGAAAAAGGGTAGCCTATCTAACATCTAATTGTCCTCAATGATGATACGCTCCTCTGGCTCCTCCTCGGGATCCTCCTCTGAGTCCGACGAGTGACTCTGTCCACAACCACGGCAGTTGTTCGACGAATGCGACCGTGATCGGCTTTGGCTGAAAGTAGGTGATCTGGAACGGGAGCGCTGGCGTCCTCGGCTGGATCCGTCAATGTCTAGGTCGGGTAGCGGTGGGCGTCGCACACTCTTCCTTGCCGTGAGCCTAGTGCGAGGTCTGAGAGTCGATTGGGCGACAACGGGAGCTGGTGGGTCGGTGTAGTGGTGGCGGCTCGAAGGCGCTCCACCTGCGCCTCGGCGGTGTCCTCGCTTTGTCTGGCGTCGGCGTGGGCGGTCTGACTCTGCAGCAGCTGTGCTCGGAGAGTGTCGGAGTGGTCGTAGCTCGACGTCAGAAGCATTCGGAGAAGTCCTATCTCCTGCTGAGCTCTGGCGTAAGTCGCGGTCGATGCTTGGGTGAAGCTGCACTGATGAGGCGGCGTGGGTCGTCCACCACGATCTGGAAAGCCTCGGGGTGAGTCTGTCCCATTCGGTAGTCGGAAAGAAGCGAAGGGCGTCGTCGTAACTCCCTTTGTGCCTCTGCACAACTCGCTATCGCCATCTTGGTGCATCTTGGATAGCGTGCATGCAGTGGCGTCGAGGGTGCTCAATCTGCGATGAGCGGGGTTAAGCTGCCCATCTGGAGCATAGATGAATACTTCCATGGTCCATGAATCCATAGTCATCACTCTAGTGTTCCGCCCTCTGAAAATGGGCTGTTGATTATATTTCGGATCTGCATTAAGCGTCGTAGAAGAGTCGCAAAGCTCCTCACTCTCGCCATGAGAATGGTGATCCCACGAGTGAAGGCGACGAAGAACACGCCATCTATAAGTTTGAAAATAAGGGAGATCAGTAAAGATTTTTAAATAATGAGAGTAGGACAAGAACAAGATACTAAGTAAGAAAAGAGTAGAAGCAAAAGAAACTTATATTTTTGTACATAAATTTTTATTAAATATAAATCCTTAAAGCTTTCCAAAACCTAGGGCTCGTCCTACAGTCAAGATGGCTCGATACCATACGTGAGACCGGGTAGAAACTCCCGGACCCACATGTATTCTTGTACTAGTCCGAGAGATCAATGCTAGTACACAGTTCAAGCGAGAAAAGATGATATATTGCCAACAACGCTTTATTACAATAGTAACTGAAGTTTTACAAAGGCCATTGCCTTACTATGGTTCATAGAACCACAAGCAAAAATAAACACAGCGGAAGCAAAAGATAACTTGATCAACCCATCAATCTGCCACAGGCAATTGGTGGGAAAGCGATTCCTAGGCATCAGGAATAATCCACCGCATCCACATTCGGCGCAGAAGTCATACTCTCCAGCTTGATCTTCTCCATTCTCTGCTTTTATATTTATAGAGCAACAGGTGAGTACAAAAATGTACTCCGCAAGTCTTGGGAAAATGCATAGATGTCAGGTTTCACAAAGGAAGGCTATATGGTTTATTTGCAAAAATCAGTATTTTATTTCAAATCTACATAATTACTTTAAATGCCATTTTTAAAACAACTTATTTTTAATAATCGAAATTGGATAAGTACTTTTAGTGAAGATTAAACTACCAACACTAACATCTCAGGCTATCACAGCCAATTTTCAAAACCTCAGGTTACATTCCCTGATCTGAACATCACGAGAGTTATACTACTCCCGAGTTTTTCTCCAATTCATTTTTTTTTGTTTTGAAATCAAAACCAAAACTTCTACCATGTGAATGCATTCTTCGCCCGCCCTTAACCGTGGGCACGGCTATTCGAATAGTTTTACTCTGCAGAGTTTGTACACTTTACCCACAAGAGATTAATTATCTTAATAGTCAACACGCTTCCTTTGGCATGAGACCCAGATAAATTATCACAAAGCCTTTCGCCTACTCCAGTATAGTTTAAATACCACCCGCTAAGGTTTCACCACAACTCGAATCCACGAGTTGGAGCCCCCTCTTGCGCCATATGAGTCTGATGAAACCCTGTCCCTCACTATGAGTAACGATACACCACGGCACTCAATACACCACTGGTGATATCTAAACTACACTATTATAGGGTAGTTAGCTAGAGTCGTACCCATATAGACTTGTGGTTGTACTGTTTTGCTTAGTTTGGACAAACACAAGCGTCGGTCCTTAATCGACGGGGTGGCTCATTCACAAACCAAACATTCTCGTGCTAACTGCACCAGCCATACCTTCCATCCACCCTTGTCAACTTTTCCCTTTGAAATCCATTTTTTACTTTTAAATTATCAGTGATAACACCCCTTGCCACTTTTCAAACAAAGCATTTAACAATGGTAACATCCATTACCAATGTTCAAACAAATCATTCATCAAAACATTTGATAAACATGCTACTCATTTGAGTATTAATACATTAATTTGCTACACTAAGCATTTGCTAGTATTTAAACATTCAACAATTGTAACACTTAACTCATTATTGAGTCAAAGGGATATCCTAAGTTGACAATGGTACAAGATAAACAATTTTCAATGGAAGGTATAGCAAATTGGGTATTTAACTAAATTTTCTAAATCAAATTATCACTTGATATAACATAAGCATGCATTAATTTTAAAATAACTACCTACTCATTTTATAAATCATTGGAGCAAGTTGATCAAAGGAAACTTGCAAAACATAGGAGCAAAATGGTCAAAGGAGACTTGCCTTCCTGTGTCTGGTTGAAATCTTCCACAACTTGCTCTTGAGGTTGCTCGGACAAATCGGTCTCTACACGTAAATCGAGAATTCCAAATAAATAAAATAAAATAAAAATTCAAAAATTGAAAATAAATATACCAAATGAAAGATTGAAATTTTAGATGAATTTAGAAATTTGAATGGACCAATTTGGAGCTAAAATGAAAAAGATATGGCTATTTGAAAATCTCAGATTTGAATAAATCAGAAATTCGGAAATCTCTGACATGTGGGGTCCACTGGTCAGAAATTTTATTTAGAATAAGTCTCTGACATGTGGGACCCACTGAACTCGGGACCCACTTGTCAGTGGTTAGCGCAGAGGGGTGGTCGCTGACGGGTGGGGCCTACCTGTCAGCGTGGAATAAAACGGAGAAAACTCAACCTCAGCGCGCGGAGCGGGCTCGCAGCAGAGGAGTGGGAGGGGAGGAGAGCGGCGCTAGCCAAGTGAGCGGGGAGGCACTGCCTACCCTTAATGGGTAGGTAATCCTCTTGAGGATTATCTGCGGGGAGGCCGGCGAAGCAACGTGGCACACACGTGGCTGACGCGTGGTCGCCGCGTGGCGCCACGCCACGCTTTTTGCCGGCGTGGCGCGCCGCGCGCGCAGGTGGCGAGAGCGCTCGGGTGGCGGCGTGGCGCCGTCGCCGCCACGCTGCTGCCACCTCGGCCGACGGTGCGACGGTGGCGGCCGGTGGTGGCGCACGGGGACCGAGGGTCGCCGGAGCTCCGGTGATCGGCGGCGCCGGCCAAGGGTACCAAAATGAAGAGGAGGATGCAGGGAATGCATCGGTACCTTGCGCGGAGGCCGAGGGTGACCGGAGGGAAGAATCGGCGAGAAGGGGCGGCGGTCGGAGAGGAACCTCACGGCGGCGGAGGAGATCGATGGTGCGATGGCTTCGGGAAGGGGTCGCCGGGAATCGCCTTGGCACCAGCAACGTCGGGAAGGCGTCGGCGAGGAATGAGGAAGCCCGAGGCGGCCGGAATTGCTCGCCGGAGTATTTGAAGCCGCGGGGAAGAAATCGGGCGTAGGGAGGGCTCTGGCGCTCGGGTGATTCGCTTGAGAGGTGAGGGAGGAGCGGCAGCGGTAGAGGGACCTCGGGGTGTGGGTTTTATAGGCCGGGGAGGGGTGTAACGGTCGCGCGAAGTCCGCGGAGTGCAACGGACGGGAAGGTTAACGCGAAGGTGATAACGGCCGCAATTAGGAGTGATTATGCCTCGAGAGGTGCGGAGGCGTTAATTTGAATGCGCAATGGTGTGGGGAAATAATCGGAAGAAACGAAGCTTTCAAAGCTTGGTTTTCTAATCAATGGCGGGCGTGGCGGTGATCGCGAGGAAGAAGGAAGACAATCGGGGCGGAGGACGGCGAGCGGGGCCGCGCGTCGGTGAGAGAAGAAAAGAGAAGAAATCGAGCGGCGGTTGGATTAGTGGCGTGTGGCATAAGGAAGAGATCGGGGCGTGGATCACAGGCGAAGGGTAAGTGAAAGGAGCGATCGAGATTCAATCCGACAACACTTGAGTTAGATCGAGCGATGGGGTGTACTAAGTGGCAACGGCGGCTGCGATTTATCGGCAATCATGAGCGGTCAAGATGGCGACACGCGTCGGGAGCAGCGGCTTTGACATGTGGGACCGGTGGCGGTGAGTCCACACGACCGGTCTATGGCGGTGGGGCCCACTTGTCGGCGCAATTGAAAAAAGAAACTCAACTCGCGCGCGGAGCGGGCTCGAAGCAGCAGCAGAGGCGGGGAGGAAAGAGAGCGGCGGCGGTAACCAGTCAGGCGGGGAGGATCAACCTACCCTATAAGGGCAATTAACCCTTTTGAGTATCAGTCGCTGGGATGGCCGGGCTGCTGTCGGATGCGCGACACTTGGCACCACGAGAGAGAGGGGAGGCGGGATGAGGCGTAGACGGCGGGGATTTGCTCGGGCCGGGGAGGAAGGGCTCGGATGCTTGACAAGTGTCAGCCCGAGGGAGATTTGATATTTAAATCTTTTATATATATTTCAGAAATCAGTAGGATACTTTAAAATACCCAGAAAAATACCAAATAAATTCCAAAAATTCCAGAAAAATTCACATAATTCACTGATAATGTTTTAAACATATGAAAAATATTTCCAACTTATTTTGATATTAAATTTTCTTTTCAACAGAAACTTTAACTTCTGAAAATTCCAGATAATTGGAAATTATTAGTTTAAAACTATTTCTTCAAAATAAAAGCAAAAATTGGGATGTTACAGAGGCCAAGGAAAGAGACTTTAGTATAGATGAGTTTGGTCCATTGTGGTTTAAAGGCCGCCTTTGTGTACCACAATGGCTCATGTTAAGGCTGATATTCTAAAGGAAGTCCATCATACACCATACACTGTATATCCTGGTGAGACAAAAATGTATCAGGATCTGAAGAAGAGTTTTTGGTGGAAAAGGATGAGGGTTGATATTGCTCAGTATGTGGCTTCCTGTGGTGTTTGTCAACAAATCAAAATAGAACATAAGTATCCAATAGGATTGTTGAAGCCTTTGGAGGTTCCAGTGTGGCTATGGGATGATATCTCCATAGATTTTGTGGTTGGTTTACCTCGCATGCAGCGAGGGAAGGATGCTATCTAGTTTGTGGTGGACCATTTCAGTAAGTCCACGCACTTTATTCCCATCTGCACAACAAATACGCAAGCAATTTGGCTCCTATTTATATGCAAGAGATAGTGTGGTTACATAGTGGGCCTAAGATTATTATTTCAAATTGTGAAGTAAAATCTATCTTCAAGTTTTGGGAGAGCTTGCAAAGCACTTTGGGCACACAGCTTCATTTTAGCATCGCATTTCACCCTTAGATAGTTGGCCAGTCTAAGCACACTATTTAGACACTAGAAGACATGTTTAAGTCCTATATCTTATCATGGAAGGGAAGCTGGGAGGATCACTTGGAACTGGCAGAGGTTACCTACAATAATAGTTATCATGCCATCATTCGAGTAGCACCGTTTGAGATCCTGTATGGATGAAGGTGTAGGTCACCACTATGTTAGGATGCTGTTGGTGAGAGGGTAATTTTGGGTCCTGATTGGGCTCAGCAGACTGTTAATAGAGTGGCAAAGATTACGCAGAATCTGTTTACCGCTAAGAGCTGACAAAAGAGTTATGCTAATGTGAGAAGGCAAGAGTTGGAGTTTGCGATGGAGGATAAGGATGCTGTTTACTGCTACAATTACTTGCCTCTACCGACGAAGCAACGAAATCACGCGCGATCAGGAGTATAGCCACCTATCCAAAAGTCACTCTCAGCATACAACTAAAGCGAGATAATTGCGCCTTATATAAAAAAATATAAACGCTGCTAAATCCCCAATCCTGTCAATCCCTACCATGTCCGTCGAATTTACGCACATCCCACTGCTTCAGCGTTGCTTGTTTTTTTCGTAACTTTTAAAATATTAAGCCGAACACAGCAAACGACATACCTCTAGAAACTACACTTAAGCATCCTCAATTTTTATGTAGACCATTTAATTATATTTGTCTCCTATCATGATGTAATCTACCGTACAAGACAGAGGATGTGTTCTGTTCTGGCATTCTGGACAGCCAACTTCTAACGCCTCCTATCCACAGTACATAGCTCAAAAAAATATAATTTTTATACAGCATATAGATTACTTAATTATCTACATTTTTCACAACTATGACCGTACGCATAAAAATCATTTACTACCCCTTAATCCCAGCTGAACAGCAGTTTGCCCCAAACTGTACCCCTAACGGACAGCAAGATTCCTGACCTTACTGCGCCCAGATACCGTGGCCAAAAAATCTTTAAAAAATACAGGAGATGCATCTCGTCGTCCTCTATGTTTTACCTTTTGGGGAGACCTACAGAAAAATCATTTTGGGAGTCTAAACTGTGAAAATTGATCTACAGGCAAACAACAGGGAATCACAAATTGGAGAATCTAATTGCTAATCCCCCACCAATCCTTAGGCCAAGAACCCTAATTACAGCAGAAATCAGAGGAATTTGGGAAGAGGAACAATTACCTAGCCTTGGGATCGCCTTTTTCTCCTCCTCCTCCTCCTCCTCTTCCTCTCTTCCTTCCCTTTGTTCTCTTCTCCTTCTTCTCCTTGGTTTTCTTCTTGTAGCAACAGGGCAGCACCAGAGGGGAGAGAGGGGGCGCAGGGGGGAGTGGTGTGGTGGCTTGGGAAAAAGGGGGGGTTCGGCCAGGGCAAAGGGGAGGGGGCGGCTAGGGCGAAGGAAAAGGGGGGTGCAACCACCACTTGGGCCCCCTGGCCCAAGGTGGCAAGCCCACCCTCCTAAAACTATTTTTTTTATTAAATTATATTTTTTTCTTAATTTATTGCCAACTCATTTTTTTAATTTAATGCTATCCCCAATTTTATTTATTTATTTTTGATCCCTCCCGCACTTCACCAAAACTCCGGCGACTCCGCGAACATTTTAAAAACATACGCCAACCCGATGATCAAGGTATTACAGTAATATTTCAAAAACATCCCTCTTAAGGACCTATGCATAATTAGAGAAAATAGGATACGAGAAAATGGGAAGCTTTGGATTTTTTAGGGAGAAGTTGTTTTTCTAGATGAGTCATACAGGAAAGTTGAAATTCGAACCGATCTTGTGTCATTATAAAAAGAAACGTGGGGGAGAGAAAGAACCACAAACCCAGAAAACCCTATATGCCTTTTCCTATTTTCTTCTCCTTGCGCCGTCATTTGCTAACGCTAGAGCTCCCTTCACAATCCCATCACCGGTGCAAGTTGGGTCACCACCACTGCACCATTGCCAGCTCAACCCACGCGTCACCTGTCACTCGGTTCGGTTACTGCTTCGGTCAGCCGCCTGCTTGAAGACCTGGCTGCTCGTCTTCGGTCGGTCACCATCCTAGGTCCTGACTGCCCACCAGCGCCATGCCTTGGCCCGTGCACAAGGGTGCCATGTAGGGGTGCAAATGGAGTGGATAATTTCTATTCAACTGACCGATCGAAGACTCGCGGAGCGGATATGGAAGAGGTAAATAGGTATCTGACACTATCCGTGTTCGATTCTGACTCCAAGGAAAAAAAATATAAAATAGGATATGGAATGAGTGATATCCGTCCATATATATCCATATGTCAAGTGATATGAGGAAGTCTCTTGTGACTTCACTTAGGAACAAGATAACATATAGGTAGATTGTCACATCTAAACATGCAGAGAATACTGAATGGTCTTATTTCGATATCTCGATGGTTAATCTCTTTAGATTGCACCCTACTGTCCAATGTCTTGTGTAAAGAAACAGATAATTTCCATCTAACTAACCATCCGATGCCTTATGGAATGAATACAGAATGGAAAAATGGGTATCTGGTATTATCCATATCCGACTCTGATTCTGAGAAAAATACGAAATAGGATACATGATGAGTGATAACCATCTGTATCCGCTCTGATTGCACCCCTAGTGCCATGTCAACATCACCAGCGCGCGCTAGCTACTCCCGGGCATGGCTGGCAGGAGGCATGGACATGGTACGCACGGTGTGAGGAAAAGTCAAGTGGTAGTGCAGCAGCAAGGAATTTAGAAAAAAGAAAGAAAGTAATTGTGAGAAAGAGATCATAAATTTAGCATTCCTCACCAGGGTAACGTTTTAGAATTTCTCTATGTCTGTCTAATTTTAATTAGGGATTAGAGTTCAAATTAAAGAGAGAGGTAGTGCGTGTTCATTAGAGGGATCGGATAATAGACTAGTTTAACCTATTGTATCATTGTATTGTGATTACAAGTAATGTATGGGCATAATTTGGAAATCTCATCTCCTAGAAAATTGTAGAATATTTCGATAGCTTTCTGCAGAATTTTTATTCTTGTCGATCGGATAAATAAATTTTGAGATATGAATTTTGTAAGCTTGTTGTCTAGTAAATTTGTCGTGTTTTGGTAGCACGTATTAATCTATGGATTAAAAATATAACATGGAATAATTTAGAGATCTAGTCTCACGAAAAATGTAGGTAATTCCTTAAGGATTCCAAAGTGACTAGGAACATGTTTTTCAGACGACTAGAATAGAAGTTATGAATTTTGGGGTATTGCTGTCCAGAACTCGATTGCTACTGGACGTAGTCATGGGAAAATATTAATTTAATTAATTTAATGGCAGAATTGAATTTTGGGCATAAATAGGAAATGTTAGATAAGTTCTTGTAGTTTCTGAAAATGTCATATTTCAATATATTTGCATATGTAGATTAACATATATGAAATTGTTAAATTTGTTGTCCAAAAAATGATAGATCTATCTTCTGGGTTAAAAACAGGAGTTTAGTTTATTTAATATGAACATTTGATCAACTAAGTACTTGTAGAAAATTTTGTATAGATTTCAGAACTAATATGGTTTGCTATAATACAATGTGGGAGATGAAGAAACAATTGAGGGCTCACCCATACCGCAAGATGAAAAAACAATTTGACGGAGAGAAGGAGGACGGTTCAGCTCTAAGGCATTTAAGCGGAAAAGAGGATTATAATATGGTTAAGAATTTAGATGTTGTCCTCGGAAAAGAACATAAATTGAGGGCTCATGAGAAGAATATATAGAAGAAGAGATCAATATGTTGGGACTGTAATATCCCGAACGTCGTTTCGGCGTCAGTTTTTAAATTAATCGCGGAGTCGCCCAGATTTTCGGTAAATCGCGGGAGGTGAAAATAAATTCTTCAGAATAGTCTAAAATAATAAAAAGATAAATAAAATAATTAATTAAGAGGTTTTGGGCGGTCCAGAGGGGTGGGCCAGCCACTTTGGGCCAGCCGGCCCAAACGGGGGCCCGTATCCTCCCAAACCCTAGCACCCCCTTTATAAACCCCCTCCCTTGGCCCCTCCCCCCTTTTTCCCACCCCAAGCCGCCACCCCCTACCTCCTTGTGCCTCTCCTCTGCCCAAGTGCTGCTGCAAGGAGAAGAAGGAGAAGAAGGAAGAAGGGAAGAGCAAGGACAGGAAGAGAGGGAAGGAGAAGAAGGGAAGGAGAAAGAGAGGAAGAAGAGGGTGATCCCAATCCCCTAGGTAATTCTCCCTTATCCTTATCCCTCTGATTTCTGCTATTTTAGGGTTCTTAGCTCAAGATTTTAGTGGAGATTAGGATTTAGAACCCCCGATTAGAGAATCCCTGCTGTCTGCCTGTTTTGTGCATTAGGTATCACCTTGTTAATGACAAGATAAAAATATGTGATCTACATGAAAGGTGTAGATATTTAAGTGAGGAATCCAGATATATATCTTTTGCTGTGATTAGTTTTATATTTTTAAAGATAAGAAAATGTTAAGCAGCACCGCTGCAGTGGGAATATTGTAGAACCGTTACGCGGGGAAGGATGTTGTGGGGTTTAGGGTTTTGGCGACACTTTTCTTTGAGATTCGTGATTGTATTGCTGTGTATTGTTCTGAGAGGTACCTTTTGAATAGGTGATGTTGCTCCTGAATGCACGTGATTGCTTCTCTTCAACGGTAGAGGCAAGTAAACGTAGCGGTTGTGCTACATGTTTAACTTGTTAATTATTCTACCTTCACAATAATTTATTCTCTTAATTTGAGTTGCTATGATATTGTTACATGTTTCCTCAATATGGTCCATGTGGTAGTATTTTAAGAACTCAACTGTTTATGATCTTGATGGTTTATTTGTGGGTATGTGAAATTGTTCTTGATGAAAGAAATATAGTTGTGGAGTAGTATTATTTATGAACATATGGTGGTATAGGTGGTAATATTCTTATTGAATACTTGTGGTTATGGGGGTAGCATTCTTGATGAATATATGGTGGACTATGTGGTAGGTTTCCCTATAGATCAATTGATTATAATCTTGGTGAGCTGAATGTGGGCTATGTGGTAATGATCTTAAGTATCATTGGCATTGTGCTTATTGAGACACATGTAGATTATGAGGAAGGGTGAAGTGGGAGTATGATGCACGCTCTTACCTTGTTGGGTAAGGGTGAAGTGGAGCATGAGTATTCATATGCATTGCATTGTGGGAAGATCATATGCATTTTTATGCAATGTATTGTGGTGAAGTTATTTTGCAAATAAAAGTAACTTCATAGTTGTGATGTGGATTTGGCTCATGAGAGTCACTTGCGGTATGAGGAATGTGGTTGTGGTCATGGAATGAGGTTCACCCATTTTGGTATGGTAGGGGTTGAAATTATGGCATGAGATTCCTTTCTCTTGTGGAAACTGTTGATGGTAGTTGTGGATGCGAGAAATAATAAAGATAGTGAGGTGACTTCTCGAGCATGCATGGGAAGGGTAGAGCGGCACATCACTGTCACACACCATATGATGTTTCATATTGTAATAAATAAGTGTAGTCTCCGGTCATTCATCTTTACTCTCATTGTTGATCATGTATAATTATTAATGTTAGGCTGTGGTTCGCTTTAACTGGTTAAAATTAATAGCGGTTATTTCTTAACTAATAGTGTTCCATTACCTTTGTTTTAGTATGCTTCCGCTTAGTTTATCATGATTTAGAAGTTGTTGCCAGCTTATGTTATCATGTAAATTAGCTAGCTTGTAGAGTGGTTTAGTGGCATCACAGGATAATGTGGGTCCTGGGATGTTACAGTTGGTATCAGAGCCAGGTTTAGGTCCGTGGTAATTAAAAATATTAAGTTAACACACTGGTGCACAGTAGGATGGGATGGGTCAAGCATTGCATTTATGCTTTTGACATATTGTATTGATGATTTATGTTATCATATGATCTTGCATGATTATGATTTGCTTCTATGACTGCTATGAGTGAGGATAGTCGTTGACAAGAGGTACATGTTGTAGTTGTTGCCTTGGCATTGATTATTTATACCACCGTTCATTGTACGGGGTTAGTGATGTAGTTACCTCGGGTAACTTAGTTGCGGATGTCATGGGTAAGTTTTGTAGGAAAGTTGTTATCTTTCTTGTGTTGATTTTGGCCAATTCTTGGCCTTTTGCGGTTGATGAATTTCTCTTGAGTTAGTGGTTTATTGCGGTTGCTGGGTGCCAAAAGGTCTCTAATCGTTTTGAGACAATTATTGTTTTCTTTTGATTGATGAGTTGTTTTTGCTGCTCGTGAGCGCTGTTAATGAGTGAGATTGGTTTTTCATATTGTTTTATCTTTCTTACTGGAAAACATGACTCATTAATTCATTTGATATCTTGAAAAGGAATCAAAACTTTATGTTAGAAGTTCGTTAATTTGTGGAAGCCTTGGCTCTATGCATTTTTTTTTTGAGTTATTTTGGCTATTGAAGATTGATTCCTCTCTTTTCTAAAAGGAAGTGTTAAAACCCTTTGTGATGTTTTGTTGTGTCTGAGTAGGAGGTGGCAATTATACAAGTAATTGATAAGTTGTGAATTATCAAGTTGAGATGCTAGCATAGTACATAATTAATTTCTACCAATATCCTTAGAAGTGAGGTTGATTAATATGATGTTATCCTGTTATAATTTCTTGAAGAATTGTGGCTAAGAATTTGTCTATACATGTTTAGAACTTATGCAGTTATTGAGGAATATGAAACAAAATAGGATTGGTTTGATTATTGTGATTGTTTAAATTTCCAACTTGTTGTGTAAATTGGATATTCGTTTTTAAGTAATTGATCTGATCATTCAGTATGGTTATGTAAGGAGGTGTTGGAATATTGATTTAGTAATATTAATCTTTAAGATGTCCTCTTTTACTTATTTGATGAGCATGTATAACTGCTAAATTCATGTAACTTTTGCCATGCTAAAATGTTGAAACATGTATGAAGAAATAGATGAAGGTTGATGTATTGATTTGTGGAATCTTATCTTATTAAGCTAGTATTATTGATGTTTAAAGTTATTTCGTTCTAATTTTTTGATCGTAAGGTGGGATATCGAATCTATGGTTATAATTGCTTTATGATTGCAAATCAGAGATAGGATCATTAATGCTACGATGATGAAGAATAATAATAAATTATTGAAAGTAATAGCTAGAGTGCACCTAATTTTTGCTAAATTAGAGTTGAGCATCAGAAAGAAGTTAAATGTATGAAATCTAATAAGAGATTTATACTAACATGTTTGTGAGGATGTCATGTTCTAATATCACCTTGTTAAAGAGTATTGTTTTAATATGGTGGTTTATGCACTAGATTTTTTCTAGATTAAGTAGTTGGAATCTTATTTAGATAATAAGACCATGATGAACTGATTTATGGTGTTCCTTTTGGAAAATATGAAGGAGTAAGAGGATATGATTATTCTTGCAAAGAATGTTTTATCTTGTTGTTAATACAATTGACAGTACGTAGTTGTGATTATAGTGTTGAATGTTCTAAGTAAAGGAATTTGTTAGTTCCATGATACTATTTGAATTAAAGGATTTGAGATTTGCGGTTGGGATCTTTTTCGACCTTATGACTTGTGTGGTAGCCGAGGTCGCGTTGAGTATAACGACATGTTCAATGATTTTATTGGTTTTTATCTAAACCTTGTGTTGTGGTCTTCAAACATCTTTCGTTGGTATTGGTGGGATGCTGTAATCAAAGGAAATTGTTTCTTGTTAAAAGAAAAAGTTGTACTAGAAGTATTTGAGGTACAAGTGATCTCATCTTGTGTTTTTTCAACCTCATTGCTATTTATTTTCTCTTGGTCTTTTGGCTACTGTGAATGATAGCGATTTTCTGTGTGCTGGGATTTATCTCTTCTTACCTCTTCTTCTAAGAAGGGTAACCGATTTGTATTGCGAAGCCTTGTGTTGCGTGATGGCAACTGGTTAGTGGTGATCTAGTAGATGTTTTTGTGGAAGTCTTAAATATCACGATGATTATGGTATATTGGATGATATATTATTCTCGTGGAATAATCCTTGGGAAGGATATGATTTAAATAGAATGATTGTCTTGGTACCAAATAATTTGTCGATGTTAAGGATTGAATGTAGGTTAATTGTGGAATAGTAGGGTTGTCACCCGATGATTTCCCTATCTTATACGGGAAGTTTGTTGTAGGATTTTGAAAGCTGAATCTAGGCTTCACCTTTTGTTATGCTAGAACCTTAGAGGCCCAGTGTCTCTGTGTAGGAATAGTGGAACAGAGTGGATACCAAATAGAGGGATGATTGCGGATAGCATCCTCGAGGTGCTACTAATGATTATGTGCGGGTGTGACAAGAATTTCGGGTCGTTATCCTTAAGGGATTGAGGCTCATTAGGAATTATTTCTCAAAATAATTCCGTTGGTCGAGGTCTTGGCTGGAGTATGTTTTATGGGAGCAGTGAGTCTCTCTACAAGGGTGTAGATGATGTACTCAGTTTGGGCTTATTGTTGAGGTAGCCAACTTGAGTTAAATGAGAGGGTGTGTTGGGCGATGAGTTGGAAATACTTTGTTCAAGAAAGTTAAAATTTTGAAAGGGAATGGATTGGGAAATTAATGATATCTCGAGTAGTAAAATGCTTGCTTGATTCTTGTTTATGCTGTGTGTTTTGGCAGAGGTCATCTGCAAATTGAGTTGTTTATTGTTGAGGCATAGTCTTTTCCAGTTGGGAAAAGAAAATGATTGTTTTGGACTTTCGAGTGATTTTCACTCTTGGCTTATGTGGTGTGGTTTCTCCAATTGTCTACTTGGAGAGTGAAAAAATATTTTGTGGTGAATCCTTTGAATTAGATCGTGATCCTTTGAAGGAAAGCTGGTTGCTGGTATGTTGCTTGAGAATTCTTTATTCTTCTTTGTTGGGTTCTATTTGTAAAAGACAATGTTTGTGCTTCGAGTAGAATGATCTGAGTGGAATTTACGGTCAAATTCTTTTGAAGGGGTAAAATGTATTATCCCGATTATATTTAATAAGAGGTTTAATAGTTACGACGGGGAATTCTAGTGAGAACGGCAGGACCTGTTGGCCGCTCAGAGCCGACCGAAGGGCTGCGGGTGCTCGGCGTCGATCAGCGTGTATCGTGGACTCGCCGGAATTAGCCATGAGGAAGAGGGCCATCAAGTATGTGAAGGCCCTTTGGAAGAATCAGTCCGAGCGGGAGGCGAGTTGGAAGCTTGAAGACCGGATGCATAAGAGGAGCCCGAGCTCCTAGAGGCAGAAGAGTACCCGTAGTTGTTGTTCCCTTAGGATGTTCTATCCTTGGGATGCTCTATCCTTTGGTTGTTCTTTTCTTGATTGTTCTTTTGTCTCGTGGGTTGAGCAGTTAGATTCGAGGACGAATCCTTTTTAGGTGGGGAGAATGTAATATCCCGAACGTCGTTTTGGCGTCAGTTTTTAAATTAATCGCGGAGTCGCCCGGATTTTTGGTAAATCGCGGGAGGTGAAAATAAATTCTTTGGAATAGTCTAAAATAATAAAAATAAAATTAAAACAATTAATTAAGAGGTTTTAGGCGGTTCGGAGGGGTGGGCCAGCCACTTTGGGCCAGCCGGCCCAAACGGGGGCCCGTACCCCCTCCCAAACCCTAGCACCCCCTTTATAAACCCCCTCCCTTGGTCCCCCCTTTTTTCCCACCCCAAGCCGCCACCCCCCTGCCTCCTTGCGCCTCTCCTCTGCCCAAGTGCTCCTGCAAGGAGAAGAAGGAGAAGAAGGAAGAAGGGAAGAGGAAGGACAGGAAGAGAGGGAAGGAGAAGAAGGGAAGGAGAAGGAGAGGAAGAAGAGGGTGATCCCAATCCTCTAGGTAATTCTCCCTTATCCTTATCCCTCTGATTTCTGCTATTTTAGGGTTCTTATCTCAAGATTTTAGTGGGGATTAGGATTTAGAACCCCCGATTAGAGAATCATTGCTGTCTGCCTGTAGATTGATTCGCGCAGTATTGCTGTTCGTTCCATTTAGTCCCCGAAAACGATTTTTCCCAAGGGTATCCCCAAAAGAAACAATGTAGAGGACGATGATACGCATCTACTGTATTTTTTCCAGATTTGTTGGCCACGTATTTTAGACGTACCAGGGTCTAGAATCTCGCTGTCCGTCAGGGATGCAGACAGGGACTGACCGCTGTTCAGATGAGAATTAGGGGTAGAAGATGATTTTTAAATTTTTGGTCATAATGGAGAAAAAGGTAAGGAATTCAGTAGTCTAGCTTCTGTAAAAGAACCAGAATTTTTAGAACCTTGATCTGTTCTGGAGACGCGTTACAACTCGGCTGTCCAGACTTTCAGAACAGAGGACGTCCTCTGTTTTGTGCATTAGGTATCACCTTGTTAATGACAAGATAAAAATATGTGATCTACATGAAAGGTGTAGATATTTAAGTGAGAAATCCAGATATATATCTTTTTCTGTGATTACTTTTATATTTTCAAAGATAAGAAAATGTTAAGCAGCACCACTGCAGTGGGAATATTGTAGAACTGTTACACGGGGAAGGATGTTGTGGGGTTTAGGGTTTTGGTGACACTTTTCTTTGAGAGTCGTGATTGTATTGCTGTGTATTGTTCTGAGAGGTACCTTTTGAACAGGTGATGTTTCTCCTGAATGCACGTGATTGCTTCGCTTCAACGGTAGAGGCAAGTAAACGTAGCAGTTGTGCTATATGTTTAACTTGTTAATTATTCTACCTTCACAATAATTTATTCTCTTAATTTGAGGTGCTATGATATTGTTACATGTTTCCTCAATATGGTCCATGTGGTAGTATTTTAAGAACTCAACTGTTTATGATCTTGATGGTTTATTTGTGGGTATATGAAATTGTTCTTGATGAAAGAAATATAGTTGTGGAGTAGTATTATTTATGAACATATGGTGGTATAGGTGGTAGTATTCTTATTGAATACTTGTGGTTATGGGGGTAGCATTCTTGATGAATATATGGTGGACTATGTGGTAGGTTTCCCTATAGATCAATTGATTATAATCTTGGTGAGCTGAATGTGGGCTATGTGGTAATGATCTTAAGTATCATTGGCATTGTGCTTATTGAGACACATGTAGATTATGAGGAAGGGTGAAGTGGGAGTACGATGCACGCTCTTACCTTGTTGGGTAAGGGTGAAGTGGAGCATGAGCATTCATATGCATTGCATTGTGGGAAGATCATATGTATTTTTATGCAATGTATTGTGGTGAAGTTATTTTGCAAATAAAAGCAACTTCATAGTTGTGATGTGGATTTGGCTCATGAGAGTCACTTGCGGTATGAGGAATGTGGTTGTGGTCCTGGAATGAGGTTCACCCCTTTTGGTATGGTAGGGGTTGAAATTATGGCATGAGATTCCTTTCTCTTGTGGAAACTGTTGATGGTAGTTGTGGATGCGAGAAATAATAAAGATAGTGAGGTGACTTCTCGAGCATGCATGGGAAGGGTAGAGCGGCACATCACTGTCACACACCATATGATGTTTCATATTGTAATAAATAAGTGTAGTCTCCGGTCATTCATCTTTACTCTCATTGGTGATCATGTATAATCATTGTTTAATTGGTCTATTACTGAATATTCGTGATAAAACAAAGGACAGCGTTAAAGCACAGCTTGACTTGGCTGGTATGGACATCAGGTTTGAGTTAGTACCGATAAAAATAGATAATGGACGAATGTATCTTCCCCGTGCGTGTTACACTCTGTAAGGCTGAGAAAACAGAATTGTGCCAGTGCTTGCATGGTGTCAAAGTTCCGTCTGGTTACTCCGGCAACAAGAAGAAACTTGTTTCGATGCAAGATTTGAAGTTAAAAGGCATGAAGTCTCATGATTATCATGTGCTGATGACACAGATGTTCCCTAATGCAATTAGAAATATTTTGCCGATCAAAGTTCAAGAGACAATCATGAGGCTATGTTATTTTTTTAACACAATTGCTCAGAAGGTCATCGATCCTGAAGGATTAGATGCTCTGCAGGACAAGGTGGTGATGACTCTATGTCATCTTGAGATGTATTTTCCTCCTTTATTTTTCGATATCATGGTCCATCTCATTGTTCACATTGTTTTACGTATTCCTACGTAGCACGTACTCTTTTGAGAGGTTCACGGGAATTCTCAACTCCTATGTATGGAATCGATCTCGGTCGAAGGGCAGCATCGTCGAAGGTTATGCAAACGAAGAAGTCATTGAGTTTTATGTCGATTATATGGCTCAGATTGAACCGATAGATGTGCCTCATTCTCTTCATCAGGGGAGGCTCAAGGGTATCGGAACTATCAGAAGGAAAGCAATTACTCCAGATATGGACACGTATGCTCAAGCTCATTTCACGGTCTTACAACATATGACTGAAGTGGCCCCTTATGTTGACCAGCACAAGGATGTGCTTTGGTAATAGAATCCAGAGCGGTCGGATGTTTGGATCATGATACAACACAATAGTCGGTTTAACCAATGGTTGAAGGAGCAAATCGCTGGAGCTCGTCAAGTGAGATGCTGACATGGTCGACAAAAGGGCCAACATTTACAGTTATGACATGGCAAGGATATGACATAAATGGGTACACATTTTATACACAGGCTCAAGATATAAAGAGCACTAACCAGAACAGCGGTGTCTACATAGATACGTTCAGTACCGATGGGTTGAGAAATTCGTACTATGGGTTCATAGAAGAGATTTGGGAGCTCGACTACGTGGTTTTCAAGATCCCCTTATTTCGCTGTCATTAGGTACATCTCCCACAGATGAAGGTTGACAAGTATGGTGTCACAACCGTGGACCTCCAATGTGTCGGATATAAAGATGAACCATTCGTACTCGCTAACCAAGTTGTTCAAGTTTTCTATGTAACCGACTTGACAAATAAGAAGCGCCATGTAGTTCTTTATGGAAAAAAGAGAATTGTCAAAATAGAGAATGTAGTGGACGAGAACGAATACAATTAATTTGACGAGTTACCACCTTTTGGAAATGGCATAAGGGTCGACAACGAACAATGTGACGAAACTAGTTACATACGTATTGATAATCACGAAGGGCTAATTTTCAAAGAAAATAAGCAAGTGGAATGAGAATGTGTGATATATATTGGGCCATGTGCAAGTTGGTAAGTACAGACGGTTTGTAACTAAAAACTGTATGTGATATTTATATACCACAAACGGTTTGTCGTTAAAAACCGTTTTGGATTATCACTTTCATAGACGATTTTTAGTTAAAAACCGTCTGTGATATTTACACCACAGATGGTTCGAAAGCCGTCTATGATGACCTCGTATTATCACTGACCCATAAATTCAGACGGTTCAAAAAATCATCTGTGATGATGTTTTTGAACCGTCTGTGATGATGATTTCTGCAGTAGTGCATGGAACATACACTACTATAAAAAGGTTTATATTAGACGTCTTATCACAGATGGTTCATAAAAACCGCTTATATTAAATACAATCACAGACGATTCTTGATAAGAACCATCTGTGATAGGCCAATATATCACAGATGGTTCTTAATTTCACAGACGGTTCTTAATTAAGAACCGTCTGTGATATATTGGCCTACACAGACGGTTCTTAATTAAGAACCGTCTGTGATATTCCGCAATATCACAGATTGTTCTTAATTAATTACCGTATGTGATATTGGCCTATCACAGATGGTTACTGTGATATGTTTCCCACATTCTAATCCTCCAAAATTGTATAATCTTCCGCCTGATGCCGAGTAGGATTCTATTTTGACACACCTTCAGTAAAACGGGCATAACTTTTGCATACGATGTCCGTTTTTGACGTTTTTATACTCGTTAGAAAGCTAACGATGAGCTTGATCCAAAAAAATGACCAACTTGTGTTGTTTGCCCTTGAAGACTCCCAAAATTGGCCATCTTTAGCCTCAAATTAGAATCAAAAGTTTTTTATTTCTGTTTTTGCCAAAATTTTTGATCTTCCTTCAAAATTTGGAGTTCGTCTCAACTGCAAAGTTGTAGATCTCATCGAAACCTTTCAACTGGGTATATATAAGCTATATAGAACTTTATTATTTTATATTTTGAGACTAGATATCATGAGACAATAAATGTTAGCTTTTGCTAAGGGAAATAAATTATTTTTAGAGGTGGTACTATTTGAAAGGATCTAAATTTGATTCTAGAAGATAAACCTATATAGAAATAAATCAAAATTACCTGTCTTTGTCGCTAAGAAAAGGGGATTACTTAATATACAAAGGGAAATTTTGGAGAGATCTAATTTTTATTAGGAAAGTAATAAATCTATCCAATAAATGTCACCATCTATTTTAGTCATAAGGGCAATAATGTAATTTAATGTCATATATTGTAGATATCATATATTATAAATACAACCAACTCTACTCCATACAAATTGTAAGGTTTCCCAAAACATCGCCCCCACAAACTCGTTTTCTTGTCCATGGAGATCGCTATCTCCAGATCTATTTATAGGGCCGGCCACGGCGGCACTAGCTGGTGGGCCACGGTGACTTGTGAGTGCCGCCTCTACCTTGCTATTTTTTTTATTTCCCCTTTTGATTTACACATATGCTTGATGATTGAAGAGCAAAATTATGCTGAAATCTTGCTAAATACAGACAGGCGGACCTTGTTTAGAAGGATTTCAATATGATCTTAAAGTATTTCTTTTTAAAAGATAAGTCTTAAACATATCAATTGTGCAAACAACTGTGTTTTCCTTGCAAATTTGGAGTCCTACACCTGGTTAATTTTCCGTTAGTTGATATGTTCTAAAATCTTCGTGAATGATGGAAGGGGGTGGAGGGAGATAGCAGTCACTGGGAATCGGGTTGGCTGGGAGAGAGGAAAACAATTTTTTTTTTTTGAGGATTGAGATTGTATGAGTATTGGGCTGTATGTCTTTACAACTTCTACACACACCGAAGATTTTGCCTATGGAAGTACCTTATACACCCCTTGAAGATATGGGGTTTTAAATTGTGAAATCTCCATTTGGTGGATCGATTTAGACTGCATGTATACAAGGCTTATAATGTTGAAAATGTAGGTAATATTTTAATTTTAAATTTTACTTGGAGACAAATACAATAAACTAGTGACGCGTAATACATAACTGACAGCAGACTACTTATTGTACTTCAGAAAAGAAACATAAAGAAAACACAGTATCAAAGGCGATCGAACACGCGAATGACTTACTGTTGGGCTTGATAAAGAACGGAAAGCAGTGCAGACCTGATGCAGTGTAGGACATAGATGAAACAGAGCAGGAGCGATCACACATATGTGTGCTACCCAAAAACCTTATTGCCGCCCGAGTGCAGGTCTTCACGGCAACAACAGCTTGGAGATACCGCTCACCCTCCTTCCAGGTGTACACTGGGAAGAAAGGCCGACGAAATTCGGACGGCATAGTACCGTAGCACAATATCACCAGAGAGGAAGAAGACAATAGGAGAAGAAAAATAAAAAGGTAAATCTGTCATGTCTGGACGTCTCTAGGTCTTTTATAGACGTGCAAATTACTCTCTAGTAACTGCCCCCATTGAACTGAAATAATTTACTGGTAATTGCTCAATTATTCACTGGTAACTGCTGAATTATTCACTGGTAATTGATAAAATTCAAAACTAAATAATGGTAATTAAGTAGTCTCATGACCAGTTAAAAAGAGAGAGATGGTACAAGGTTCAACAAAAACAATGTGGACATGGTCTGCCAAGTGGCGCGCCACAAGTCACAACTCACACGATTTTCACGCGAAAATACGCGAATACGTGCACACGTGATTAGCCAAAGCCATCATCATACCATCCACATTTATAATTCAAGGAGTGGCATGGACTCCACTTTATAAATTGGTCTCCCTTATTTTGCCTTAGTAATATGGTACTAAACTTTGCATATTTTAGAATTAAGAAAATGGGTCTCAGTTTATAAGCCTATTTCTAACATATAATCCTTATTTAGCCAAATATCCTCCAAGGGCTGTCATAGCAATACAAGCTAGCATGTTTGGTTTATCTGTTCTTAGTTTTAGTACAAACAGGGCCAATCGGTATAGAACGGGTTATATATGTAAGTGCATCTTTGTTAATTAAGATAGTAGTTGCTCTTCACCAAAAGATACATATGTCTCGTGGATAAAATGATCGGATGGCTAACGCGCATACCCTCTCAGTTAACTGGATTTTAGAACTGTAATTCTTTGGCACTGCATGCTAGAAGTTCAAAATTGTTGTATCAAATATCTCATTAATTTTTGGCATTGCATGCACAGAACGGTTGCACTAAGGAAGTACTTGCCAATATTTGTGCTTGAGGGCCGGATTGAAATTCAAAGCATTGCTACCAGGCTTGAGGAGAAGATCTTTAGAACAGCCACCAATGAGGTACAATTGATGGTAGCTTTGCAAGACAACTTTGCTTGCTGCAATTGAGTTTATTTTCTATAACTATTCAAATTGACAAGTATTTTGTTTTCTGGTTTCTATTGAAGATCAAAATGGCAATGAGGATGTCTACCCGTAATCAAGTCATTCATTGACAGATCTAGATGTCTAATTACACGTGTGATTTGATTAAAATAGAACTTTTCCAGAATATTATGCTTTAGTGGAACCTTGCTTCAGTTCTTTTTTAATTTGATTCTTGAAAAAGCTTTGTGACTATCTGTCGTAGGGATGGCCCCCATTTAAACCCAGCTAGCCTGTTAAAGGATGTAGTTGCCCTTGGTCGGAGGCTTCGGTGTAAGGTTACGATTGTAAACACGCTCCTTTATGAGGGCACAAATATATATATGCCATGCCAGCTCTTGGGCAGAGACCAAGAGGTCATTTGTTCACCTAACCCTCCACTACCATACCTGTTAGTGATATGCCCTAGAGGCAACATGGAGATGTTGTATATATCACATACTATGTTTATGATACATTACTTTGTTCCTTGGAATAGACATCATCATTATTGATCAATGAGTATGTGACTTATTCATGAGACTCTTAAATACTAAGATGTTGCTATTTCTAAATGATCCCTGATCGTATATCATATGAGGAACAAATATGATTCAAAGACAAAGATCAGCATATGTATTGATTGATGATCATGTCTCATGGATCATGGTATGGTGATACCAAATCAATAATATGGACATGTGTTAGTGAACATATGTTGGATAGACTGCCATGAGACATCGCAGAGATTCCATGTGTCATCGTTGGTCTCAAGTAGTGTTTATGTAGAGTCCTTAGACTTGAGATCATCATGGTTCCCAACATGAGTAGTAGCTTATTTTGGGACTACTAAACACTACTCCGTGAATCGGGTAGTCATAAAAGTAGTCTTTGGGTTTGCCATGAAACATGTAGTGGGATGTGAATGATCAAGATAGAATTTGCCCTCCATATGGGAGAGATATCTCCGGCCCTCGATGTAATGGATTATGAAAGTGCATGGCCATGCCAAGGTGATTGAGGAGTCAATCACGAGTTTATAATCCATCACGGAATCGAGAGAGTGATTGAGCTATTAAGAGGATGACACAGGTCTCGCCTTGAGCTCAATCTATATCGTGAGGCAAAGGGATTCGTACATGAGAGAACATTACGAGTTCACCGATATGATCTTTACATATACTTTGGGGTTAATATGTCTTACTAGAGGCCGCTATTAACATGGTAACCGAAAGGCGTTTCGGTCACGACCAAGTATACGTGAACTGCTGTGGTCGCACGCTTAACGGGTTGGAACACTAATTCGAATATGATTCGGATATGGGCTCAATTCGGATAGAGATCCGAATAGACTCCTATTGGGCCTCGGTCCACGAGGCCCACGTGAGGAGGTCTATATATATGGAGGCGAGGCGGAGGGATTCGCCCGATTAACATCTAGCAAAACCCTAGCCGCCACCTCCCGAGCCAAACCCTAGCTGCTCACGAGTGCTAGTACACTCGCGATCGGCGCCCACCCGGACGTGTGGATACCGTGGAGGCGCTGCTCGTTGCGTTGCTGATCGGCGTGCGTGGAGGAGACGATCTGTTCGGGACGATCGGCTACTTCCACTACTACCTCGACGCGCGTGATTGGATCGGTTTCAATTCTTCTTCACTGCGCTGGCGTCTAAGTGGTAACGATCCATGATCCTTCCTTAGCATGATGTTCTTGGGTGCGCGGTAGAAAAGTTTTGTTTTCTCGCTCGTAGCCTACGCGTATTCCTTTAGTGGTATCGAGCCATCTTGCTTAGTTTGCAATCTGGATTAGCGCATATGTTGATATGCGATAGTAGTAGATTGGATCTATTACGATCTAAATCGGTAGCACGGGTTGATGAGATCAATCGGTCATAAGGGGTTGAAATAGGTATGAGTTGATAGCATCATAAGGCCAAAAAGATTAGTTCGTGCTCCTTCTTTGATGTACGCTACGACTTGCCCCTACCGGCTGGAATCACCATCGGGGCTAATCATGCGCACAATCGATGAGATCGAGCCAACAGATCGAGGTCTTGTGTTGTGGTCTCCTCAAGTATACCGATCGCGATGATAAATATGATTGATCTAATGAAAATTAAGACATTTTGAATGGCTCGGATTTGGGACCGCCGTGTGTATCCCCCCCTTGTATAGCGTCTTGGGTTCACATCGTTAGGTAGAATGCGATTCTACGTCTAACTTGTTTTTGCAGAGAATGATGTGAATAGTATGGCCCTATAGCTTATTTGAATGTATGAGATGTATGTGATGCATGTAACATCTGCTCATGGCCTGCGTGTCATGATTATTTCAGCTATTGTTAGCTGTATATATTGTATTTAACGACTGCGTGTCGACCTTAATGCTTGAATCTATCTTTGTAATCTTCAATTTCTAGCTATTATAGGTAGTAGCCTAGTTTTGAGGTTACAAGCTTTTAAGCATGGTGGCCTAAAGGAGTGATGTGGAGGATGGAGATCGTCTACACCTACTTGGAGATGGATATCACCATTTTTGGGCCATACTACTTCACGATTAAATGTGTTTATCTATGATGTTATCTATCTTATTCTTATGCAATGATATATGTGATATGTTGCTTTGGTAGGATAGAATCCTCTTAAAATTAGGTGTTAATGCCCTTCCATATGTTGCACTAAAAGATAATGATCACCGCATGGTAGGTCTACCAAAGTAGAGTGCCATCGGTTATCATCATCATTTGGGGTAGATGTCGGACATCTACATGCGGAAGCATTTGGTTTACTTAACAAGGTTATCAAAATAGTTTTGGACCTTGGGGCATAGATTGGGGCCGAGGCATACTGATGTCACCCAAAGTAGAGTCACATAGGGATGTGATTAGCAAGTGTTGCTTACCCATGTCACTAGTTTTCTAGCCGTGATGCCAAAGCTCACTAGGAATTAGTGAAATGAGGATCTTTACCCACTATGTAACTTAGAGGGAGTTTTTGTTGCAAAACTCATAGTGGGAGTCTTTTGCTAAATAGTTTAATAAAAGATGAACATAAACATAGTGCTAAACTTTGCATATTCTTGTGTTGTAGATCATGTCAGCTAACGCCGCATCCAAAGACTTTTAATTTGCGATCTGTTCTTGAGAAAGAAAACTCAATGGAACAAACTTTTTGGATTGGTATCGCAACTTGAGAATTGTTCTCAAGCAAGAGCGCAAGGAGTATGTCCTGAGTCTCCTTACCCGAAGACTTGCCTGATAATGCTACTGTGGCTGCACGGAGAGCTTATGAGAAGCAAACGAATGATTGCCTTGATGTGAGTGTCTCATGCTTGCCACAATGTCCTCTCGAGCTTGAAGCAATATGAGAACACAGATGCCTACAATATCATTGTGGGGCTACGTGGTATGTTTGAGAACCAAGCAAGGGTGAGAGGTTCAATACTTCAAAGTCCTTATTTGCGTGCAGTGCTTGCAGAAGGAATCCCACCCTCATGTGATTAAGATGATTGGCTACATTGAGAGTCCGAAAAGCTTGGTTTTCCCTTAGCCAAGAGTTGGCTATCGATGTGATTCTCCATCGCTTCCCGAGCTTTGAGCCATTCATAATGAACTTTAACATGAACAACTGGACAAGACCTGGCCGAGTTGCATGGGATGCTAAAATCACGAGGATAGCATTAAGAAAAGCAGCAATCATGTGATGATGATGCAGAAAGGCAAGGGCAAGCCCTATGTCAAGAGAAGCGCGGTCAAAAGAAAGAAAGCTCCGATGCGATCGCGAGCGGTTCTAAGGCCAAGAAAGACAAGAAGGGCGATGCTCATCTCGATGCGATTGTTACTCTGTAAGCAATCGTGACATTGGAAAAGGAACTGCCCAAAGTACTTGGAGGATCTTGAGAAGAAGAAGGAAGTATGACTTCCACCTGTATAAATGTTATAGAAATCAATCTTGCTACTTCTTCCACTAATTCTTGGGTATTTGATACCGGATCGGTTGCTCACATTTGCAAATCGTTGCAGGGCTAATAAGAAGTAGAAGTTTGAGGAGGAGCGAAGTGGATCTTCGCGTTGGCAATGGAGCAAAAGTTGCTGCGGTAGCTGTTGGCACCATGCCATTGTCTTTACCTTCGAGATTAGTTTTGGAATTGAATAATTGTTATTGTGTTCCATCTCTTTCAAAGAACATTATTTCGCTTCATGTTTGCAAGGAAGGTTATGACTTTAAATCTATGGACAATGGTTGTTCTCTTTATTTCAAAGATATGTTCTATTGTCATACTCCATTGGTGAATGGGTTATACGTTCTTACTCTTGAAGGGTCACCGTCTATAACATTAATGCAAAGAGGCAACGTCCAATGATTTGAATCCCACGCTTATTTGGCATCGCCGCTAGGTCACATAAATGAGAAACGCATGCGTAAGCTCCATAGAGATGGTATTCGCACTCATTTGATTTTGAATCATTAGAGACATGCGAATCTTGTTTACTTGGCAAGATGACAAAGGCACCTTTCACCGGTCAAGGTGAACGGGCAAATGACTTATTGGCACTCGTACATACCGATGTATGTGGACCAATGAGCTTAACAACAGAGGTGGTTTTCGTGATTTCATAACTTTTATCGATGACTTTAGTAGATATGGGTATATCTACCGATGAAGCATAAGTCCAAATCCTTTGAAAAGTTCAAGGAATTCCAAAATGAAGTGCAAAATCATTTAGGCAAGACAATCAAGTTTCTACGATCCGATCGTGGAGGCGAGTATTTGAGCCATGAGTTTGGCAATCATCTAAAGGATTGTGGAATTGTTCCACAATTGACTCGCCAGAACACCTCAATGGAATGGGGTATCTGAACGGAGAAATCGCACCTTATTAGATATGGTGCGCCCATGATGAGCCAAAGTGATCTTCCGTTGTCTTTTTGGGGTACGCTCTGAAACAACCGCGCTCACACTAAACAGGTTCCATCAAAATCGTGAGAAAAGACACCATATGAGATGTGGACAGACAACGCCCTAGCTTGTCTTTTCTTAAGATTTGGGGATGTGAGGCTTATGTAAAACGTTTACAATCTGATAAGCTCACTCCTAAATCTGATAAATGCTTCTTTATCGGGTATCCTAAGGAAACAAAAGGATATTACTTTTATAATCGAGGAGAAGGCAAAGTGTTTGTCGCCTGCATGGTGTCTTCTTAGAGAAAGAGTTTCTCTCAAGAAGGGATAGTGGGAGCAGTGCAACTTGAAGAAATTCAAGAAACACCGATAACGTTTCAGCTCCTACAGTAACCACAACAGATGAACAAACTGTTGAAGAACCTGTTGTGGACACACCAGCACCACGAGGTCGAAGGTCACGCCGTGCACCGAGAGGTACATGTTCTTGACTACTCAACAACGGGACATATTGTTGTTAGACAACGATGAGCCTAAGACCTATGAAGAAGCGATGGTGGGACCAGACTCGAGAAATGGCTTGAAGCCATGAGATCCAAATTGAATCCATGCACAGAATCAAGTTTGGAACTTGGTTGATCCACTGATGGTGTTAAAACCATTGAATGCAAATGGGTTTTCAAGAAAAGATAGACATAGATGGAAATGTTCACATCTATAAAGCGCGACAGGCCAAAGGTTTCAAACAAATTCAAGGTATTGATTATGATGAAACTTTTCGCCCGTCGCAATGCTAAAGTCTATTCGGATCATTCTAGCGATTGCTGCATATTTCGACTATGAAATATGGCAAATGGATGTCAAAACAGCTTTCCTTAATGGAAATCTGAGTGAGGATGTGTACATGACACAGCCCACGGTTTTGTCGATCCGCAATCGATTGGAAAGATATGCAAGCTCCAAAGATCCATTTATGGATTAAAGCAGCATCTCGGAGTTGGAGTGATGAAGTAATCAAAGGGTTTGGTTTCATCAAGAACGAAGAAGAGCCTTGTGTTTACAAAAGGCTAGTGAAGTCTTATATGTGGATGACATATTACCGATCGGAAATGACATTCCTTTGCTCGAATCATAAGTCTTCATTAAAAATAGTTTCTATGAAAGACTTAGGAGAGGCAGATATATTCTGGGCATCAAGATCTATAGAGATAGATCAAAAGGCTAATTGGATTAAGCCAAGATACGTGACATTGACAAGGTGTTGAAAAGGTTCAATATGCATGATTCCAAGAAAGGTTTTCTACCTATGTCACATGGTATAAATCTTAGCAAGAATCGGTGTCCTAGTACACGATGAGCGGATAAAATGAATGCGATTCCATATGCTTCGCTATTGGGTCCATTATGTATGCCATGCTTTGTACACGCCCGATGTTTCAGATGCTTTAAGTGCTACGAGTAGATTACTGATCGTGAAAGTCAATGGATTGCCGTAAAGAACATCTTGAAGTACTTGAGAAGAACTAAAGATGTGTTCCTTGTCTATGGAGGTGAGGAAGAGCTCGTTGTAAATGGTTACACCGATGCTAGCTTCCAAACCGACAAAGATGATTTTAGATCGCAACTGGATTAATGGCGGTGCGGTAGTCGGAAGAGTTCCAAGCAGCAGACGTTGTCGATTCTATGAAGCCGAGTACATAGACTTCAAGCCGCCAAAGAGGTTTGTTTGGATCAAGAAATTTATTTCGAGCTTGGTGTGATGGCTAGTGCCTCCAGCCCAATGGACCTCATCAGTGACAAGTGGGGCCATTGCGCAAGCCAAGGAGCCTAGATCGCATAGTCCAAGCACATTTTACGCGATTTCATCTCATCCGCGAGATAGTGGAGAGAGGCGATGTGAAGATATGCAAAGTACAAACGGATTTGAACATTGCAGATCCGTTGACAAAGCCGTACATCCCAACCAAAGCATGAGGCTCACACTAGGCAATGGGTATTAGATACCTACATGGTTGACTCTAGTGCAAGTGGGAGCTGTTAGTGATATGCCCTAGAGGCAACATGGAGATGTTGTATATATCACATACTATGTTTATGATACATTACTTTGTTCCTGGAATAGACATCATCATTATTGATCAATGAGTATGTGACTTATTCATGAGACTCTTAAATACTAAGATGTTGCTATTTCTAAATGATCCTAGATCGATATCATATGAGGAACAAATATGATTCAAAGACAAAGATCAGCATATGTATGATTGATGATCATGTCTCATGGATCATGGTATGGTGATACCAAATCAATAATATGGACATGTGTTAGTGAACATATGTTGATAGACTCGCCATGAGACACGCAGAGATTCCATGTGTCATCGCTGGTCTCAAGTAGTGTTTATGTAGAGTCCTTAGACTTGAGATCATCATGGTTCCCAACATGAGTAGTAGCTTATTTTGGGACTACTAAACACTACGTGAATCGGGTAGTCATAAAAGTAGTCTTTGGGTTTGCCATGAAACATGTAGTGGGATGTGAATGATCAAGATAGAATTTGCCCTCCTTATGGGAGAGATATCTCGGCCCTCGATGTAATGGATTATGAAAGTGCATGGCCATGCCAAGGTGTGAGGTCAAACGAGTTTATAATCCATCACGGAATCGAGAGAGTGATTGAGCTATTAAGAGGTGACAATGAGCTCAATCTATATCGTGAGGCAAAGGGATTCGTACATGAGAGAACATTACAGGTTCACCGATATGATCTTTACATATACTTTGGGGTTAATATGTCTTACTAGAGGCCGCTATTAACATGGTGACCGGAAAGGCGTTTCGGTCACGACCAAGTATACGTGAACCTGCTGTGGTCGCACGCTTAACGGGTTGGAACACTAATTCGAATATGATTCGGATATGGGCTCAATTCGGATAAAGATCCGAATAGACTCCTAATGGGCCTTGGTCCGCAAGGCCCACGTGAGGAGGTCTATATATATGGAGGCGAGGGCTGAGAGGATTCGTCCCGTTAACATCTAGCAAAACCCTAGCCGCCACCTCCCGAGCCAAACCCTAGCTGCTCACGAGTGCTAGTACACTCGCGATCGGCGCCCAGCCCGGACGTGTGGATACCGGTGGAGGCGCTGTCGCGTTGCGATCTTGATCGGCGTGCGTGGAGGAGACGATCTGTTCGGGACGATCGGCTACTTCCACTACTACCTCGACGCGCGTGATTGGATCGGTTTCCAATTCTTCTTCCGCTGCGCTGCGCGTCTAAGTGGTAACGATCCATGATCCTTCCTTAGCATGATGTTCTTGGGTGCGCGGTAGAAAAGTTTTGTTTTCTGCTTTCGTAGCCTACGCGTATTCCTTTATGGACGAGGACCCTTTGTGAGCCGGTCTTGATCTCTTCGGGCGTCATTGCCTCATCGCCGAAGAGGAGTTTGAACGGTGTGAATCCCGTCGGACGTGTCGCTGTTGTGCGAAACGACCAGAGGACGTTGTGGAGCTCGCCGAGCCACTTGCCTTTTGGTAGCCCGACAAGGCGTTGTTTGATCCCAGCGGAGATGGCGCCGTTCGCCCGCTCGACCGCTCCGTTGAACTGTGGGTGTCCGACCGAGGCGAACCGAAGTATGATGCCCATGTTGTCGCAGAACTCCCTGAACGGAGCAGAGTCGAACTGCAGACCATTGTCGGCAGTGATCTCCTTGGGCACTCCGAAGCGGCATATGATGTTCTGCCGAAGGAAGCGCTGCATGGCTGTCGAGGTGATCTTGGCTAGCACCACAGCCTCTGGCCACCTGGAAAAATATTCCAAAGCAACCACGATGAAGCGCAAATCTCCGGGGGCTCGGGGCAGAGGTCCGACCACGTCGATGCCCCACCGTGCCAACGGCCATACAGGGGGGATGGGGTTGAGGCCGGTGGGGGGTCTATGAATTACCCGCCCCATCCATTGGCAGCCTTGACACCAGCGCACAAGTTCTTAGGCGTCAACGACGGCGGTTGGCCAGTAGAAGCCCTGCCTAAATGCCTTACCGACGAGCGACCTTGGCGCCAAATGCGAGCCCCAGAGGCCCACGTGGATTTCCGCCAGGAGGTACTATCCTTCTTCGCGTGAGAGGCACCGTAGGAGCGGTGCGCAGACTCCTCTTTTGTAGAGCACTCCGTCGAGTATCTGGAAGGCTCTAGCGCGGCACTGTAGGCGGCGAAGGTCAGCGGGGTCGTCAGGCTCGGCGATGCCCTGTAAGAAGGCATGAATCGGCTCTCGCCAGTCGCCCTGATGGATGATCTGGTGGACTAGGGCAGCGTCGCGATTGTCCTGCGCGATGGCCGCCGCGTGCAGGACCTCGTAGAATGCGCCTTCGGGGGCGGGGAGGTGTTGGCTGGCGGCCTTTGCAAGAATGTTCGCTTGCTCGTTTTCTGCTCGGGGGATGGCCTTGACCGTGACACCCAGGAAATGCCGCTCCTTGGCTCGCACAGCTGCCAGGTACTTGGCCAGGTCGGGGTCCTTGGCCTGGTAAGACTTGTCGACTTGCCCCGCCACCAGCCTGGAGTCCGTGCGGACGAGGACTCACCGCGCCCCCAGAGCTTTGAGCTTTGCTAGGCCGAATAGTAGCGCCTCGTACTCCGCGGTGTTGTTGGTGGCAGGAAATGCGAGGTACTCCGAGTATAACAGGCGGTGCCGCTCCGGCGTAGTGACCACCGCCCCCACGCCCACGCCGGAGACGCAGTATGCGCCGTCGGTGTCGAGCGTCCATACCGGGTCTTTTGGCTGCTTGGCGTGCTGGACTGCTGGGGTCCACTCCGCAAGAAAGTCCGCAAGGATTTGGGACTTGATTGGTGTGCGCGAAGCATATGTCAGGAAAAAAGGGGCGAGTTCGGCTACCCACTTGCCATGCGCCCCGTGGCCTCTTTATTGTGCAACATCTCCGTCAGAGGGAACGAGGATGGCACAGTGATTGGATGGGCGAGGAAGTAATGCCGGAGCTTTCTCGAGGCCATGACTAGGGCATAAGCCAACTTCTCAAGCTCCGTGTACCGCGTCTTGGCGCCTTGGAGGGCTTCAGAGACAAAGTAGACTGGGCGTTGGCGAACGCCCTCCTCGAGAACGAGGACGGCGCTGACGGCTGTCGCGGAGGCGGTGAGGTAAAGTAAAAGGGGAGCCTCTGGTGCCGGGGCGACCAGCGTGGGTAGGCTTGCAAGGTGCTTCTTGAGGTCGTCGAAGGCGCTGACGCAGTTGGCATCTCAACGAAACCCATCGCAACCGCGCAGGGTTTTGAAGAAGGGCAGGCCGCGCTCCGCTGCCCTAGACAAAAAGCAGCTCAGTGCGGCCATGCGGCCAGCGAGCCTTTGGACTTCCCGTGTCATTTTGGGCGGCTCCATGGCAAGGATTGCGTCGACTTTGTCGGGGTTGGCTTGGATATCATGCCCCGACACCAACAAGCCCAAAAGCTTGCCCGCCCGTACACCGAACACGCACTTGTCCGGGTTGAGCTTGATGCCCGCCTTCCGGAGATTGTCGAAAGTCTCTTGGAGATCGTGGCCGTGAGCGGCCAATTGCTTGGTTTTGACGACCACGTCGCCAACGTACGCCTCGACATTCCTCCCTAGCTGGGAGGTCAGTGCCAGCGCGATGAGGCGGGTGAAAGTTGCGTCGGCATTCTTCAGGCCGAAGGGCATTCTGACAAAGCAATATGTTCCTATCAGAGTGATAAAGCTGGTTTTATATTCGTCATCCTTGGCCATGTAGATTTGGTGATAACCGGAGTAAGCGTCCAGGAAGCTCATGAGTTCGCAGCCGGCCGTAGCGTCGACTAGTTGGTCGACACACGGGAGGGGGTAGTCATCCTTTGGGCACGCCTTGTTGAGGGCGGTGAAATCGATCCACATGCGCCAGGCACCGTTGGCTTTCTTCACTAGCACCGGGTTGGCGAGGCAATCCGGGTGTTGAATTTCACGGATGACGCCAGCCTGCAGGAGCTTCAGCACTTCCACCTTGGCTACTTGCTGCCGGTCGATGGACATACGCCGAAGCCTTTGCCTGACCGGCTTGGCGTCCTGACGGACCGCTAGGTTGTGCTCGATGAGGGAGCGGTCTACGCCCTTGATGTCCTCCGGGGACCATGTGAAGACGTCTGCGTTGTTCCGGAGAACTTGGAGGAGCTCTTACTCCATCTCCGGGGGGAAGCCGTCGCCTATGGAGACGGCACGGCCGTCGCCCTGGAGAGGGACCCTCTTGACTTTGCCCTCCGGTCGGGGCTTAGGAGTCCACCCCAGGGGGGATGGTGTGTCCGCTTTGGGCTTGCCTGCGAGGGCGTGCACCCTAAGGCGGGGGCTTGTGAGCTCCGTGCGTCGGGCGAGGTCCTGATCACCGAAGATAGTGATGATGCCTCGCGGGCCCGGGAGCTTCAGGCACAGAAAGCCATGATGCGGGGCCGCCCCGAAGGAGATGAGGGCCGGGCGGCCCAGAATGGCATTGTACGGGCTTGGGGTGTCCGCGACGTCGAAGACGACGGCCTCGGTCCTGATATTATCGCCCTGATGGAAGGAGACTTGGAGGTATACTTGGCCTAATGTACTTAGGGATTGGCTGCCAAGGCCACATAATGGGGTCTTTGATGGTCGCAATCGATGGCTAGGGATTCCCATGTGGCCGAGGGCCTCCGCGGAAAGCACATTCGCCGAACTACCTCCGTCGATGAGGACGCGTCGGACGTCGCATCCTGCAATATCAGCTCAGACGAGCAGGGGGTCGTGGTGGGGAAACTCCACACCCTGGGCATCGGCGGGCGTGAAGGTGACTTGGCCCTGAGCTACTCCCGGCTGTGGCTACTGTGAGGCTCCCAACGACGAACCTCCGGAGATCACATTGACAACCTGAATCTGCAGGGGCGCTTGCTGCGGGTGCTGTGGACGGACCCCCGGCGCGACGGCCGTCGGGATCTGTAGGCTCGAAGCCTCTTGCATGGCTTGCACGGTGTTGCGGAGATCTGCCAGCTCCCGCTGGAGCGCATGGAGGGCGGCCGGTAGGGATCTTTGTACTGCGGGCGTAGTCAAAACAGGCGACGCACCTGATCGCACTGTCTTGACAGCCGCGATCACCGCCCGTGCCACCGGACTGTCCGCCCTATCGGTGTGGTGGATTCCCGCGTTACTAGCCCGGGTCGCAGTATTAACGGGGCCGTTTGACGTTTCTGTGTCTCCTTGGGTGCCGGCGCCAGTTCCATGCGCCACCTCGCCGATGCTGTGGTAGCTGGCGGGGTTGGAGTCGACGGCTACGTCGGCGAAGGCAGGGTTGGAGTCGACGGCTGCGTCGGTGAAGGCGGGGTTGGAGTCGACGGCTGCGTCGGCGAAGGCGGGGTTGTAATCGACGGCTGCGTCGGCGAAGGCGGGGTTGGAGTCAACGGCTGCGTCGGTGAAGGCAGGGTTGGAGTCGACGGCTGCGTCGGCGAAGGCAGGGTTGGCGTCGACGGCTACGTCGTGAGTGTTGTCGTTCACTCCTACGGCCGTTAATGCCGACACCGTGGTGCCGATGCTGACGCAAGGTGCCTCCTCCGCGACCCCTTTCCTCCTCGCCGCCGACGATGTTGGTGCCATCCTTCTTGAGGTCTTCTTGCTTCCGTCGTCCCCATGGACGGCGCCAACTATTGTGGTTACAGACCTAACAGAGTGAGTATGGTAGTGGAGAGTTAGGTGAACGAATGACCTCTCGTCCCACCGAGGCTTCGTCATGTACATACATATATCCCCGAGGGAGTGTCTTTACGATAGTGCCCTTACACTCGAGTATCCTTCCCGAGACCATCTTGTCTTCATACACGGGTTCATAACTCGCTAACAGGCTAGCTGGGCTTAGGTGGGGGCCACCCCTACAACAATATGTATATGTATATGTATATACATACATACATATATATATGTATAGATGTATATGTATATGTATACGTATACGTATATATACGTATGTGCATATATATGTATATATGTACATGTACATATATATACACGTATATGCATGCATACACATACACATATGTATATGTATGTATGCATATGTATAGGTATCTCACAACCGATGTCGTACTCCCAGTAGTACTTACTACCAATGTCGTATCTCACAACATAAGGAGTATGTCGTGTAACAGAGGGTAGGTATGTGTAGTATATAAGTATATAAGATCATCTATGTGGTATGTATATTTTTTTAAACATACTTATTTTTACGTGTGTATATGAAGGTGTTTATAAAATGTGCTAAAAACTATAAACTCCTGTGCAATTTTTTCATGTAGTTCACATTGGAGCATCTTATTATTAGTATATAAGTATACCCAAGTGATAAAGGAGTATATCAAGTTCGTTTAGGTGGTATATAAGAGGTTGAAGTAACTACACTCGGGAGTAGGTGGTATTTTTTCTATAATAATAATAATAATTTTGAATTTCCAAATAATCTCATATGTTAATTCTAGTACCCACAACTTCTTCCCGAGTTCAAATCAAGCAAATAAATAGTCAACTTCGACCATCTCGATGAACCCTACACACATATAATCTCAGATTCCCAAACTAAGCTATGGATTTCAAACTTAAGTTTAAACTTCAAATTCAAATTAAATTTCAAATTCGAAATTCTGTCAAAAACATGGGGCATTACACATGGATTCTTGAAATCCTTGATTAGAACAGGTTTATGATATTGTAGAGAATGTGTGTTTCAAATTTTAGGTAATTTGGTGTTTTGTTTTTAAAGTTAAGAGCATTTCTTGGTTTTGAAATCGTGTTGATTTTGGTTCTATCAGCTGTAATAGTCATACCGTTGTTGACCTAGCGGTCAAACCGCCTAGGGCGGTCACAACACACCTTGTGTGGGTGGTTAGACTGGTTGAGAGGGTTTTTGCTGGTTTTAAGTTTCTTCTATTGTGTGAGTCCAAATCTTGATTTTCTTAGCTATTAATAGCTACTGAAGTGAAAAGATTTTAGAATACCTTGGAGGAAAATTGGTTATAGTCATTCACCTCCTCTTTGACTGCCATATCCAGTCCTACATGATGAGGACATCACTATTATCAAGACTTCATCTACACAATCATCACCTCTATTATCATATTCAAGTAACAATGACAATGACAAGTCTAGTGTTGGACCAACGGTTGAAACTTTGTAGCAATTGTACAATGGACCAATCACTCGAGTTAAAGCAAGAGAACTCACTAAACAGGTGAATCTGATCCTAAGTACCTTATATTTCACTTCTAAAGACAGCTCACTACCTCTTGCTTCTACTTTATGTATTATCAGGTTATTAGGAGAGCAAGAACTTGATGCTACCAAACGGGAGGTGAGAGAGGCTAGCACACCAGGAGAAGGTTCAAGAGGAGGAGACGATGACACTTCACTTATATCAATAGGAAAAGCTACCAAGATGTTGGAATCAAGTTTTTAAACTTTAAATTGAAGATTAGAGAAGACTACACTTCAGAAGCTCGATTGTGTCTAGTCTTTAATTCTGAGTTCGTTTGAGTTTTTGGCTAAGTTTCATGTGTCATGGACTGGTTTATATCTATAATAAGACATATTAAGATTGTTTTAGAGTTTAGTATTCGTTTTGGTTCAGTTTTGAGATGATGGCGATGCCAAAACTTCAAACTTACTGAAAACGAATACATGGGCAGTAAGAGAAATTGGGCTACTGTCAAGAGAGTTGTGCGTCACCCTCATGGGCCAACACCACGTGGAACCCACCTCATGGGTGCCCAAACCAAGGCAACTAGCCACTCACTTCTTATTGCTTTAGATTTAAATTAGGAATTAAAATAGGATTCCAGTTGTTTCCCGTCGAGACCCGAATATGCAAACCCAGACTCTCTGTGTATACTGCACTAGTCCTAGGATCACGCTAGTGCACACAGTCAAATATAGATGCCATCACAACCATATACATGTTAAAATAAAGGAAAAGCTCAAATATCGATAAACATCAAGAGTACGACCTTATGGTCAGGCTTACAATAAACTAGCCCGAAGGGCTTAATGAAAACTAGCAGCAGAAATCCAAAATAACGCGTAGTGGCCAATCGACAAGCCCACAGGCTATCGAGTGGAGAACGAAGCCTAATCTGTGAAGTCGTCGAAGTACTCTCCTTCTGGAACCTCCTGCTGATAATACTCTTCGTCCTCAACTGAGCAACATAGGCGTAAAGCCATGAGTACATTGGTACTCAGCAAGTCGTTTGTAACAATGAATGCAATATAGTATGCAAGGCTTACCAATGGAAGTCTAAAAGGTTAATTTGCATAAAAGACATTTCACAGTAAATATGATAAATAGATTGAAAGCGAACTTTAAGTAAAACAATAATAAATAAATTAATAATCAAAGGAGTTGACATAACCACTTACGGACATCCCACCCACAAGCTAAACCAATCGCTTATGGACCTCCCATCCATGAGCTAAACCAATAGTGAGTTAACCATTCACTATCTAACCACAATCCACAAGGTTTTAGAAATAACTATACCTCGTGTGAAATCACCGAGCATTGTCCATGACCGAGGACGCGGCTATTCGAATAGTTTTACACTCTGCAGAGGTTGCACAACTGTACCCACACGATGTGATAATCCTCACGTTAAAGATAATCACAACAAGGTCTTTACAAAGTTCAGTTTCAATCCAATCCCACCCGCTAGGGTTTCGCATCACACCCCACCTTGCGCCTCAAGGAAATCAGCAACCATATTCATCACAATGGCGAGATTGAAATTAATACATCCCAAATTAATCAGCCAGATCCATCCCTTACCAGACTTGTGGTTTGCACGGTAAAGCTCAGATCAATGGCGCACAAAGCTAAGTCCTTACGTGTACTCGGGCGAGACTACCACATCCCTCGAAGTGCTCCAACACTTCCCCCTTTACTACACGATCACCCACCCGAGTGCAAAACCAGTTTTGTATAACCACGCCAATGACACACCAATGCCTTGGTACAAATTTTAGTAAACATGGCACCAACCACAGTTCCATATATCATTAAGTCAAATTAATAATTCACAAGTGATGATGAAACTACTCGTAAATGTAAGCAACGCTAAGCAATTCTATCGTACCAATCCCATGTGACAATTAACATATCATCACTAATTAAATTCCCAACCTAAGGTGACAATGGCATCAGGGTATTCCAAAATATCAAGGAAGGAATAATCAATTGGGACGATAGCTACCATTACAAGGGTTTGAATAAAAGTAGCGATGCAAGATAATTTAAAACAAAGTAATTAAATAATATATTGCAAACTGGGTTCAACATGATTAAAGGACCCGACTTGCCTTGGTTATGCTCAGCGAGGTACTCTTGGTCTTCGGGCGTAGATCCTGTTCCTTCGGAATCCGAATCTAACGAGAGAGAAAACGACCAAAACAAGAAAAACACATAAAATGATAATCAAATGAACTCGAAAAATCATGAAACCAGAACCAAAAGTTAGATCTCGATTTTAGATGAATTTAGAAAAAAAGAACAGGGTCAATCGGAGCTAGGATAGAGGAGAACGGGCTCTCAAAAAATAAACCCTAAAGAAAATTTAGGAAAATCGGAAAAGCTACTGTGCTGTGAATCGGTCCATGGAAAAGCAAGTCCACAGTGGACCCGGTGCATGAAACAGTGCATGTGGGCGGTGGTGCTAACGCGGCGCGTCTAGGGCTGACGTGGCATCAGCTGGTGCTGACACGTGGCACACTGCTGACGTGGCATGCTGACGTGTCCAACACGTGGCATCGGGGGCCGGGTTTTGCTGACGTGGTCGGCCACGTGGCCTGACACATGGCTGCCACGTGGCCTAGGGCTGATCTGGCTGCTGACTCGGCTAGGGCTGACGTGGCGGGTTGTGCGGTTGTCGGCGGCGGCAGATCGGACGGTGGAGGATGCAACGCGTGGCGCTATCCGAGCCGTCAGATTTGGATCTAGATGGATGGCTACTATCGAGCGATGGGGTTGCGGATCCCCGACGCGTGGCGGCTCACTTCGCGAAGCGTCGCACGGGTGGACGCGAGGCGGGCGCGGGGCGCGGACGTAAGCACGTCGACCGAGGGGACACGGGGCACGGCACGGGTACGGGGTCGCGGGCACGTGGCCCGAGGGGCGGCGCGACGCGGCCGAGGGGCTCCGGTCTTTGGCGACCTGGGCGGCATCGGGGTTGTAGGATCGAGGAGGCCGACTAGAGGGGGGTGAATAGGCGGTCTTAAAAATTATCTTACAATCTAAAAGTAATATCTATTTGTCTAAACCAAGTATATAATACGGAAGCTTAACTTAAATTGGTTTAGCACAAATATTGACTAAATCAACTAGGTTCACCTAAGTGCATCAACAATCTATGCCTATGTCAAAGGTTTGCAATCCTAGGGTGACAAACAATCAATTTAATTCTATGAATGTAAATTGCTTGAATATAAATTGAGCACAAGAAAACAAACCACAAATGACACGCGATGTTTTACCGTGGTGTTCGGAGACTTACCGGTCTCCCCTAATCCACGCTGAGGTAAGCCCAAACGAATTAGACCAGCTCCACGAATTAAGCCAAATACCTCAATTCCACTAATGGTAGCTCTTCCCCGCTCCGGTAGGTGAGCTCCAACCTTCACAACACGCCGGGTCTTCTCACAACCTTCTTTGAGAAGATCACCGCGCACGACGCCTCCAACGCCGTCTAGGAGTCGGCAAACTCCAAGTGTAATAAGCCAAGCCCCTCGCTTGACTCTCACCACGTGCAACGAATGCACAATCTCAAGTGGATGCAAAATCCACCTCTAGTTGCAACACATGCAACTAGAGACCTCTCTCTTTTGCTCACAAGGTGCAACACATGCACAATGGAGTGGAAAGACTTACACTAGCTCAAGGAAGTGAAATGAGGTACCAAAGATTACTCTCCAACCGGCCACAAGTGAGTATTTATACCCCACACAGAAAAACTAGCCGTTGGAGCCAAACTCCTGAAAAAATCAGAGAAATCAGAATTACCGCCGTTATAAGTGCGGTACTACCGCACTTTACTATAGCACAAACTAACGGCTATATTAGAGCGTTAGAACTAGTCGTTTTTGAAAATAAAGTGTGGTACTACCGTAGGCAAGTGCAGAATTACCGCAGTGCGGTACTACCGTAAAAATCGCGGTATTACCGCACCTCTGTTTTTCAGCACAGACAGTACTTGGGAAAATGATCGTAACTTTTGACTCCGATATCGGAATTGAGTGATCTTAGACTCTATGGAAAGCTTATTTAGAGGACTACACAACCCAGCTATTTGCATAATCTCAAACACATTAGATCAATGCAGAAAATACAAGAGATCCAAGGAGTCACTATCACGGTCTAAGTCCGAGAAAAATAATATTAGACCATGCAAAGGGACATTGTATGACCTCCAACAATTTACAAAACACATTTGCAAACTTAGATCATACCACAAGAAAAAGGTACATGGACTTCAACCATTTGCTAAATACATTTGCAAAGTATAGTCATATGTTGCAAGGATTAGATGCATGTGCCTCAACTATTCGCAAAATACATTCACAAATAATAGCATCATGCCAAGGAGAGCTAGCGTAAGCAAGATTGAGATATCAACACATGATGAGACTCAAGCTACTAGACAAGACCCCTCTTAATAGTACGGCAAACCTATACTAGAAATCCGGTCTTCCACCCAAACACCAAGACCGGTAAAAGACTAGGAACACATCCTTAGCTCCTAGCTAGTCATACCTTTGCCTTGAGCATTTCCTTGAAGTTTAATGATGCTCATCTTCACTTCAAGTCTAGGTCATTGTCTTCTCTTGATTTGATGATCAACTCATGATCATTCTCCTTTTCGAGATCTTGATATGCATCAACACATGATGCATCCTCTTTTGATAACATTCAACACATGAAGCCATTTCATCTCGAATCTTTGCTTGATGATCTTCAACATATGAAGTCATCCAAAGTCTTCATTATTTTGGAACATAATGTCGAGACCCGAATATGCAAATTCGGTCTCTCTGTGTAAACTGCACTAGTCCAGGATCACGCTAGTGCACACAGTCAAACATAGATGTCATCACAGTCATACACACGATAATAATAAAGGAAAACTCGAATATCAATAAAATATCAAAGGTACAACCTTATGGCCAAGCTTACAATATCTCCAGCCGGAAGGGCTTAACAAAATAGCAGCGGAGAACGAAACGTAGCAGCCAATCGACAAGCCCACAGGCTATCGAGTGGAGAACGAAGACTAATCCGTGAAGTCGTCGTAGAACTCTCCTTCTGGAACCTCCTGCTGATAGTACTCCTCTCCCTCAACTGAGCAACATAGGCGTAAAGCCGTGAGTACATTGGTACTCAGCAAGTCGTTTGTAACAAATGAATGCAATATAATATGCAAGACTTACTAAGGGAAGGCTGAAAGGTTAATTTGCATAAAAGCATTTCACAATGAAATATAATAAATAACTTTAAAGCGAAGTTAACTGAAAACAGTAATAATGAATAATCAAAGGAATAAACATGAACCACTTGTGAACACCAATTCACAAGTTAAACCAACAGTGAACTACCTGTCCACCCCCAATATGAACCACCAAGTTATAAGTGAAAACACTAACCCTCGTGTGAAATCCCCGAGCAATGTCCATGACCGAGGACGCGGCTACTCGAATAGTTTTACACTCTATAGAGGTTGCACAACTGTACCCACACGATGTGATTAGCCTCGATCTCAGGAAATCACAACAAGACCTTTACAATGCTCTACCTCAACCCAATCCTGCCCGCTAGGGTTTCGCATCACACCCCCCTTGCGCCACATGGAAATCAGCAACTATGTTCATCACAATGGCAGAATTGAATTGAAATATTACAAATTAATCAGCCAGGTCTATCCCATACTAGACATGTGGTTTGCACGATAAAGCTCAGATCAATGGCGCACAAAGTTAAGTCCTTAGCATTACTGTCGAGACCCGAATATGCAAACTCGGTCTCTCTGTGTAAACTGCACTAGTCCAGGATCACGCTAGTGCACACAGTCAAACATAGATGTCATCATAGTCATACACACGATAATAATAAAGGAAAACTCGAACATCGATAAAATATCAAGGGTACGACCTTATGGCCAAGCTTACAATATCTCTAGCCGGAAGGGCTTAACAAAAATAGCAATGAAATCCAAAATAAAGCGTAGCGACCAATCGATAAGCCACAAAGCTATCGAGTGGAGAACGGCCTAATCCGTGAAGTCGCCGTAGTACTCCTTCCGCACCTCCCGCTGATAGTACTCCTCTCCTCAATCGAGCAACATAGGCGTAAAGCCGTGAGTACATTGGTACTCGCAAGTCGCTTGTAACAATAAATGCAATATAATATGCAAGGCTTACCAAGGAAGGCTCAAAGGTTAATTTGCATAAAGGCATTTATGGATGAAATATATTAAATAACTTGAAAGCTAAAGTTAATCAAAACAAGAGCAATAGATAATCAAAGGAACAAACATGGACCACTTGTGAACACCAATTCACAAGTTAAACCAACAAATGAACTACCCGTCCACTCCCAACATAAACCACCAAGTTATAAAGGAAACACTAACCCTCGTGTGAAATCCCGAGCACCGCCCATGACCGAGGACGCGGCTATTCGAATAGTTTTACACTCGCAGAGGTTGCACAATCTGTACCCACACGATGTGATTAGCCTAGGCCTAAGGAAATCACAACAAGGCCTTTACAATGCTCTACCTCAACACAATCTCGCCCGCTAGGGTTTCGATCACACCCTCTTGCGCCACATGGAAATCAAGAACCATGTCCATCACAATGGCGAATTGAATTGAAATATTACAAATTAATCACCAGTCCATCCCATAATAGACATGTGGTTTGCACGATTAAGCTCGGATCAATGGCGCACAAAGTTAAGTCCTTAACATTACCCGGCGAGACTACCACATCCCCAAAGTACAACCGATTTCCCCTTTATCGCACGATCACTCGCCGAGTGCAAAACCAATTTGTATAACCAAGCCAACGTCACACCAATGACGTGGCACAAATTTTAATACACGTGGCACCAACCACAATTCCATATGTCTTAATTCAAATTAATAATTTAACATGCGTGATGAGACCAATCGTAAATATAAACCGCTAAGCAATCTAATCGCATCAACCCATGTGATAAATAAACTAGCATCACTAATAAATCTCCCAACCTATGGTGACAAAGGCATCATGGTATTTCAAAGTGTCAAGGAGGTATAATTGCAATTGGGACAATAGCTACGTGCAAACGGTTTGAATAAAAATAGCAATGCAATGTAATTTAAAGCAAAATAATTAAATAATAGTTTGTAAAATTGGGTTCAACATGATCAAGGGACACGACTTGCCTTCGTTATGCTCAACGGGTACTCTGGTCTTCAGCGCAAAACTGCTCCTCCGGAATCCGAATCTAACGAGAGAGAAAACGACCGGAAACAAAGAAACACATAAAATGACAAGAAAATGAACTCCAAAATTCACAAAACCAGAACCAACAGCTAGAGCTCGATTTTAGATGAATTTAGAAAAAGAACGGGTCAATCGGAGCTAGGACGGAGGAGAACGGGCTCCCGGAAAATTAATTCAAAATTAATTCGGAAAAATCGAAAAAGTTACTGTGCTGTGAACCCGGTCCACGAGATTCCGAGTCCACCGTGGACGCGGTCCACGCAACAGTGCATGGGGGGGCGCCGACGCGGCGGGCGTGGCCGACGTGGCGGCAAAGATATGCCGCCACGTGGCACATCGCCGGCGTGGCACCGGCGTGGCCGCCACGTGGCTCGGGGCGGCTAGGGCGGCGTGGCGCCGACGTGGCATGCCACGTGTCATGCCACGTGGCCTAGGGCTGACGTGGCACGCGCTGGTGCCGCCACGTGGCTAGGCCGAGCCGGGCGTCGGCGCGCGGCGTCGGCGGATCCGACGGCGGGACGCGGCACGTGGCGATTCGAGCCGCCGGCTCGATCGGCGAAGCGGCGGGATTGCGCGGCGCGGCGCGGCGACGGCTGATCGGCGACGCGTGGCGGCGCCGCGCGCGGCGTCTTGGGCGCGCGGCGAAGCGCGGATCGCAGCGGCGGGCGACGCGTGGTCGGGCGCGAGGGCGGATCGGCGGCGTGGCGGGTGCGCGCGCGCGAGGCGACGGGTCGCGGTGCGCGGCGCAGACGCCGCGGCGAGGCGAGGCGAGGCGGCGCAGCGAGGCGACGGAGGCGACGCGGCGAACGGCGCGGGAGCTCACCGGCGGCGACGCGGCGGCGCTATCGCTCCGGCGACCGGGCGACGGCGAGACGCGCACGGCGCGCGCGAGCGGCTCCGCGACGGCGCGGGCGCGAGGGCGAGCGGAGGCGGCGGCGAAGGTTTCGTCGATGCGTGCACGCGAACCGAGGACGGCCGACCGGTTTTATCACGCGAACCGAGGAGTTCGATCCGGTTACGGCGACGGCGCGGACGCGGACGGGTTAGACGGCTAGGATGCGGCCACGCGGCGAGATCGGACGGCGGGGATTGTTTAGGGTTAGGGTTAGGGTTCGCGCGGGCGCGGGGGCGGACGGCTGTGATCGCGCGGCGCGCGATCGGGCGGCCGAGGCGCGGCGGGGGCGAGGGCGCTGGTGCCGCCGCGCGTCGGCCGCGATGATGCCGACGCGTGGCGCAAGCGGATCGGCAAGGCGAAGGGTGCGCTGGAATGGGGTACGGCGGCGCGCGGCGGCGCGGATTGGCGACGCGTGGAGGAGAGAGGAGATCGGGCGGCCGAGGCGGCCCGGTGATTTTCTTTTCTTTTCTTTTTCCGTAAATTCAAATAAACTTCTAAAAGCTCTAGAAAATAGCAAATAAATCTCAAAAATTCACCAAAAATACCAGAATATTCCTTGAGACCTGAGGAACACAAATAAAATATTTTCCACTTATGTTAATGTTTATTTTAATCACATTAAATCATTTAAAACTTTAAAATTCATTTGAAGCTTCAATTAATTTCAGAAAATTCCAGAAAATTCATTTTTGAAATCCAGCTTTAAAAATCTCGTAAAAATAGGATGTTACAAACCTTACCCCTTAAACGAGATCTCAACCCCGAGATCTGGGCCAACTAAGAGAATAGGTTCGAACTCCGCTCTCGAGATCCTCCTCGCGTTCTGTGTGGCTTCCTCCTCGGAATGGTTGCTCCACCGAACTTTGCAAAACGGACCGCTTTATTCCGGTGACTCGCTCGACATTTCCAAGATTTTGACTGGGTGCTCTTTGTACGCATGCAGATCCTCCCGCAGTCAACGGCCTCAACTGGCACAACTTCCTCAGCACGCGCAGCACTTCTTCAGCTGGGACACATGAAAGACGTCATGTACCCCACTGAAAGACGCAGGTAGCTCCAACTGATAAGCAACCTCTCCCCTGCGTTTAAGAATCCTGAACGGACTAACATATCTCGGTGCAAGCTTCCCTTTTAGCTGAAACCTCTTCACACCCTTGAATGGTGTGATCCTAAGGTACACAAAATCATTTGGCTCAAAACTCAGCTCTCGGCGTCTGGTATCTGCATAGCTTTTCTGTCTGGCCTGGGCGGCTTTCAACCTTTCCTGTATCAAGCGGACTTTATCCTCAGCTTCTTTCAAACAATCCGGGCCAAAAACCTGACCTTCCCCCGTCTCTTTCCAATTGAGAGGGGTCCTGCATTTCCTGCCATACAATGCCTCAAACGGTGACATCTGCAAACTGGCCTGATAACTGTTGTTGTATGAGAACTCTGCAAAGGGTAAACAACTGTCCCACTTAGACCCATGATCGAGCACACAGGCTCTCAACATGTCCTCCGTAACTGATTAACTCGCTCCTCGACCATCCGTGCTGGGGTGATATGTCAGATTGAAATTCGGTGAGTTCCCATAGCCTTATGGAAACTACCCCAAAACCGAGAGGTGAACTGCGATCCACGATCTGACACAATCTTCTTGGGCACACCATGCAAACTGACAATCCTGGACATATATAGCTCTGCCAATCTGTCACCACTGTAAGTCGTCTTAACTGGAATGAAATGAGCAACCTTGGTCAAACGGTCCACAATGACCCAAATTGAATCATGACCCTCTTTGGTTTTAGGCAAACCGACTATAAAGTCCATACCAATTTCTTCCCACTTCCACTCAGGGACCTTTAATGGTCAGTAGCAAACCGCAGTCTCTCGTGCTCGCTTTACTCTCGACAAACATCACAAAGGGCTACGTACTCACGATCTCACGCTTCATGCTTGGCCACCAATACTTATCCTTAATGTCTTGGTACATCTTGGTACTGCCGGATGAATCGAATATAGTGACTCATGAGCCTCTTTTAATAACACATCCTTTAGTTCTTGCTTGTTGGGCACACACAAACGCTGCTTGAACCACAAGGTTCCCTGATCATCCACCAAAATCCCGACTCTTTACCTTCACTTAAATTCTTTCGATCCATTGAAATGCCTCATCGTCCGACCGAGCTCGCGAATCGACCATCCAAAGTAGGTCTGATCTCCATAGTCGCCAAAAATCACGCTCAACCAACTCAAGGCTAAGCTTCAAATTCCTCATGCAAAGTCGGTGACTCTCTCGAACCATCACCGAATTGCAGATACCTTTCTCGCCAAGGCATCTGCAACAACATTAGCTTTCCCGGGATGATAATGTATGCCCACATTATAATCCTTTATCAGCTCTAACCACCTCCTCTCGCTCGAGGTTAAGCTCGGGTGGGTAAAGATGTATTTGAGACTCTTATGATCCGTATAAACCTCACATCTGTTACCCATCAAATAATGACGCCAAATCTTTAAGGCATGCACTACGGCTGCCAATTCTAGATCATGGGTAGGGTAGTTCTCCTCATGCGGTCTCAACTGGCGTGAGGCATAGGCTACCACTCTCTTGTCTTGCATCAAGACACAACCCAAACCTTTGCGCGAGGCATCGCAAAATATCTCAAAATCCTTGTTTATATCAGCAACACAAGCACCGGGCTGTGGTCAAACTCTCCTTAAGTTTCAAAACTTTTCTCACATTCGCGCCCAAGTGAATTTCTTTTCCTTTTGAGCAAGCGCGTGAGGGTCCGCCACACCGAAAATCCTCAATAAAGCGACGGTAGTATCTGCCATACCAGAAAACTCGACTGGTAATCAAGTGGGTGATTGCCAATCCAACACATCACTTACTTTCCACGGGTCAATCGCGACTCCTTCCGCTGTCAACACATGCCCTAGAAAGGCGACTTTCTTCATCCAAAACTCACATTTGCTGAACTTTGCATACAACCGATTATCTCTCAATTTCGCAATGCTAACCTCAAGTGCTCCTGATGTTCCTCCTCATTCTTGGAATATATCAAAATGTCGTCAATGAATACAACGACAAACTTGTCCAAATATTCCATAAACACTTTATTCATCAAGTACATGAAATATGCTGGAGCATTAGTCAAACCAAATGACATCACTGTGAACTCGTGATAGACCATAACGAGTCGAGAAGGCCGTCTTGGTATGTCCTCCTTACGTATCCTCATCCGATGATATCCCGATCTCAAATCAATCTTGGAGAATACTCCTGCTCCTTAAGTTGGTCAAACAGATCATCGATCCTGGGCAGAGGGTACTTATTTTTGACGGTGACCTCATTAAGTGCTCTGTAGTCCACACACATGCGCTGACTACCATCCTTTTTCTTGACGAACAACACTGGCGCTCCCACGGGACGAACTCGGTCCGATGTAACCCTTATCCAAAAGCTCCGAATTTGCTTCTTCAACTCGCTAAATCATTGGTGGCATCCGGTAGGGTCTCTTGAAATCGGAGCGGTACCTGCACAAGCTCAATCGTAAACTCAATCTCCTCTCTCGTGGCATACCCGGAAGATCATCCGAAACACGCGGGATACTCTCGACAACCGTACTCCTCCAACTGGATTACCTTGCTCGCAAATCATGACCGCTCGCCGACACTCATCGGCTGCGAATCGCACCTTAACTCCATCTAAATTGGTTAAGGTCACCGCTCCGCTCCCACAATCTAACATCGCTGCTTTACAAGCCAATCCATTCCCAAGATTACATCTAGGGATTGCATATCCAACAAAATCAGTCGGCCTCAACTCAACTCCCCGAATGGTTATCCTAACTCTGGACAACCTAGGTTGGATCTCAACTCGGATCCGGGATTGGATTAAAAGAACAGATCCAAGAGCAACAGATTTTCAATTGTTGCTTTAAAGCAAAACCGAGAAACAAATGAATGCGAAGCTCGTAATCAAATAAAACGGTGGCAGGAATCGAATGTACGAAACGCATCGATCACAACGTCTCGTGCTGCTGGGCATCCTCTCGCGTGACGTGGTTCACGACTCTCACCACCGGCGCCCCATCGCTCGTCCCGAGGCCGGGTGCTCCTCGCCCCGCTCCCGGTAGGGGTACGACCGGTGTGGCTCCCAAGTCAAAACGAATCGGCGTCGGGGCTCGCCTCGAGGGCACTTGCTAGCATAGTGTCCCACCTCGTGACACTTGAAGCAAGTGATGGATCTTTGCCAATTATTGCTTTTCGCTGCTGCTGTCCACTGGAACCACCGGACGCCGACTGGCCAAATCGGGCGCGTGTCCGAGCCGGGTCCGGAATCAAGAGGCTGCTGCTGCTGCTTCTTGCGTGGCGCTCGGCAGGTGGTAGGAACCAAAACGAGGCCTCTCGAGATCTGGTGTGATCGTGATCCTCGCTGGATCAACCTCCTCTTGCGAGACTCCTCGAGCTCGCGGCGACTCTCCTCGATGAGAATGGCCTTATCCACCAACTACTGAAAAGTGGCATAGTCGTTGCCTACGACTTGCACCTTCAAAGCTGGGTTCAAGCCTTTCTTGAACCTCTTCTGGCGAGCTGCATCTGTCGCTACATCCTTCGCGCGCAGAAGCGAAGCCAACCGAGTGAATTTATTGAGATATTCACTCACCGATGAGTTCCTCTCACTGGAACTCCCGAAACTCATCCTTCTTCATCTCAACCACTCCCTCCATGACATGAGCGGTGTGGAAAGCCTTTGCGAATTCCTTCCAGGTGATGTTGTGTTGGTTCTCATGGGCGGCACAGTAGTTCTCCCACCATTCTGCTGCTGGTCCCTCAAGCTGATGTGCTGCATACAAAACCTTCTCCCTCTCGGTGCACTGAGCCAAATTCAGTTTCTTCTCAACTGAACGGACCCGATCGTCGGCCTCCAAAGGCTCGGACGAACTGGAGGAAACAGCGGTCTCGTCCTCATAAACTCGCATAGCCGGTCTCACGACGAGGTGTCCGCGGTGGTATCGCTCTCGTGCCGTCATTGCATCATAGTCGCATACCCGCATCATAGTCTGCATCATCCGAGTGTCCGCCATCAAGAATCGGCGAGGCGCGGATCCAAGGTAGGTGGCACCGCCGCACAAAGATCGCTCTCGGGTCTGGTTCGCCTGATTGCGGCTGGAGGAGTTCCTGGTATCAACCATCTTGCTCTGAAAAGAAAACAATCACGATCGACCAAAGGTGAAAGACGAGAGGGAAAAGCATAGATAAGAGGTAAATGCGTCTAAGGGGGTTTTGCTTAATGGAGACCTAACTAAACAAACACTTAGCCAAAAGGCTAACTAAGAAATCGAACAAAAATAAACTCCATTAAAAGATTTGACATGATTGCAATATAATGCTTTTAAGGCAATATTTGCACTCACATCACACTCAATCGCAAATAAAATCTAACGTGTCTACTCGCACTATCTACTCAAGGCTCCCACTCGGTCCCGACAAATAGGGTACATCGCTATCGTCCTCGAATCGTGTAGACAACCCACGAGTTGCGGATCGGCGCGATCGCTCTCGATCGGGCTGGAGTGAACGATCGAGGTAGGCGCGACGATCTCCGGTGATACGACGCTCTCCTCCGGGCTCGGCGGTGTAGGCGACGGTAGATCTTATCGGCGATCGCGTCGGGCTCCTCCTGCATCGCTCGTAGTCTCGGGTGGCTCCGCATCGCTCCTTGAACTTCCGGACGAGTCCGCCATGTTGATCTTGTATAGCTTGCAAAGTCGACGGATGGCTTTGTGCGCAACTCCTCAGCCGACATCTCCCACCGCACCGGTGTTCTTGAAAGCGTGATGTAGCACCGCTGCCGACTCGGGTGGTGAAGTATAGCCTGGAGATGCTCCCGATGCGTTGACCTTTTGCTTCTCATCCTTGGTGAGGTAGCGGGCAATCTCTTAAATCCGAGGCTCGCAATGTAACGCGAGAAGTGACCTCCATCCTCCGTCGGGCAGTAGGAAGTTTGGGACATCTAATGCATTTATAAAGGAAAGATCAGTTCATAACTTTAGGAAAACAAATTTTGCAAGAGTTGGGGCGAGAGACAAGAATCCCTAAGAATGAGGTAAGAAGATAGAGATATTACTAAATATCAAGTTTAGTTGGTTTGATTTAGAAAATAAATTTTTGGGCTATCGACCAATTTAACTAGGGCTTCATCCTACAGTAGATATGGCTCTGATACCATCTCTGTCGAGACCCGAATATGCAAACTCGGTCTCTCTGTGTAAACTGCACTAGTCCAGGATCACGCTAGTGCATACAGTCAAACATAGATGTCATCATAGTCATACACACGATAATAATAAAGGAAAACTCGAACATCGATAAAATATCAAGGGTACGACCTTATGGCCAAGCTTACAATATCTCTAGCCGGAAGGGCTTAACAAAAATAGCAGCGGAAATCCAAAATAAAGCGTAGCGACCAATCGATAAGCCACAGGCTATCGAGTGGAGAACGAAGCCTAATCCGTGAAGTCGTCGTAGTACTCCCCTTCTGGCACCTCCTGTTGATAGTACTCCTCTCCCTCAACTGAGCAACATAGGCGTAAAGCCGTGAGTACATTGGTACTCAGCAAGTCGTTTGTAACAATAAATGCAATATAATATGCAAGGCTTACCAAGGAAGGCTGTAAGGTTAATTTGCATAAAGGCATTTATGGATGAAATATATTAAATAACTTGAAAGCGAAAGTTAACTGAAAACAGTAGCAATAGATAATCAAAGGAACAAACATGGACCACTTGTGAACACCAATTCACAAGTTAAACCAACAGTGAACTACCTGTCCACTCCCAATATAAACCACCAAGTTATAAAGGAAACACTAACCCTCGTGTGAAATCCCCGAGCACTGTCCATGACCGAGGACGCGGCTATTCGAATAGTTTTACACTCTGCAGAGGTTGCACAACTGTACCCACACGATGTGATTAGCCTAGGCCTAAGGAAATCACAACAAGGCCTTTACAATGCTCTACCTCAACACAATCCTGCCCGCTAGGTTTTTCATCACACCCCCTTGCGCCACATGGAAATCAAGAACCATGTCCATCACAATGGCGAATTGAATTGAAATATTACAAATTAATCAGCCAGTCCATCCCATAATAGACATGTGGTTTGCACGATTAAGCTCGGATCAATGGCGCACAAAGTTAAGTCCTTAACATTACCCGCGAGACTACCACATCCCCAAAGTACAATCAGATTCCCCCTTTATCGCACGATCACTCGCCGAGTGCAAAACCAATTTGTATAACCAAGCCAACGTCACACCAATGACGTGGCACAAATTTTAATACACGTGGCACCAACCACAGTTCCATATGTCTTAATTCAAATTAATAATTTAACATGCGTGATGAGACCAATCGTAAATATAAACTGGCTAAGCAATCTAATCGTACCAACCCATGTGATAAATAAACTAGCATCACTAATAAATCTCCCAACCTATGGTGACAAAGGCATCATGGTATTTCAAAGTGTCAAGGAGGTATAATTGCAATTGGGACAATAGCTACCTGTGCAACGGTTTGAATAAAAATAGCAATGCAATGTAATTTAAAGCAAAATAATTAAATAATAGTTTGTAAAATTGGGTTCAACATGATCAAGGGACACGACTTGCCTTCGTTATGCTCGTGAGGTACTCTGGTCTTCAGCGCGAAACTCGCTCCTCCGAATCCGAATCTAACGAGAGAAAACGACCGGAAACAAAGAAACACATAAAATGACAAGAAAATGAACTCCAAAATTCACAAAACCAGAACCAACAGCTAGAGCTCGATTTTAGATGAATTTAGAAAAAAGAACGGGGTCAATCGGAGCTAGGACGGAGGAGAACGGGCTCCGGAAAATTAATTCAAAATTAATTCGGAAAATCGAAAAGTTCTTGTGGCCGTGAACCCGGTCCACGAGATTCCGAGTCCACCGTGGACGCGTCCACGTGATGCATGGGGCGGCCGACGCGGCGGGCGTGGCCGACGTGGCGGCGAAGATATGCCGCCACGCGGCACACGCCGACGCGTGGCACCGACGTGGCCGCCACGTGGCTCGGGGCGGCTAGGGCCGACGTGGCGCCGACGTGGCATGCCACGTGTCATGCCACGTGGTTTAGGGCTGACGTGGCACACGCTGGTGCTGCCACGTGGCTAGGCCGAGCCGGGCGGCTCGGGCGCGGCGGCGTCGGCGGGATCCGACGGCGGGACGCGCACGTGGCCGATGACCGCCTCGGCTCGACCGAAGGGCGGCGGGATTGCGCGGCGCGGCGCGGCGACGGCTTGATCGGCGACGCGCGGCGGCTCGCGCGCGCTGGCGCCGCGGCGCGCGGCGAAGCGAAGCGGATCGCAGCGGCGGGCGACGCGTGGTCGGGCGCGGAGGGCGGATCGGCGACGCTGGCGGTGCGCGCGCGAGGCGGCGGGTCGCGGGTGCGCGGCGCAGAGCGCGCGCGCGAGGCGAGGCGAGGGCGAAGGCGCGGCGAGGCGACGGAGGCGACGCGGCGAACGGCGCGGGAGCTCACCGCGGCGACGCTGGCGGCGGCTATCGCCCGGCGACCTCGGCGACGGCGAGACGCGCACGGCGGCGGCGGAGCGGCCCGGCGACGGCGGCGGCGCGAGGGCGAGCGGAGGCGGCGGCGGGTTTCGTCGATGCGCGCACGCCGAACCGAGGACGGCCGACCGGTTTTATCACGCGAACCGAGGAGTTCGATCCGTTACTGGCGACGGCGCGACGCGGACGGGTTAGACGGCTAGGATGCGCCACGCGGCGAGATCGGACGGCGGGATTGTTTAGGTTAGGGTTAGGTTCGCGCGCGCGCGCGGGCGACGGCCGTGATCGCGCGCGCGATCGGGCGGTCGAGGCGCCGGCGCGGGGCGGAGGGCGCTGTGTGCCGCCAGCGGCATGCGATGCGCGCGACGCGCGCGCGCGGATCGGCGGCGGGCGAGGGGTGCGGGAAAGGGTACGCTGGCGCGGCGGGCGCGGATTGGCGACGCGTGGAGGAGAGAGGAGATCGGGCGGTGAGGCGGCCGGTGATTTCTTTTCTTTTCTTTTTCCAGAAATTCAAATAAACTTCTAAAAGCTCTAGAAAATAGCAAATAAATCCCAAAAATTCACCAAAAATACCAGAAAATTCCTTGAGACCTGAGGAACACAAATAAAATATTTTCCACTTATGTTAATGTTTATTTTAATCACATTATATCATTTAAAACTTTAAAAATTCATTTGAAGCTTCAATTAATTTCAGAAAATTCCAGAAAATTCATTTTTGAAATCCAGGCTTTAAAAATCTCAGAAAAACAGGATGTTACAATTACCCGGGCGAGGCTACCACATCCCCGAAGTGCAACTGCACTTCTCCCTTTACTGCACGATCACTCGCCCGAGTGCAAAACCAACTTGTATAACCAAGCCAACGTCACACCAATGACGTGGCACCAACCATAGTTCCATATGTCATTAAGTCAAAATTAATAATTAACAGGTTATGATGAGGTCAATCGTAAATATAAGCCAGCTAAGCAGTCTAATCGTACCAACCCATGTGACAGATAATCTAGCATCACTAGTAAATTTCCCCACCTATGGTGACAATAGCATCATGGCATTCCAACATATCAAGGAGGGATAAACTCAAATGGGACGATAACTACCAGTTACAACGGTTGGATAAAAATAGCGATGCAATGTAATTTAAAACAAAATAAATAAATAGTAGATTGCAAATTGGGTTCAACATGATCAAAGGACACGACTTACCTTGGTTATGCTCAGCGGGGTACTCCTGGTCTTCGGGCGCGAAACCTGCTCCTCCGGAATCCGAATCTAACGAGAGAGAAAACGACCAAAAACAAAGAAACACATAAAATGATAAGCAAATGAACTCCAAAATTCACAAAACTAGAACCAACAGCTAGAGCTCGATTTTAGATGAATTTAGAAAAAAGAACGGGGTCAATCGGAGCTAGGACGGAGGAGAACGGGCTCTCGGAAAATTACTTAGGAATTAAATCGAGAAAATCCGAAAAGTTACTGTGCTGTGGACCGGGCGCACAGAAAACCGGGTCCACCGTGGACTCGGTCCACGAAATAGTGCGCGCGGGGGGCGGCGGGCTGACGCGACGCTAGGGCTGACGTGGCAATAGCATATGCTGCCACGTGGCACGGGGGTGACGTGACGCTGACGTGGCACCGGGGGGGCGGTTTCGGCTGACGTGGCGCTGACGTGGCAGGTCCACGTGGCATGCCACGTCAGCTAGGGCTGACGTGGCTCGGCTGACGCGGCGCGGCGCGGGCGGCGGGGATCCGACAGCGGAGGTGCGGACACGCGCCGATTGAGCCTCGCCGATCCGAGCGGCGCGAGATATGGCGCGCGGGCGGGGCGCGCGCGATCGCCGACGCGTGGCGCGCGCGCGCCGCGCTGGCACGGGCGGAGCGAGGCGATGGCGGCGCGTGGCCAGCGAGAGCGGATCGGCGACGCGTGGCGGCGCGCGCGCAGTATCGCGGCGAAAGGCCGCCGAGGCGAGGCGAGCGCGCGGTCCGCGACGAGGAGGCGACGGCGACGCGAGAAGAGAACGGCGGAGGGGCTCACGGCGGGACTCGGCGACGGCGACAACCCGCGCCGCGGGAAGGCGAGGGAGGTACAGCGGCGCGCTCGGGAACGGCGGCGACGGCGCGGGAGATAGAGGACTAGGGTTCGGCGGCGGCGACGAGCGGGCACGCAAACCGAGGCGGGGCGACGGTTTTTATCACACGAACCGAGGAAGTTTGATCCGGAGACGGTCGCGGGCGCAGAGCGATTTAGTTTGGACGGCTCGGATGTAGCCACGGGGCGTGATCCGACGGCATCGGGTGCGGGCGGGCGCGAGAATGCTGGTGCCGCCACATGGCTTGATCAGCGGCGGGGATGCGGGTGCGCGGGCGGCGGGATTAGGGTTAGGGTTTTGCGGGATCGGATGCGGGCGCGGCGCGGCGGATGCGCAACGCGTGGCGCGGGGCTGATGGGCGGCGGGGAAGCAAGGGCGGGAAAGGGTACGGCGGCCGCCGAGAGGCAACGCGTGGCGGGCGCGGCGATCGGACGGCGCGGAAGCGAGGTAGGCAGGGGCGGCCTGGGCCGACGCGATCTTGACGCGTGGCACGGGGAGGGATTGGACAGCTGAGGCGGCTCGGGGGTTTTTCTTATTTCTTTTTCTTTTCCAGAAATTCAAATAAACTTCTAAAAACTCTAGAAAATAGCAAATAAATCCCAAAAATTCACCAAAAATACCAGAAAATTCCTTGAGACCTGAAGAATCCAAATAAAATATTTCTAGCTTATGTTAATGTTTGTTTTAATCATATTAAATCTTTGAAAATTCTAAAAATTCATTTGAAGCTTGAATTAATTTCAGAAAATTCTGAAAATTCATTTTTAAAATCCTGGCTTTAAAAATATCAGAAAAACAGGATGTTACACATAACATATTCATCCAACTCATGGAAAATATTAGTCCCATAATGTGATTATCATTAATTAACAAAACATACCATTAACTCATAATGGTGTGTCTAGATTATTCAATCTTCCCTTTGGTAATTGATGATAACCACCACAATTGCATGCAATTGAATATACAACTTTAAACTTAAGGTGCGGAACTACCGCCGTTATAAGGCCGGTATTACCGCTCTCCGGTAGTACCGCTCAGGATGCCGGTATTACCGAGCATCGTTAGTTCCGCCGTTCAAACTCCGGTACTACCGTTTTCAGAGAGACCAAGTATTTCAAGGGGTGCTCTCTGGAAAATACATACCGGAAATCGGTATTACCGCAGTACCATGTGGTACTACCGCCCTGCGGTAGTTCCGCCGTTCAAAGCCCGGTACTACCGATTTCAGTGAGTTGAAGTCCCCGAAAGGGTGTTCTCTGGAAAATACATACCGCATGAAACTCGGTACTATCGCACTACGGTAACACCGCAAGTTACGCTGGTATTACCGTACTGCGGTAATACCGCAGGTGGGTGCGGTGCTACCGATTTTCTAAAGAGAGCACAGTTGATTGTAGATTTTAAATTCAAATACATTTTGACCTTTGTCTCGAGCCATATTGATCTTCTTATCAATCTTTGCATGCATCTCCAAATATTCAAATGAATTCCGGGACTAAACCTTTCAAACACTTGATAATCATATTAGTCCCATACACAAATAATTGAGTATAAAGCAATATTAGTTAAACCACAAAACATAGAGTGAACTCCCCCTAAATGTGTGCATACAAGAATATATAATGAGATCATATGCACATATTCATTTTAGACTTTTGATGGAGTTTAATCTATATTTTGGATCCAAGGAATGCACTAAGATGTAAATGAATGTAAGTGTCGAATGCATACCTCTTTGATTTCACCTTTTTATCCAAATGAGACTAAGCCATATCATAATCAATCAAACACGTTAGTCTAATACAAGTATTTGTCATTATCACCAAAACCAACATAATAGAGCTTGAACTTACAATCGCCCCTTTTTTGGTGATGAATGACAAACCCATTAATAATAATAGCATTTGGATAAAAATGAACATATGATAGCAAATTAAAGACTATTGGTGAAATCCCCATTTTGGCATTGTTCATGTTTGAAGCATATTTCTCCCATTTTAGAATTTTAACAATGCTACTCTACATTATTCTCCCCTTTTGGCATTTTGGCATTATACCTTCAATAACAATGCTATTATTCAATATTTCTCCCCGTTTTGGCATTTATCATCAAAAAGTAAGGAAAAGAGCAAATTTTACCAAAAAGAAGGTTTTCAACATATGGAGCTTGATATCAAAAGATTTAATAAAATAGATAGTATATTCTCCCTCATTTGGCATGTTATCCAACACATGAAGCTTGATACCAATTAATGCATCTTAATATGGTCATAAAAGGGTATGAAAATAGAAAGATATGACCAATTTGGGAGTTTGATTACTTACTTGAAAAGGATATAAGAAATAAATTCAAGAATCTTACTCTTGATAGCTCCTTGAATGCTTGGACACAGTAATTGAAGTGCAGATTTTCAGACTTTGACATTTCAATTAGGCTTCAAAAGCTAGCTGAAAAATTGATTTACAAAAGTACAATAAATCTAAGAATATTTGTCAGTATAGACCAATATCTGAGGATCAAAAGTCATAATTATTCCTACCTCAGATTATGAGCACATGTAAAGATACAAAAATCATAATGCAGCTCAAAAACAAGATTTTCAAAAATCTGAAAGTCTGAAATTCAGACTTTTTGCATCTCACATGAGCTTCTAGAGAGAGATGAAAAATTGATCAAATGCTCTTTATAAATTCTGAGAAATTTGACATTCAATACCAACTATAGAGGAACACTTTTCATTATTGTGACTTCCTTTAACTATGAACCCATTTGAAGATATAAAAATCACAAATCTGCTCACAGTCATACCTTTTCTGAATTTTCAGCAATTTGGGAAAAGAGAAAAGTGCACAACTTTCTCAAATGAAGTTGAAATGCTTTGAAATTTTGCAGAAACAAACTTTGAACTCCTATGAAACTTTTACAACAAGAATTTTTGAAAAAGGAGTCTCCATTAAAAAGTTATGCAAATTTGAGCTTTCTTTGCCAAATTTTTCTAAAAAGAGAGGAGAAATACAAATTCTTTTCAAATGAGGTCAAATCTTTTGAAACTTTTTAGATTTTAACTTAGGACTAATTAAAGTATTTTCCAAAAGGAATTTTTGATAAAGAAATTTTCTTTCAAAAGATATGGCAAAATGTGCATTGTATGTATGAAAATGGATTGATTTTGCACCGAAGGCTCAAAATGCAATATAATTTGAAATTTATGGAGTTTCTTGCTTTCTTAGATTTGTATGAGTTAGAAATACTATTTCAAGCTAAGATATACAAAGAAATCCGGCTCAAATAGCAAAACTTATAATATGCAAGAATATGTCATTTTAGGTCAAGGCTTGATTTTCGGCGAGTTTCAAATAAATACAACTTTTCAACGGTTGGTCTTTTGTAAAAACTTTGAACTAGAGAAATGTTTCAAATGACCAACTCTGAGTTTGGTATTGAACACGTTTTCAAAAACTAAATAGATTTTAATTTATGGAAATATGTCTTTTTATTCAAAAGGAAGATCATATATGATCCATTTGAAGCCAAATTTGCTATTTTGTTTCTAAAATAGAAATTTTTACTCCAAAAGCATTGAAAAACATTTGAAATACATATTTAAGTACTTTTATATAGTTTTTCACAGATTTGGGCTTTTAAACAAGAATTTTGACTTTGGGCAAAGAGGCCTTTTGAAAAGGGCTAAACTTGTATATTATTGGATTTTCACTCCATAGATACCAAATAAAGCAAATGAGAATGAAACACATTCACTCTCAAGATCCATAAACTCTTTTGGGCAAATTAGGTAAAATAGTTTTCCCAATAATAATATTTTACCCTTTTGTTTATATAATCCCAAAATACTATATTTGTTTTTCACAGAGAAAAACTCTCCTTTATACTCCTCCTTACACAAATGGTCCACTTGGCACTTCTTTCTTTTTCCTTTGACACACAAAGGATACTCCTCTATTTTCCTTTTCTTCTCTTTCTCTCTTTATGTCATCTAGCACCAAAAATCAAGGATACCACTTGTAAACATTTTGTCCATAATAGGTGCTTTCATCCTTTTTGTGGTTATCTTGTCTTTTCATGAAAACCATATACCACTTTGACTTTTATACCACTTGTGATGACATAAGATACCACTTGTAACGTACTTGTGAATATAAATGATACCAAGTATAATTAATTTCAATTGTAGAAACTTGATACCATTTGCATAAAGATACCACTTGAAAGATAGCATCAATTGGAAATCAATGATATCATATATGTGAAGAGCTTGGTTGAGAAAAGATTTTGCTTGGCAAGAGAAAAGATTAGATACCACTTTACAAGAAAAAGATGATATCACTTGAGAAGACAAGAGTGAAGTTCATGCCGAGGTCAAGATGATCAAAAAGCCTACCACTTTAGAGAGAATGCCATTTTATAATAGAAGCATAAGGAGCAAAATGGTATATAGAGTCAAAAATTACATAAGGGTAGCTAGCAATGATAAGGGAGATCATCCTGACTTTGAATTGGAATCAACAAATTTTGAACAAATTAGCCATTTTCCAAAAAGTGCGGTAGTACCACAGTTTGACCGCCGATAGTACCGCAAAGCGGAAGTACCGCAGTTACTGCCGGTAGTACCGATTTTTCTGGAAGATTACAAAGAGATTGAAACTTTTGAGGAGAGCTTTGATATAGTGTTGTACCATGCTCCAAAGTTTTTCACAAAGAAACATAAACCTCTTATGGAGCATTTCCAACTATATTCCAAGATTAAAACTATTTTCAATATAGTTTGTAGCAAACTAAGATTTCAGTTTTCCAAAGCAAGCTCATTTTCAATAAATTTCTTCAAGATTGCAAAAATGAGCATTTGGGGGCATCTTAAGCATTTAATTTCATGTATGAGATATAAATACCCTTATGAGCCAATATATGTCAATAGTTTTAGCTCAAATGGCAAAACTCACTAAAGTACTAGATTGTGACCACATAGGTCAACTCAAGATTTTGGACGAGTTTCAAATCAAAATAATTTTTGATTGGTTGGCTTTTTGGAAAACTTTTGAATACCAATAAAGTTTGAAATAGCTAACTCTAGGTTTTTGGTATTGAACTCATTTTCAAATTCCTTTTAGAATTGATTTTGCCGAATTCTTGAGTTTAAACCTAAAACAAGATACTACATAACTAGTTTTGGGTCAAAAACACATTTTTACTTGAAATAAGTTTTTCTAAAGCTAAAACCATTGGAAAACCCTTGAAATGCATTTATATACATTTTTCAACTAGTTTTTCAAGGATATGCTAATAATTTCAAAGTTTTTTACTTTTGGCTAAATGGCTTAACTTTTCAAAATCAATACTAGCACTTAATTATTTTAGACACACTTAAGGATTTGATATACATGATTATGATTTAGCACTCCCCTTTAATGTGCCACTTACATCTTGCTCATGATTACAATAATGAACTTTGAGAACAAGAGCAAGAGCACCCTTTTTAAATAATTTTCATGCAATGCAACCTATACAAGGTAAGTGCTAAATATATCAAATGTAAATACTTGTTACCAAGATGGCATTGGTTCTTGATATGGAATGATCATCCTAAAGCTTGGCTCCCATTATGCATATGGTGGAATCCACCTCTTCATGAATAAGCCAAACCTCCAATGCATCTCCAAGTACCTATTAAGCCTTTAAGCGTATTTTGGTACCCAAAACTTGGTTGGGCCCATGAATGTTAGCCACAATAGATTTGGACACCCAAATGGCCTTAACATTAAATTTTTGTGAACCAACATTTCTAGCAAACACATTGCCATATTTATCTTTCCTAAGCAAATAATATTCATTTACAAGAGATGGCTTAGGAATGATAGCTTTGGGACAATCCTTACTTAAATGTCTCTTCTCCCGGCAATTGTAGCAAGTTTGGCATTTGTTACCCTTTCTTATCTTCCTATCTTGCTTATTGTCGGTTTGCCTCTTCATTGGTAGAATTTTCTTGTTTTCCACCTTGTTCGGGCATTTAGAGGCAAAGTGACCCGTCTCATTGCAATCAAGATATTTGATATTCTTCGTGTGTTTTGCATTATGTCTTGTCTTGCTATTCTCCTTCTCGGAGATGAAGTCAATACCTCTTTTGTCATTTAAGCTTCATTGCTTGCTCAAGATGTCATCAAGCGAGGCCTTCCCTTTGTAGCATTTCTCCAAGTCATTTTTTAATATTCGTGACTTGGGACTTGAGCTTATTATTTTCCTCTACAAGGTTAGTCTCAACAAATACAGAGGAAGTAGAAGCATCTAATTGAGAACAACAAGGCATGTCAATTAAATCCTCACATGAGGTGGATATACTAACTTTAGATGAAATGCAAGGAATAGGAGCTACACATGGCATATCATCTAATAAATCACATGTAATGCCTATATCCACCTTAGACTTAGAATATTCCTTGAGAAGGAGAATTTCATATTCTCCTTTTAGCTTGTTATAAACATTTTGAAGAGAGACGTGCTCATTCTTCAAAATCTTATATTTAGCTTTTTCCTTCCCAAGAAACTCATTAAGCTCTACTAGCATATCCATCAACTTATCATAAGAAGGTTCATCATCATTGTCATTATAATTTACCTCCTTATTACTTTTTGCCATGAAGCATTGAGTTGATGTGGAGGGAATAGTGGATTCTTCATTATCGGAGCTAGAGGTTGAGCATTCTTCTTCCGACATCTACTCTTGCATGCAATCCTCATCGGTTGAGGTGGACATTTCACAATTATCTTGAAGATGTGTCCACATATCATGAGCGCTCTCGAGATTGCATATTTTGTTAAACACCTCTACACTCAAAGCACTAAATAAAGCGTTAGTTGCTTGAGCGTCGAGATGTGAGCATTTCTCATCCTCAATTGTTGGAGCAAGAGGATCCAATGGAGGAGAAAGGCCCATATCTACAATCCACCATATTTTTGCGCTCATGGCCTTAAAATAATCAATCATGCGGATTTTTCAATTATCATAATTGGTGTCATCAAATAGAGGTGTGTCATCTAGGTGCGCTATATTACTAGTCGCCATCCTCTAACTCTCTAGGCGGTGAAGCCTAATATATGAGAGACCAAGCTCTGATACCACTTGTAGGATCGAGGAGGCCGACTAGAGGGGGGTGAATAGGCGGTCTTAAAAATTATCTTACAATCTGAAAGCAATATCTATTTGTCTAAACCAAGTATATAATGCGGAAGTTTAACTTAAATTGGTTTAGCACAAATATTGACTAAATCAACTAGGTTCACCTAAGTGCACCAACAATCTATGCCTATGTCAAAGGTTTGCAATCCTAGGGTGACAAGCAATCAATTTAATTGTATGAATGTAAATTGCTTGAATATAAATTGAGCACAAGAAAACAAACCACAAATGACACGCGATGTTTTACCGTGGTGTTCGGAGACTTACCGGTCTCCCCTAATCCACGTTGACGTAAGCCTAAACGAATTGGACCGGCTCCACGAATTAAGCCAAACACCTCAATTCCACTAATGGTAGCTCTTCCCCGCTCCGGGTAGGTGAGCTCCAACCTTCACAACACACCGGGTCTTCTCACAACCTTCTTTGAGAAGATCACCGCGCACGACGCCTCCAACGTCGTTTAGGAGTCGGCAAACTCCAAGTGTAATAAGCCAAGCCCCTCGCTTGACTCTCACCACGTGCAACAAATGCACAAGCTCAAGTGGATGCAAAATCCACCTCTAGTTGCAACACATGCAACTAGAGACCTCTCTCTTTTGCTCACAAGGTGCAACACATACACAATAGAGTGGAGAGACTTACACTAGCTCAAGGAAGTGAAATGAGGTGCCAAAGATTACTCTCCAACTGGTCACAAGTGAGTATTTATACCCGACACACAAAAACTAGCCGTTGGAGCCAAACACCTGAAAAAATCAGGGAAATCGGAATTACCACTGTTATAAGTGTGGTACTACCGCACTTTACTGTAGCACAAACTAACGGCTATATTAGAGCTTAAGAACTTGCCGTTTTTGAAAATAAAGTACGGTACTACCGCAGGCAAGTGCGGAACTACCGCAGTGCGGTACTACCGCAAACATTGCGGTATTACCGCACCTCTGTTTTTCAGCACAGACAATACTCGGAAAAACGGTCATAACTTTTGACTCCGATATCGGAATTGAGTGATCTTGGACTTTATGGAAACCTTATTCAGAGAGCTACACAACCTAGCTATTTGCATAATCTCAAACACATTAGATCAATGCAGAAAATATAAGAGATCCAAGGAGTTACTATCACGGTCTAAGTCCAAGAAAAATAATATTAGACCATGCCAAAGGACATTGTATGACCTCCAACAATTTGCAAAACACATTTGCAAACTTAGATCATACCACAAGGAAAAGGTACATAGACTTCAACCATTTGTAAAACATATTTGCAAAGTATAGTCATATGTTGCAAGGATTAGATGCATGAGCCTCAACTATTCGCAAAACACATTCGCAAATAATAGCATCATGCCATGGAGAGCTAGCGTAAGCAAGATTGAGCTATCAACACATGATGAGACTCAAGCTACTAGACAAGACCCCTCTTAATAGTACAGCAAACCTATACTAGCAATCCGGTCGTCCACCCAAACACCAAGACCGATAAAAGACTAGGAACACATTCTTAGCTCCTATCTAGTTATACCTTTGCCTTGAGCATTTCCTTGAAGTTTAATGATGCTCATCTTCACTTCAACTCTAATTCATTGTCTTCTCTTGATTTGATGATCAACTCATGATCATTCTCCTTTTCGAGATCTTGATATACATCAACACATGATGCATCCTCTTTTGATGACCTTCAACACATGAAGTCATTTCATCTCGAATCTTTGCTTGATGATCTTCAACATATGAAGTCATCCAAAGTCTTCATCATTTTGGAACATAACCTATTCATCCAACTCATGAAAAATATTAGTCCCATAATGTGATTATCATTAATTACCAAAACATACCATTAACTCATAATGGTGTGTCTAGATTCTTCAATCTCCCTTTGGTAATTGATGATAACCACTACAATTGCAAGTAATTGAATATACAACTTTAAACTCAAGGTGCGGTACTACCACCGTTATAAGGCTGGTATTACCGCTCTCCAGTAGTACTGCTCAGGATGCCGGTATTACCAAGCATCGGTAGTTCCGCCGTTCAAACTCCGGTACTACCGTTTTCAAAGAGACCAAGTATTTCAAGGGGTGCTCTCTGGAAAATACATACCGGAAATCGGTATTACCGCAGTACCATGTGGTACTACCGCCCTGCGGTAGTTCCGCCGTTCAAAGCCCGGTACTACCGATTTCAGTGAGTTGAAGTCCCCGAAAGGGTGTTCTCTGGAAAATACATACCACATGAAACTCGGTAATACCGCACTACGGTAATACCACAAGTTACGCCAGTATTACCGCACTACGGTAATACCATAGGTGGGTGCGGTGCTACCGATTTTCTTGAGAGAGCACAGTTGACTTTAGATTTTAAATTCAAATGCATGCTGACCTTTGTCTCGAGCTATATTGATCTTCTTATCAATCTTTGCATGTATCTCCAAATATTCAAATGAATTCCGGGACTAAACCTTTCAAACACTTGATAATCATATTAGTCACATACACAAATAATTGAGTATAAAGCAATATTAGTTAAACCATAAAACATAGAGTGAACTCCCCCTAAATGTGTGCATACAAGAATATATAATGAGATCATATGCACATATTCATTTTAGACTTTTGGTGGAGTTTAATCTATATTTTGGATTCAAGAAATGCACTAAGATGTAAATGAATGTAAGTGTCGAATGCATACCTCTTTGATTTCACCTTTTTATCCAAATGAGACTAAGCCATATCATAATCAATCAAACACGTTAGTCTATGTAACATCCTGTTTTTCTGAGATTTTTAAAGTTTGGAATTTAAAAATAAATTTTCTGGAATTTTCTGAATTTAATTGAAGCTTCAAATGAATTTTTAAAGTTTTAAATGAATAAAATAAATATTAACATAAGTTGAAAATATTTTATTTGTGTTCTTCAGGTCTCAAGGAATTTTCTGGCATTTTTGGTGAATTTTTGGGATTTATTTGCTATTTTCTAGAGCTTTTAGAAGTTTATTTGAATTTCTGGAAAAAGAAAAGAAAAAGAAATAAACCCCGCCGCCCGATCTCCCTCTCTCCTCCACGCGTCGGCCATCCGCCGCGCGCGCGCCGCCGCCGTACTCCCGCTTCCAGCTCGCTCCCGCGCCACCCGATCCCGCCCCGCGCCACGCTGTCGCAGATCGCTGACGCGCTGGCGGCACGCGGCGCCGCGCCGCGCGCGCCCTCCGCGCCCGATCGCGCGCGCGCGCGATCTCAGCCGCTCGCTCCGCGCACGCGCGAACCCTAACCCTAACCCTAGTCGCGCTCGCCCGTCCGATCTTGCCGCGTGGCCGCATCCTAGCCGTCTAACCCGTCGCGTTGCGGCCGCCGCCAGATCCGGATTGGACGCCTCGGTTCGCGGATAAAACCCACCGCTCATCCTCGGTTCACGTGCCGACACCCGAGCCCGCCGCCGCCGCCTCCTCGCCTCCTTGCGCGCGCGCGCGCCGAGTTGCCCGCCGCCGCGCCGCGCGTCTCCGCTGCCGCCTCGAGGTCGCCGGTGAGCCCCGCCGTTCTCTTCTCGCGCCGCTCGCGCCGCTCGCTCGCCCTCGCCGCGCACTCGCCTTGGTCGCCGCGCGGACACGGCGCACTTCGCGCGCCGCGCCGCGACGCCTCGCGTGGCGTGCCCGGCCACGCGCCGGCAATCGCCGCTTCTACCTCCGCGCGCCGCGCATCCGCGCTGTCCGTCCTGGATCGAGGTCGCGAAGCACCAGCGCCAAGACGCAACCTCGCCGCCTCCGCTGCCGGATCCCGCCGACGCACTCCCGCCTAGCGCGCTCGCGGACGCGCGCGCGCGAGCCGCCACGCTGCCGACATCCGCCTGCCGCCGCGCGCTTCGCTGCTCAATCCTCGCTGCCGCTCCGCATCCGCATCAAGGTCCAGATCTCGCCGCGTGTCGCCCTCGCGACCGTCAGATCCGGCCGCCGCCGCCCGCACCCGCGTCCGCGCCCGTGCCGCGTCAGCTGCGCCACATCAGCCCTAGCTGACGTGGCATGCCACGTGTCGCCGCCACGCTGATGCACGCAGCCCCGAGCCACGTGGCGCCACGCCACCGCCACGCCACCGGTGACACGTGGCAATATATGCCGCCGCCACGCCGCATATCCCCGCCGCGTCAGCCCGCCGCCCCCGTGCACTGTTTCGTGGACCGAGTCCACGATGGACTCGGAATTTCGTGGACCGGGTCCACAGCACAGTAACTTTTCCGAATTTCTCGATTTAATTTTAGAATTAATTTTCCGGGAGCCCGTTCTCCTCCGTCCTAGCTCCGATTGACCCCGTTCTTTTTTCTAAATTCATCTAAAATCGAGCTCTAGCTGTTGGTTCTGGTTTTGTGAATTTTGGAGTTGATTTGCTTATCATTTTATGTGTTTCCTTGTTTTCGATCGTTTTCCCTCTTGTTAGATTCGGATTCCGGAGGAGCAGGTTTCGCACCCGAAGACCAGCAGTACCCCGCTGAGCATAACGAAGGCAAGTCGTGTCCCTTGATCATGTTGAACCCAATTTTGCAAACTACTATTTAATTATTTTGTTTTAAATTACATTGCATTGCTATTTTATTCAAACCTTTGCACTGGTAGTTATCGCCCAATTGAGATTATACCTCCTTGATACTTTGGAATGCCATGATGCCATTGTCACCATAGGTTGGGTAATTTACTAGTGATGCTAGATTATTTGTCACATGGGTTGGTACGATTAGATTGCTTAGCCGGTTTTTATTTACGATTGATCTCATCACACATGTTAATTATTAATTTGACTTAATGACATATGGAACTGTGGTTGGTGCCACGTGTATTAAAATTTATGCCACGTCATTGGTGTGACGTTGGCTTGGTTATACAAATTGGTTTTCACTCGGGCGAGTGATCGTGCAGTAAAGGGGGAGGTGCAGTTGCACTTCGGGGATGTGGTAGTCTCGCCCGGGTAATGTTAAGGACTTAACTTTGTGCGCCATTGATCTGAGCTTAATCGTAAACCACATGTCTATTATGGGATGGACTCGGTGACTAATTTGTAATATTTCAACTCAATTCTGGCCATGAGATGGAAATGGTTGCTGGTTTCCATGTGGGGGCAAGGGGGTGTGATGCGAAACCCTAGCGGGCAGGATTGTGTTGAGGTAGAGCATTGTAAAGGCCTTGTTGTGATTTCCTGAGATCGAGGCTAATCACATCGTGTGGGTACAGTTGTGCAACCTCTGCAGAGTGTAAAACTATTCGAATAGCCGCGTCCTCGGTCATGGACATTGCTCGGGGATTTCACACGAGGGTTAGTGTTTCATTTATAACTTGGTGGTTTATGTTGGTAGTGGACATGTAGTCCACTGTTGGTTTAACTTGTGGATTGGTGTTCACAAGTGGTTTATGTTTATTCCTTTGATTATTCCTTATTACTGTTTCTAGTTAACTTTCGCTTTCAAGATTATTTAATATATTTCATCAATAAATGCCTTTATGCAAATTAACCTTTCAGCCTTCCATTGATAAGTCTTACATATTATATTGCATTCATTGTTATAAACGACTTGCTGAGTACCAATGTACTCACGGCTTTACGCCTATGTTGCTCAGTTGAGGGAGAGGAGTACTATCAGCAGGAGGTGCCAGAAGGAGAGTATTACGATGACTTCACGGATTAGGCTTCGTTCTCCACTCGATAGCCTGTGGCTTGTTGATTGGTCGCTACGCTTTATTTTGGATTTCCGCTGCTATTTTGTTAAGCCCTTCCGGCTAGAGATATTGTAAGCTTAGCCATAAGGTCGTACCTTTGATATTTTATCGATATTCGAGTTTTCCTTTACTATTGTCGTGTGTATGACTGTGATTATATTTATGTTTGACTATGTGCACTAGCGTGATTCTGGACTAGTGCAGTTTACACAGAGAGACCGAATTTGCACATTCGGGTCTCGACAGTCTAATACAAGTATTTGTCATTATCACCAAAACCAACATAATGGAGCTTGAACTTACAGGGGTCTGGCGGCGGGCGGCGCAGCCGAGGCCGGGCGGCGGGAAGGGTTCAATAGCGGCTGAGGGAAGCGGCGCAGGCGATGGTGGCTTATCGGAAGAGGAGACGGAGCGGAGTCTCCGGCGAAGATAGTTGCGGCGGCGCGAATGGCAACTACGGCGGAGAACTCCGGGATGGAGGTGGCAGCGAGGCACGGCGAGGAGGGGCGACGGCGACGGCAGAGCACGGTGAGGACGGTGAAGGCGACGGTTGGCCGACGGCGGCGACGCAGGTGAGAAGAGCGCGAGGACTTGCGGCGGCGGCGTTCGGAGCACGCGAACCGAGGTGGCAGTGCTTTTAAAGTGCATGAACTGATGCAGTCCTAAGCGGGGACAGCGTGAGTGCGAGGGCGGCTCGGAGACGGGGACCCCCCTGGGAGACGTGGACGGCGGAGATGGCTCGCGGTGGATCGGACGGCGCGATCGCTGGAGGCGGGGTTTGGGTTATGGCAAGCGGCGTGAGCGAGAGAGGGGTGGGCTGAGGGGTGCAGGGCGACGGCAGATGCTGCCACGTGGGGGCGCGGCGGCGATCGGGCGGTGGAGGAGAGAGGTAGGCGGGAGCAAGGGCAGCCGAGCGAGCGAGGGCCGGATGGGCGACAAGTGGCAAGGGGGCGGAATCGGGTGGTGGCGAGCAGGCAAGGGAGGGAGCGGTGCGCGACGCGGACCAGGCCGATTGGGAGGCGATGCGTGGAGGGGAGTGGATCAGACGGCGGTGGTTTTTCCCCGGTTTTCTTTTTAAAAATCCAAAAAAGATCGAACTAGCTCCCAAAAATAGCAATTAAATTCAAAAAATTCACCAAAAATACCAGAAAATTCCTTGAGACACAAGGAACTCAAATAAAATATTTCCAGCTTTCGTTAGAGTTTATTTTAATTATATTAAATTCTTTTAAATTCTAAAAATTCAATTTAAGCTTTATTAATTCCAGAAAAATGCCAAAAATTTTATTTTTAAATTCATGATTTTAAAAATCCCAGAAAATCAAGATGTTACAGTCCGGGCTAACTAAGAGAAATAGGTTTACTGGGTGCAACGACGGTGCTGACGTGGTTCAAGCTTCCTCCTGCAACGCTCTGGGATTGCTGGCTGCCACGGCTTGCTCCTAGGGGAAGGGTCTTAGCGGGCGACTCCCAAGGTTGAACAGAATTGCTGTGATTGCTCGACGCTTCTGCGGGCAACTACGAGCGAAATGGCCTGGCTCTTTTGCAATTGAAACAATTAGCTGAACCTGCAGGGTTTGTGCCCTTCTAGGGTTGATTGCTGACATTGATTGGGCGTGGTCCCGAATTGTCATGACGGGTCACTGGAGCTGGGGTCTTGAAAACTGGCTACAGCGCTGCGGAGGCACTCGTGCAGGCTGATAGGTGTTGAATCTTGTTCTTTGCAACTGCTGTAAGTGAACTCCTTGCTGACTCATCTTTCTTTTGTGAAATTCTCCTAACTCGTGGTGAGATTCTTCAATGAGTATGGCCTTATCCACCATGTGCTGAAAACTGGCGTAGTCGTTGCCCATGACTTGCTCTTTCAATCCTGGGTTCAGACCCTTCTTGAACCTCTTTTGGCGAGCTGAATCTGTGGCTACGTCCTCTGGTGCGTAGCAAGCTAACTGAGTGAACCTATTGAGATATTCACTCACTGACATGTTCCCTTACTGCAACTCACGAAACTCGTCCTTCTTCATCTCGACCACTCCATCCAAGACGTGGGCATTATGGAAGGCTTTGGCGAACTCTGCCCATGTGATGCTGTTTTGGTCCTCATGGGCCGCACAGTAGTTCTCCCACCACTCTGCTGCTGCTCCCTCAAGCTGGTGTGCTGCATACAACACCTTCTCTCTGTCGGTGCACTGAGCCAAGTTTAGCTTCTTCTCAACTGAACAGATCCAATCATCGGCCTCCAAAAGCTCTGAAGAACTGGAGCAGGTGAGCGGTCTCGTCCTCATGAACTCTGCATAGCTGTACTGCTGACGAGGCGCTGGTGGTGGTACTGGCTCCTGGTGCTGTCGCTGCATCATAGGCTGCATATTCTGCATCATTTATGTCTGTGCCACCAAGAAGCGACTGAGGGCGGAGTCCAAGCTGGGTGGAACTGGCTGTGCAGCACTGCTATCTGGATCCTGGTTCACCTGGTTGCACCCTGCTGTGGTCCTGGTATCAACCATCTTGCTGCTACTCTGAAAAGGGAAACCACTGCTGACTGACTTTGCCGGGTTTTAAAGATGAGAGGGAAATAGCATAGATGAGAGGTAAATTCGTCTAGGGGAGATTTTCTAATGGCAACCTAAATTAAACAAACACTTAGCCAAAAAAAGGCTAACAACAAAACCGGGGAAAATAACTCCAATAAAAAGTTGACATGATCGCAATATAATGCTTTTAAGGGCAATATTTGCAGCTAACATCACACACAACGGCAAGAAAAAGCAAATCGATCTATACGATGCTAAAACTATAACAGGGCTTTAATCTGACGGCTCCTAATCTTTACAATAGTCTTCAATCTTGTCTTGAAATATTGGGTGCTCCCTTGATCCAATCTTCGCAACAACGCTCGAAGAATTCCGGGCCAACTTTCTTTTTGATTATGGGACACTCGAACATCTATAGATTTTATGGGGATGAGAAGTCAAATTTAGTTTTGAAAATAATATTGCAGAGAAGGCGAAGAATAAGAATCCTAAGAATAAGGTATAATAGAGAATCACTAGATATTCTTTTTATGGATTTGATTTAGAAAATAGATTTTTAAATTGAACTAAAACGACAAATCTAACTAAGGCTTCATCCTACAGTCGATATAGCTCTGATACCATCTCTGTCGAGGCCCGAATATGCAAATCCGGACTCTCTGTGTATACTGCACTAGTCCTAGGATCACGCTAGTGCACACAGTCAAACATAGATGCCATCACAACCATATACACGTTAAAATAAAGGAAAAGCTCAAATATCGATAAACATCAAGAGTACGACCTTATGGTCAGGCTTACAATAAACTAGCCCGAAGGACTTAACGAAAACTAGCAGCGGAAATCCAAAATAACGCGTAGTGGCCAATCGACAAGCCCACAGACTGTCGAGTGGAGAACGAAGCCTAATCCGTGAAGTCGTTGAAGTACTCTCCTTCTGGAACCTACTGCTGATAATACTCTATGTCCTCAACTGAGCAACATAGGCGTAAAGCCGTAAGTACATTGGTACTCAGCAAGTCGTTTGTAACAATGAATGCAATAAATATGCAAGGCTTACCAATGGACGGCGGAAAATTTAATTTGCATAAAAGACATTTCACAGTAAATATGATAAATAGATTGAAAACGAACTTTAAGTAAAACAATAATAAATAAATAAATAATCAAAAGAGTTGACATAACCACTTGCGGACATCCCACCCAAAAGCTAAACCAACCGCTTATGGACCTCCCATCCATGAGCTAAACCAATAGTGAATTAACCATTCACTGTCTAACCATAATCCACAAGGTTTCAGAAATAACTATACCTCGTGTGAAATCACCGAGCATTGTCCATAACCGAGGACGCGGCTATTCGAATAGTTTTACACTCTGCAAAGGTTGCACAATTGTACCCACACGATGTGATAATCCTCACGTTAAAGATAATCACAACAAGACCTTTACAAAGTTCAGTTCCAATCCAATCCCGCCCGCTAGGATTTCGCATCACACCCCCTTGCGCCTCATGGAAATCAGCAACCATGTTCATCACAATGGCGAGATTGAAATTAAAACATCCCAAATTAATCAGCCAGATCCATCCCATACCAGACATGTGGTTTGCACGGTAAAGCTCAGATCAATGGCGCATAAAGTTAAGTCCTTACGTGTACCCGAGCGAGACTTCCACAGCCCTCGAAATGCTCCAACACTTCCCCCTTTACTACACGATCACTCGCCCGAGTGCAAAACCAGTTTTGTATAACCACGCCAATGACACACCAATGCCATGGCACAAATTTTAGTAAACGTGGCACCAATCATAGTTCCATATATTATTAAGTCAAATTAATAATTCACATATGATGATGAAACTACTCGTAAATATAAGCAAGGCTAAGCAATTCTATCGTACCAATCCCATGTGATAATTAACATATCATCACTAATTAAATTCCCAACCTAAGGTGACAATGGCATCAGGGTATTCCAAAATATCAAGGAGGGAATAATCAATTGCGACGATAGCTACCATTACAAGGGTTTCAATAAAAGTAACGATGCAAGATAATTTAAAATAAAGTAATTCAATAATAGATTGTAAACTGGGTTTAACATGATCAAAGGACACGATTTGCCTTGGTTATGCTCAGCGAGGTACTCTTGGTCTTCAGGCGTAGATCCTGCTCCTCCGAATCTGAATCTAACGAGAGAGAAAACGACCGAAACAAGAAAAACACATAACATGATAATCAAATGAACTCCAAAAATCATGAAACCAGAACCAAAAGCTAGATCTCGATTTTATATGAATATAGAAAAGAGAACGGGGTCAATCGAAGTTAGGACGGAGGAGAACGGGCTCTCGAAACCCTAAAGAAAATTCAGAAAAATCGGAAAAGCTAATGTGCTGTGAACACGGTCCACAGAAAAGCAAGTCCATGGTGGACTCGGTGCATGAAACAGTGCATGCGGGCAGCGGTGCTGACGCGGCGCGTCTAGGGCTGACGTGGCATCAGCTGGTGCTGACACGTGGCACACTGTTGACGTGGCATGGTGACGTGTCCGACGCGTGGCATCGGGGCCGGGTTTTGCTGACGTGGCCTGCCACGTGGCTACCACATGGCCTAGCGCTGACATAGCTGCTGACTCGGCTAGGGCTGACGTGGCGGGTTGCGCAGCTGTCGGCGGCGGCAGATCGGACGGTGGAGGATGCAACGCGTGGCGCTATCCGAGCCGTCGGATTTGGATCTAGATGGATGGCTACGATCGGGCGACGGGGTTGCGGATCACCGACGCGTGGCGGCTCGCTTCGCTACGCATCACGCGGGCGGACACCAGGCGGGCGCAAGGCGCGGACGCGATCGCGTCGACCGAGGTGGCTTGGGGCGCAGCGCAGGTGCGGGGTTGTGGTTACGCGGTCCGAGGGGAGCGGCGCAGACGGTGGTGGTTTACCGGAGGAGGAGACGGAGTGGAGTCTCCAGCGAAGACCGTTGCGGCGGTGCGGATGGCAACAGAGGCGGAGAACTCGGGACGGAGGTGGCAGCGAGGCATGGCGAGGAGGGGCAACGGCGGCGACAGCGGAGCACGACGAAGGCGACGCTCGGCGATGGCGGCAACGCAGGTGAGAAGAGGCGAGGACTTGTGGCGGCAGCGTTCACAGCATGCGAACCGAGGTGGTGTTTGGATAAGGAAGTTCATAACTGAACTAAGTGTGGTTCCTAGTGCGTGCAGTCCTCTGGATCTTTACTGTGATAACAGTGGGGCCATTGCACAAGCCAAAGAGCCAAGGAATCACCAAAAGAACAAACACGTACTGCGGCGGTTTCATCTCATTCGAGAGATCCTCAATCGAGGAGATTTAAAGATATGCAAAATACATACGGATTTGAATATTTCATATCCTTTGACGAAGCCTCTCCCACAGCCTAAGAATGAGGCGCACACAAGAGCTATGGGTATTAGATATCTTCTAGATTGACTCTAGTGCAAGTGGGAGACTGTTGGAAATATGCCCTAGAGGCAATCATAGAAATGATGATATTTCGTTGTATCCATGATTTAATAAATGTTCCTTGAATATTACCTTTGTATTGATTAACAAGTATGTGACTTGTTTGTGAAACTCTTTACTTGTATGGTTATTCTAAAGTTGTCCCTAGTCGGAGTTCATGTAAGGACACATGTGAATGATGGATTAGCACATGTATCGGTTGATGACCATGTTTCACAGGTCATAGACATGGAGATGTCAAACCAATAATGTGGACACATGTTTAAGACATGGGGTTGGACCGACCCAACATGAGACATAGCTATTATACTTATGATTCTCTCTACACAATGTGTACGCCTTGTCCTTAGACCCGAGATTGTCGCATGTAATTGAGATGTGAATCGACCTACTTAGGGGCTATCAAACGCTACTCCGTGAATCGGGTAGTTATAAAGGTAGCTTGGTTTGTCATGAAGCATGCTGCAAGGCATGGTCACGAGATGGGATTTGCCCTCTCTACCCGAGAGATATCTCTGGCCCTCGAGTGATCGGATCCGTAAATGTATGGCCATGCTACTTAAGGTTAAGAGTTAACCTAGTAAGGGATTTCGAATCACAGGATCGAGAAAGAGTGGTCAGCTTGGAGCTCAACCGAATATCGTGAGACAAAAGGATTGGCATGTACATAACGCTGTGATGGTTCGTCCGATATGATCTTTATGTGCGCTTAGGAGTTGGTACGCCTTGCTAGAGGTCGCTATTAACTATTGACCGAGTAGGTGTACTCGCCATGTCTAAATATACGTGAACCTATAGGGTCACACACTTAAGGGCTGAAGCCTAATTCGGATTGGATCCGAGTTGGACTGGGCATTGAGTCCTAATGGGCCTCTATTCGTAAAAGCCCATTGTAAGGACGTCTATAAAAGGAGGGCAGGGGCGCACAGTGTTAAAAGAGAGTTTTTCGTGACATCCTCAAACCCTGGCCGCCACCCCTCCCACGCCCTTGTCGCCGCGCGGATCTAGTAATCCGGCGTGCGCCGCTCTCCCGCACGTGTGGATACCTTTGGCAGCGCTGCATCCGTAGCGCTTGGACGAACCGCAAACAAGGAAGTAGTACGACTACTCGCCGACGTGTTGCATCATCTTCCGCACCTGCGCGTCCAGTGGTAAGATCGTGATCTATAACTGCAGTGATCTTGGTTTACGGGTAGAAAATTTTAATATGCGCTAGTGTAGCCTACCCGTAGTCAGTGACACGTAGAACCGGATGCGGCACGCAAAGATCAATGCAAATTGGTCGAATCGGAACAATAGTCGATTTGGGGTAAATATGATACGCGAGGGGCGCCGCCCTTCGAACCCAGATGGGGAAACCCTCGACCCTTATCCGTAGATTGCGAATCTATGCATAACTTGTTTTTGCAGGATGTATGTGACCAGATGGCCTAATGTGTATGTGATGCATGTTTGTAATATTTTCATGACTCGCGTGTCGTGGGTTCGCAACACTTTGGAGCCATTGTGTTGTCAAAGTATTGTATTAACGGCTGCGTGCCGACTTGTGATGATTCCTTGTAACCATGTATTTTATTACTAGTCGTTATGAGTAATAGCTTATATTAGTACTTGGAGGACACATCACTTGGAGGGATGGCACACATGAACCATGGAGATGAAGATCATCATGGTGGATAGATTCTATGGCGATGGAGATCACCATGAGAAAATGGGCCATACCGAGTCACAACCGTGTGAATGCTATTCCGTTGTTATACTCCTATGCATGTTTGAATGGTAGAAGTATAGCGATCCTCACATAATGTTAAGTTAAACATATGCCCTCCCAACTAAACTCTGCACCATCCCATGTCCCGTAAATTGATGGTGGGTCTATAAAATTAGGCACCATCAACCTTCCTTGACTAGATGGGTTTGTATCGGATACCTACATGCATAAGGATTGGTGAACTTAACAAGGTTATCATAAAGGTTATGGACCTTGGGGCATAAAGGTTGGGCGCGAGGCATAGAGATGTCACCCAACAACAAGAGTCATATAGAGATATGATTAGTAAGGTGTTACTTACCGAATTACCTTGTCTCCTAGCGGTGATGCAAAAGCTCACTAGTAGACTAGTTAATTGCGGATCTTGAATCGCTAAGAATCAATAGAGGATATTGATTTTAGTGGGAGTACATTCTATTAAATTTGTTTAATACATTTTACTCTTTCATGGTTTTATTTGTCTTAGTATTTTGCATTTTCTCGTTGTAGATCAATGGCATCTAGCAACGCGCAAACCCTTTTGCTTTGCGATCGATTCTTGAGAAAGAAAAATTAAATGGAACAAACTATTCGGACTGGTCCAGAACTCCGAGAATTGTTCTCGTGGCGGATAAAAGGAAAACGTTCTAGACACCCAAATTCGGAAGAGCTCGCTATCAATGTGTTCTTCTCTTTGTTAAAACTGCCTACAAGAAAGCATGTGATGACTCTCTTGAGGTTAGTTGTCTTATGCTTGCATGCATGGAACCTGACCTTCAAAAGCAGTTTGAGGATCAGGAAGCGTATGATATGATCATGGTGCTTAAGGACATGTTCCAGACACAGGCCAGGACTGAAAGGTTCAATGTCTCTAAGGCTTTTCTGGAATGCAAGTTAACAGAAGGTGCACCCGTAGGCCCACATGTGATCAAAATGGTTGGTTACAGTCAGACTTTGGATAAACTTGGTTTTCCAATTAGCCAAGAGTTGGCAACTGATTTCATTTTGGCGTCTCTTCCACCTAGCTATGGACATTTCATTTCGAACTACCATATGCATGGGGTGGAAAAGGGCCTTAATGAGCTTTGTGGGATGCTCAAAACAGCAGAGAGTGACATTAAGAAGTGTGCGTGGCCTAGCCATGTGATGGTGTGTGAGAACAAGTCTAGCTTCAAGAAAAGGGTAAGAAATCATGGGCAAAGAATAAGGGCAAGGTTAAAGATATGATCTCAAGCCAACGCCTAAGCCTATCATGGACTCGAGCCGAGACAAGATGCTTCTATTGTAAAGAGACTGCCATTGGAAGAGAAGCGCAAGAAGTACTTGGATTCCGATGAATGCAAAAGAATGCTTTGGAAGTAAGACTTCCACCCATGGTACACTTGTCATAAATGTTTTAGATATTTTTCTCGCTGATTCTCCTATTAACTCTTGGGTACTTGATACGGATCGCTTGCTCACATTTGCAACTCGATGCAGGGGTTAATAAGAAGTAGAGGAGTCGCAAGAGGTGAAGTTGATTTTCACGTCGGAAATAAAGCAAGGGTTGCTGCGTTAACCGTCGGCACCATGCAACTTCAGCTTCCTTCAAGATTTATTATGGAATTGAATAATTGTTATTATGTTCCTAGTATGAGTCGAAACATTCTATCCCCCTCATGTTTGATGAGAGATGGTTATTCATTTGCAAGTAAAGACAATGGTTGTTTGATTACTAAAAATGAAATGTTTATGGCTTTTGCGCCCATTGTGAATGGGTTATTTATTTTAAATCTTGATGATGTGCCTATCTTTAACATAAATGCTAAAAGACTTTGACCTAATGATTTGAATCTCACCTATGTTTGGCATTGTCGTTTGGGTCATATAAGTGAAAAGCGCATGAAGAAGCTCCATGCTGATGGTCTTCTAACTTCGTTTGATTTTGAATTATACGAGACATGTGAAGCTTGTTTGCTTGGTAAGATGACCAAGTCACCTTTCAATGGTACTTTTGAGAGGGCGTCAGACTTATTGGAAATCATACATACTGATGTATGTGGGCCAATGAGCACGACTGCTAGAGGTGGATTTCATTACTTCATAACTTTCACTGATGATTTTAGTAGATATGGCTATGTCTACTTAATGAAGCATAAGTCTGAAACTTTTGAAAAGTTCAAAGAGTTCCAGAATGAAGTTGAAAATCAACGTGCCAAGAAAATTAAGACTCTGCGATCTGATCGTGGTGGCGAGTATTTGAGTCATGAATTTAGTAATCATCTGAAGAGTTGCGGAATTGTTCCACAGCTAACACCGCCCGGAACGCCTCAAAGAAACGGGGTATCCGAGCGGCGTAATCGGACCTTGTTGGACATGGTTCGATCGATGATGAGCCAGTCAGATCTACCATTATCATTTTGGGGTTACGCTCTAGAAACGGTAGCTTTCACACTTAATAGGGTACCATCTAAATCCGTAGTTAAGACACCATATGAGATATGGACTGGGAAGAGTCACAGTTTGTCTTCTAAAGATTTGGGGATGTGAGGCGTTTGTCAAACGACTTCAGTCGGACAAGCTCACACCCAAGTCGGATAAATGCATTTTCGTGGGATATCCGAAGGAAACTTTTGGATATTACTTCTACAACCGACTAAAGGGCAAAGTGTTTGTCGCTCGAAGTGGTGTTTTCCTAGAGAAAGAGTTTCTCAACAGGGAGACTAGTGGAAAAACGGTGCAGCTTGAAGAGGTTCAAGATGAACCAATCAGGGAAGACTCGACGAATGATGCCCACATGGCAGAACAAGTTGAGGAACCCATGGCAAAGGAAGCACAACCACCACGAAGGTCGGAAAGGCTCCGCAATACGCGGGATATGTTATTGTTAGACAATGATGAGCCTTCGACCTATGCGGAAGCAATGATGGACCCAGACTCTGAGAAATGGCATAGTGCCATGAGATCCGAGATAGCATCCATGGGAGACAATCAAGTTTGGAACTTGGTTGACCCGCCTGATGGTGTTAAAACCATAGAGTGCAAATGGATCTATAAAAGGAAGATTGATATGGACGGAAATGTTCATATCCATAAAGCTCGACTTGTCGCAAAAGGTTTTCGGCAAGTTCAAGGAGTTGACTACGATGAGACCTTCTCGCCTGTAGTGATGATTAAATCTATACGGATCATTCTAGCTATTACTGCATATTTCGACTATGAGATATGGCAGATGGATGTCAAAACGGCTTTCCTTAATGGAAATTTAACCGAGGACGTGTATATGATACAGCCCGAGGGTTTTGTCGATCCAAACAATGCTAGAAAAGTATGCAAACTTCAAAAATCCATTTATGGATTGAAGCAAGCATCTCGGAGTTGGAACATTCGTTTTGATGAAGTGGTCAAAGGTTTTGGCTTCATAAAAAACGAAGAAGAATCTTGCGTTTACAAAAAGGCAAGTGGGAGCTCGCTCGTATTTCTAATCTTATATGTAGATGATATATTACTGATTGGAAAGATATTCCTATGCTCGAGTCCGTTAAGACCTCACTGAAAAATAGTTTTTCAATGAAGGACTTAGGGGAAGCGGCATATATTTTGGGTATTAAGATCTATAGAGATAGATCAAAAAGGCTAATAGGATTAAGCCAGAGTACTTACATTGACAAAGTGTTGAAACGGTTCAACATGGAGGAGGCAAAGAAAGGGTTCTTGCCCATGTCTCATGGCATAAATCTTGGCAAGACTCAGTGTCCTTCGACAACTGATGAGCGAGATCGCATGAGTAAGATTCCATATGCTTCGGCAATTGGATCTATCATGTATACTATGATATGTACTCGCCCAGATATTTCTTATGCTCTAAGTGTTACGAGCAGATACCAGCTGATCCCGGTGAGAGTCACTGGACAGCGGTTAAAAACATCCTCAAGTATTTGAAAAGAACTAAGGATGTGTTCCTAGTCTACGGAGGTGAGGAAGAGCTCGTTGTAAATGGTTACACCGATGCAAGCTTCCAAACCGACAAAGACGATTACAAATCGCAATTGGGTTTTGTGTTCATTTTGAACGGTGGTGCGGTAAGTTGGAAGAGTTCCAAGCAGGAGACTGTTGCTGACTCTACAACGGAGGCCGAGTACATTGCAGCTTCTGAAGCAGCAAAGGAAGGTGTTTGGATAAGGAAGTTCATAACTGAACTAAGTGTGGTTCCTAGTGCGTGCGATCCTGCGGATCTTTATTGTGATAACAAGTGGGGCCATTGCGCAAGCCAAAGAGCCAAGGAATCACCAAAAGAACAAACACGTACTGCGGCGGTTTCATCTCATTCGAGAGATCCTCAATCGAGGAGATTTAAAGATATGCAAAATACATACGGATTTGAATATTTCATATCCTTTGACGAAGCCTCTCCCATAGCCTAAGAATGAGGCGCACACAAGAGCTATGGGTATTAGATATCTTCTAGATTGACTCTAGTGCAAGTGGGAGACTGTTGGAAATATGCCCTAGAGGCAATCATAGAAATGATGATATTTCGTTGTATCCATGATTTAATAAATGTTCCTTGAATATTACCTTTGTATTGATTAACAAGTATGTGACTTGTTTGTGAAACTCTTTACTTGTATGGTTATTCTAAAGTTGTCCCTAGTCGGAGTTCATGTAAGGACACACGTAAATGATGGAATAGCACATGTATCGGTTGATGACCATGTTTCACAGGTCATAGACATGGAGATGTCAAACCAATAATGTAGACACATGTTTAAGACATGGGGTTGGACCGACCCAACATGAGACATAGCTATTATACTTATGATTCTCTCTACATAATGTGTACGCCTTGTCCTTAGACCTGAGATTGTCGCATGTAATTGAGATGTGAATCGACCTACTTAGGGGCTATCAAACGCTACTCCATAACTGGGTAGTTATAAAGGTAGCTTTCGGGTTTGTCATGAAGCATGTTGCAAGGCATGGTCACGAGATGGGATTTGCCCTCTCTACCGAGAGAGATATCTGGGCCCTCGAGTGATCGGATCCGAAATGCATGGCCATGCTACTTAAGGTTAAGAGTTAACCTAGTAAGGGATTTCAATCACAGATCGAGAAAGAGTGGTCAGCTTGGAGCTCGACCGAATATCGTGAGACAAAAGGATTGGCATGTACATAACGTTGTGATGGTTCGTCCGATATGATCTTTATGTGCGTTTAGGAGTTGGTACGTCTTGCTAGAGGCCGCTACCAACTATTGACCGAGTAGGTGTACTCGTGTCATGTCTAAACATACGTGAACCTATAGGGTCACACACTTAAGGGTGAAGCCTAATTCGGATTGGATCCGAGTTAGATCGGGCATTGAGTCCTAATGGGCCTCTATTCGTAAAAGCCCATTGTAAGGACGTCTATAAAAGGAGGGCAGGGGCGCACAGGTTTGAGAGAGAGTTTTTCGTGACATCCTCAAACCCTGGCCGCCACCCCTCCCACGCCCTTGTCGCCGCGCGATCTAGTAATCCGGCGTGCGCCGCTTCCTCCCGCACGTGTGGATACCTTTGGCGGCGCTGCATCGTAGCGCTTGGACGAACCGCAAACAAGGAAGTAGTACGACTACTCGCCCGACGTGCTGCATCATCTTCCGCACCTGCGCGTCTAGTGGTAAGATCGTGATCTATAACTGCAGTGATCTTGGTTTACGGGTAGAAATTTTTAATATACGCTAGTGTAGCCTACCCGTAGTCCTTCACTGGCGAGGGCGGGAGCGGTGCGCGGCGCAGACTAGGCCGATGGGGAGGCGACGCGTAGAGGGGAGTCGATTGGACGGCGGTGGTTTTTCCCCCGGTTTTCTTTTTAAATAAATCCGAAAAAGATCAAACTAGCTCCCAAAAATAGCAATTAAATACCAAAAATACCAGAAAATTTCTTGAGACATAAGGAACTCAAATAAAATATTTCCAGCTTATGTTAGAGTTTATTTTAATCATATTAAATTCTTTTAAATTCTAAAAATTCAATTTAAGGTTTATTAATTCCAGAAAAATTCCAAAAATTTATTTTTAAATTCAAGGTTTTAAAAATCCCAGAAAATCAGGATGTTACATTTCCCTACTTTGAATTTTGGCTAGGTTTGTATGGGGTATAAAGTCTTGGCCATCGTCCTATATAACCCTCGAACGTTAATTTTGAGTCAAAACAATTTCATACTCTTTGGTTTATGCTATATGCTGCCAACGGAATTGGGAAGTTGACTAGTTAGCGTTTCACTAAATTATCAGTTACCGGTGTTCTTGTTGTTCCTCATGGACCAGCAATGTCGTCTCTCTTGGTGTGGTGAGAAGATGGAGATCCAGAACGTGTTGCTAGTTGAATTCCGGTATATAGGAGTTTATAATTGAGACAGACAATCGTGTGCTTCCGTTCATCAGAATTCACAGGATTTCAGGTTAGCCACATATTTACCCTTCAAATGAGATCCTTGTCGTGAAGATCAGGCACCCCCGTATCACTACACTCCAAAACTCATGGAATCAAAACTTTCACCAAATAATGAACTTGCAAGTATTTTCCACTAACAGCTATACCGAGCCACTAATGGAGTCATATCCCACGATTTTAAATAGCCAAACTCACACATAAAGGTCAAATTTGCAACTTGGCAACTTTTATAAGTAGCGAAAGTAGATAAATACACATTCAGCAATATTTTCTACAAAGAACTAAATACCAGATGGACACTGACCACCAGCGACTAGATCAATGATCCCAAGGCACTCAGCCAGGAGACTAAGGGGGATAATTTTAGTTACAATTGGCTGATATTTCTTACCACTAGTGATAACCATTACAGTCTTCGGCTCTATGCTTGTTGAGGTGCTAACAGGTGGTACAAAGCAATCTGGTCTTGTGCAGAGCTCTTATGGTTCAGATTTAACAAGTTTCAGAAATTTCTGCTATAGTGAAGACCAGATTCCATGGGTTGCATGCATCACCATTCATCAACACAATCATCTTTTTTATCATGTTTACGGGAACAAGAAAAAACCAACATTAAGATTGCTAGATTCACGGTAGAAATTCGATCTTCTGATATTTTTTCTGGATGACCGGGATTTCATGCGCATAGTACTAGTACTTAGGTTAATAGAAAAAACTGACATGTAACAGACAAATCCAACAACCCACAAATAGAAAAGTTTCAGTTTTAACTGTAGTTCAACTAACCCATTGGACCAAATTTCGGCCATTTGAAATTAGAGGCACCAAATTGAGGCCATTTGAATGTAGAGGGACCAAATTGAAACCTGTGGTGAGGTAAAGGATCAAATGGCAACCCTTCGAACAGTTATGCGGTAAGAATTTTAGGGATCAGGTTGAGAACACCAAGGCTAATTGCTTCAACGTACAAATAAAAATAGAACAGTAGTCACCAACAATATCTCACTGGCACTGCTCACAATTTCTAACCATAAACTACAAAGATACATTGCAATCCTTTGTGCAAGCAAAAAGGCATTTGCAAGAATGTGAAATTATTGGTAGCAATGAAGTTGGTTGCAATTCGTCGCCTGCATAATACTTTCTGGTGTTCCGACAAAACGAATCATAGAGAAGAAGCCGATCTGGCCCAATTCAACAGATACTTCATGTGCGTCGACGAAAGCTAAATGGTAATAAAAATCCAAAAATTAAGAGTGCAGGATTAATTAACAAGGTCAGTTTTTTTGGCATCATGGGCAAACAAGAACTCTCAATGTACCTCATGGGCATTTCTACGAGCACCTCAGGAGCGCACCAGGACAATCTCTTGCGCAAGCCGTTGCCATTGCACCCACTCGCCGCGCTAGCCGTTGCCATTGCACCCACTGCACATACTTCGGCGAGCCTCACCATCGTCGTCGCGCGCTGGTTTGTCCGTCGGCACCGCCGCAACGGACTGCTCGACGCCAACTAAACCCGCTAGGCCGAACTAACCGTCAAGCCGCCAGCCCAACCCGCCAAACACATCCGGCCTAACAAATCAAATCGTTTGAAATTTGGCAACGGTCAACGCGTCTACGGGTGAACCTGACAAGTGACAACGCACCGACTCGCGAGCTGGAGCCGCGTACGAAACTCAAAGCCCAGGCCCCAGACCCTAAATTAAAAAGAACCACGAGGCGCCTCTCCCTCTGCCGCACACAAACCTTGAGAAGCCAAGAACCCAAACCACCCGCCGCGCCATCGCCATCGCCATGGAGCACTACGAGAGGCTCGACAAGATCGGCGAGGGCGCCTCCGGCATCGTCTACAGGGCCCGCGACCGTCGCACCGGCGAGACCGTCGCCGTCAAGCGCCTCCGCGGTGGGATCAACGGCGAGGACCCGCTCGCCGAGGACTTCCTCCGCGAGGTGCGCTGCCTCGAGGCGTGCCACGGCCACCCGTCCCTCGTCGAGCTGCGATCCACACACCGCGACTCCGCATCCGCGTTCCTCGTGATGGAGTACGTCGGGCCAAGCCTGACGCAGGTCATGAGGGAGGACCGCCGCTGGAGGCCGTTCCCGGAGGCCGAGGTGCGCCGGCTAATGCGGCAGCTCCTGGACGGCGCCACGGCGATGCACAAGCTCGGCGTCGTGCACCGGGACCTCAAGCCGGATAACATCCTCGTCGACGGCGGCGGGAACCTCAAAATCTGCGACTTTGGTATGTCGCGCACCACCAGGGCGGCCGACGCGCCGCCGTACACGTCGCCCGTGGTGACGCTGTGGTACCGCGCGCCGGAGCTCATCCTGGGCTCACGGGAGTACGACGCTCGCATCGACACGTGGGCGCTCGGCTGCATAATGGCCGAGCTCCTCGCCGGTGCGCCGCTGTTCCCCGGGAGGTCGGAGATGGACCAGCTGAACAAGGTGTTCGACACAGTTGGCATGCAGGAAATGAAGGCATGGCCGGGTTTTGCGCGGCTGCCGCGAGCCAAGTCGGCGCTCTGCCGGCAAAGCAGGCCGCCCAGCCGGCTCCGGGAGATGGTCCCCGCATTGTCGGCTGCCGGGTTCGACGTCTTGAGCGGGCTTCTGGCGTGCAGACCGGACAGGAGGCTCACCGCCGCGGACGCGCTCCGGTGCCCGTGGTTCGCGGAGGCCGAGTCGCCTGAGGCCAAACCAGATCAGCGGTGCGGCGCTTGCTTCACTACCTGTGTGGCTGGTGTTGCTGATGCAATCGTTGTATAGAATACCTAGTGATCATAGCCTCATTGAAAGTAGTAATTAATTTGTTTATTCTTTAATTGGTAGCAGATTTGTAAACTGAGTGTATTTGTTTGGTGGCAGCTCTGTATACAAGTTCTTGACTAATTAAAGAAAATGGAAGAAAAACGTGCATGGATTTTATTATGGTTTTGTGAGACAATGCGTTGTTGCTTTGTCGTCTTCCGTGGTGGTTCGTGGAAGGAAAGCCACGGTTTGGTTGCAGATCGTGCCTAATTGATCTTTTCTAAGTTGTCCTTCCAAGCAAACATAACAAACTTATCGGAAAACAGAACAGCTAGCGGTGACAAAAGCTTCTAGGGAGAATTTTAATAACTAAGGAGTACTCCGCCGATTTGCAGATACAACTGAAAGATTATATAAAATGTGCTCTGCTTGCTCCACGCCTTGCATTGTTGGTGTTGCTGATGTTGGGTGTACCCACTAAGCCTTATAAACCTAACCAAAGCACAATCACGATGAACAATCCAAAGGCTAAAATTTTGACTGATTTTTGGATAGAAATTAGGCAACTGATTTTCTACCACATCCAAACGTGGCGGTTTGATCAGTGCTGATAAATAATCTGTATAGTACTCCAACATGTATTATGGTCCTTGAGTACAGTCAGCGAAAAACAGCCAACAAGCCACATCAGAGACGAGTGAGTGTGACAACAACCAAATTTAGAAATTACAAGCATACTGCTATAGCTCATAAGGAGTAAAATTGTGATGATCCCTCATTATATGGGCAACCCTCAGTCAAGCAGTCCTCCACACACGGTCCCCAGCACTGCGTGGTGAGAACAGATTGTGGCAAACGTCCAGCCAGTCAGTGTCAGACTCAAAGATGGTCCTGTTGGATCCATCGAGACACCGGCTACCTCTCCCGGCGAGGAAAACGTTCTTCTCTCTAAGCACTCAACAAAGCTGGAATTGTCAGCACGGCGAGGAAAATGTTCCTCTGATATGAAACACGGGCAATAATAACCTAGGAAGCACCGATACTCCGTTGAACTGTCGTACCCGTGTCCGATACGTATCCGATACGGCGATACGTTCCGATACACGGCGATACGGTATCGGCGGAGTATCGGAGAATTTCAGCCAGAAAAAAAATTAAAAAACCACCAATACGTCTCCGATATGGAGCGATACGTACCGATACGGTCGGCCTAATAAATTTCTGGCCCAACAGAATGACGGCCCGATGCGGATGGCCCGACGCGGATAAAAACCAGAGGCCACCGATACGCGAGCTACTCCCCGATGGCCTCCTGAAACCTAATCCTCCCAACTCCTCCCGGTAGATCCGCGTCGACAGGTCGCTTGTGCTCATCCTCCGCCGCCTGGAGGTCCACCGGTCGCCAACGCCTGGAGATCCGCCGATCCTGTCACCGATCCATCGCCTGGAGGTCACGTCGGACCTCACTGCAGCCGCCTCTCCTGCCGCCACTTCCCCCCATCGCTTGGAGGTCCGCTCCCTCATCGCTGCCACTTCCCCCCACCGCCTAGAGGCCAGCAACCGCCGCTCCCGCTGTCGCTTCCCCCCACCGCCTGGAGGTCCGCTTGCAGGAGATCCATCGACTGGAGCTCCACCTGGCGGAGATCCGTCGCCTGGGGGTCCGTCTACCGGAGATCCACCGCCTGGAGGTCCGCTGCTCCGCCATTCAACAGAGGTACTTCTCCCCCCTGCTTCTTCCCCGCCGCTCTCCCCCTGCTTCTCCCCCCCCCCCTCGCTTCTACATCGGCTCGTGGTGGAGGCAGCACGACGGAGGGCACAGATCTAGACTGGCTGTGGTGGAGACTAGCACGACTTGGAGGGACGTCGAGGGAAGCATAGAGGGTGAGACGGGAGGAGAATCGAGGGGGCAGTGCGAGCAGGTGGAGCAGCATAGGCAGCGGCGCTCGTGGCGAAGGGGAACAGGTGCACCTCCTCGAAGGCTCCGATGTGGCCATATGGAGTCGGTGGAACATGCCATTTAGAAGTCAGTGGAGAGCAACTTTTGGGGCCATATGGAAATGTCAGTGTTATGCGGACATGTCTAAGTCTGAACAACCTGTACTACTTGAGCTCTAGATCCACTGATTTGTTAGTAGGAATGCCATTTAGAAGTCAGTGGAGAGCAATTTTTGAGGCCATATGGAAATGGCGACTTCTAAATGGCATCAATTTCAATTTATATGTAAAATCAGTGGTTCTAAATGGCATTCATGATGCTCATTTACTATATACTACAAGTTACAATTTATTTACTATATACTATCATGGTAATTATTATTTGCTATTTTAAAACTTACCTCTTGCTATTTTAGGAGATGGATCCAATTGATGTAAACAATAAGCCATTGTGGAAGCATGTTGATATTCTGGAGAGATTTACAGGTGGTGGAGAAAATGTGCGATTTAGATACAAGTATTGTGCTTGAGAATACTGTGCAAGCTATTATAGAGTTAAAGCACACTTGCTTAAAAAAATCTAATGCCGAAATCAGAATGTGCCCAAAGGTGACAATAGTTATCCTGCAGCAGTTTCAGAGTGAAGTTAAAGAGATTGAAGAAGAAAACTAGTCTATAACATTCAATTCATCAAGATAATATCAGTTTCTCCCTCTCATAACCTATTTATAATTTTTATGTTCAAATATATATACACACACACTTGCTGTATCGGTGTATTCTTGTTTTTGGAAAATATCGTATCGCCGTATCGGCGTATCCGTATCGCCGTATCGGCGTATCCGTATCGCCGTACCCGTATCACGTATCGGGGTATCCTAGATAATAACTGTCGGCAGCTTGGTTGGTCTGCTCCGAGAAGTCTCCATCCACATGGATCGATTCTGATAATCAGGCCTCCACAGGGATCAATCCCACTTGCATCAGACGCCAGCAACACACCTTTAACTTTGCCATTAGACTATGTGCTTTTGTCGGATTTGCAGTAGTGACCCGGTACACCTCAAGACAACTCACAATCTTTTCGATTGAAAAATCCTTGCCTTCGTGAGACACTGATTGCAGTGGTTTCAGATACACCAAAGGAAACATTGTCAGCGTAATTTTTAGTATAGCAAATATACTGTTAGACTATGTTACTTGGTCTAGGATATTTTGGTGATGAATAATTGACAGTGAATAATTTTTGTGATGAATAATTGACAACGTTGCTTATTGTTATTTGAGACATGTGGCGTGTGTGGACTAATGTTGGTGAAGTCAGGAAGAAACAGGATAACATCAGCCACAGGGTTCAGCTTGTAAGCTTACATATGTATACAACAATTTGACAGTAGTCAGTAGGCACTACATAACAAATCCACCCCATCGAATAACATCGATTTTCACTACCCACCCCAAACCATCTGCATAAGTCTAAATTACACGATTTTGATGTGAGAAAAATAATTTACAAAACAAAAAGGACATTGCTACCTACCCAAGCTATCAGGGGATAAGGAAAAAATGATTACAAACATGAAACAGATGTTGCTAACAGACACTTCAAAAGATTATTGATATGCCTTGTAACTCCTACAACAGATATCAAATAACACAAAATTTTAGCCTTGGTGCACAACTGACTACTGAGGAGGATGACAAAAGAATGCATCCACTTGCTGATCCTCCATCTTAGGGATACTCATCCAATGCAGACTATGCATGAGAATTGTATACATATTATAATACCAGACGTGGCCACCAAAAATATCATAATAAGCCTACTAAATCATACTTCAAGTTCTTACGGTTCGAATCATACACACAACCACATCACATGATCGGGCAACCTCTGCAAAAGTCAAACCTCTAAATTATAAAACCTAGCATGACATCTTATCCATAACCGAATCATCAGACTAAAATCATATTCCTGACCAAATAATTGCAATGTCAAACAATATCCTGAACTAAACCCTCACAATCTCAAACTATACAATGAAATCAATGCAGGCAGGATACAATTGGACCAAAAGTTCTATAAGCAGATAATCATAGGAATCTATGCAAGCAAAGCCACAACTATCTGAAATCGCAACGGATTTACCTCTCCACACGAAACTGACACTGCACTGTAACAACGATTGGATCGAAACAAGAATAGCAGATTATACCATATATGGGTAAAGGTACTGTGAGGAGGGGGTGATTCAAAGTTTTGTACCACCAGAAGTCCTCAACGATATCGAAGGAGTATACACTGCAGAGGGAGGTGGCCCAGGCAGCGCCCTGCTTGGGTTTTGACTAGTTGCTGAACCAGAATGCCCACTGTTGCGGAGAAGGATCTTGCAGAGGGGGGTGTCGTCGTCGAGCACCGACGAGATCACGGCCGCCGATGGTGGGGAGTGCCGCGTCCCCTTGCCCTCCATCCCTGTTCTGGAGTTTCTTTCTTGTGTGGTTCTGCGATGTGCAGACGCAACTGGAGGCGGCGGCGGAGCTGAGGGGTGGGGGGAGGAGGAGGCGGCGCACGGGGTGGGAGGGAGGGGAGGAGGCAGCTGCACGGGGTGGGGAGGAGGGGAGGAGGCGGCGGCGCGGGGTGGGGGGAGGAGGAGGCGGCGGCGGGGCGGAGGAGGAGGCGGCGGAGGAGCAGAGGGATGGGGGGAGGAGGAGGCGGCGCGCGGGGTGGGAGGGAGGGGAGGAGGCGGCGGCGGCGCGGGGTGGGAGGAGGAGGCGGCTGCGGGGTGGGGGAGGAGGCGGAGAACGTGGGGGGAGACGGGAGAAGTGGGAGGAAGATTCGAGGAGGCAGTGCACAGTTTAGGGTGGAAGGGGCCACATGTCAGTCTGTACATCTTTTTTGTGAGATGGAGTGGGAAAGGCCGTACCAACCACCAACTCCTTCTTTTATAATAGTAAAGATATTGGGCCATTGGGCTTACGATGAATATAAGCGCTATCCATAATAGGTGTATCATGGGAATATGCACATATTTGTACTACTTTGCTCCTAAACTTGTACTAATATACTCCCAAATTGCTCTTTGATTTGATCTTAAAATTACACATATTTAAACGGATTTGCTTCTAAATTTATACTAATCTGCTTGTCAAATCAACATAGTTTTTATCCTCAATTGCTCTGTAATTTTGATAGTGAATTTACACATGTCTGTACGGATTTGTTATCAAATATGCACCATCTTACTCTCCAAATTTACACCAACTTGCTCTCAATTGCTCTTATATTTGCTTTAGAAATTGTAGAGATTTGACTCTAAATTGTTCTAATTTATTTTTCAATTATCCAATTCTATTTTTTTAAATTGTCCGATCTATATATAACTAATTAATGTCATGGTGAGAAAGGAAGGCAAGATGGCAAAGATTGCTCTGCCGTATCAATTATTGTGAAAATAATGGGAAGCAAGAGGTAAGGAAAAAGAAAAGAAAAGAAAAGAAAAGAAAAGAGGGTGCGGCTAGTTTGTATTTTGCTAAATATGAGTGTGCGCACGGAAATGTGGTCGCGCAGGCGGAACATAGCCACATCCTTAAAAAAATCATAGGGATAGGACTTGTCCTAGTTAGTTACGTGGTATCATATCCATCACATTGTTACAATCTTTCCATCGACAGGGTATATCATGGGATACTCTACCAGGGAACTAAGTTGGAAAACATTGATGCCACAAAGTTTGGGGAAACGGTATTGTCATGTTACCGATCACAGCTTTCGAAATTTCATGATCCTTAAGTTTATTCAAATGTCAGAACTTGAAAATTGGATCGGTCGAGACACTTGGCATTTGTTTGATAATCTTGAAGAACTAGACGTTTCTCGTTGTCATAGGAGGGCGTTCGCAATAGCGATGGCTTATGATTTTTGACTAAAATTTTACTGTACCTGGTTGATTTTTTTACTCTAACTGAGTTGACTTATTGGGCATAATTAAATTTAAAAAATATAAAAATAAAAGCGATATGTTAACCTATCACGGGCAATGCTAAAGAATACGAAAAAAACAAAACACCAAAAAACCAAAAAACAAACAAAAGGAAAAAGACAAAACATGAACAGTGATCTGGAAGCCAACACCCATTGCCGAACGCTGGCTTTCAGAATCCCTTAGCGGGGCCATAAACTTACTGAGCGGGACCTCTGGTTCTAAGAAAAATGTGAATGTTAAATAGGTTCCCAAGTTGCTATACATATGATTAAAGAAAGTCTGCAGTTGTTGTCCCCAGGGAAAAATATATTGGTTTGAAAATTTTATCGGAGGGTAGCCATACAAGTGGTAAAAGTCGGTTACCAGATTTTTGGGTTTTTTAGACAAATTTTTTCAATTACAATTTTGAAATTTTAAAACTTTGATTTTTTTTGAATTTTTTTAGAAAAAAATTAGGTTAATCAAAATTGTTTGACCGGTTTAAAATTTTACCGAAGCCCACTGATTACTGGCGAAATTTCGGTGATAGTATTTTCCTCGTTGCCCTGCCTCCAATTCCTTATACCTCTACACTAGAGCTTCTTGCGGTTATGAGCAGGGTTCACATTATCAGTTTTTTTTACCGAACGGGGCCGGTAAGTCTGGTTTGGCCGATTTTTGTTTTTTTAAGAAATTCAGTTGGAAAAAATCAAATGAAATTTGGAATTTAAATTCATACCGGCCAATTATCGCCGATAACTGGCTAAAAATCGGTTGAAAATATCGGCCAGAAATTTTGAAACAAACTTCAACAAAAATTTCCTCTAAATTTAAAAAAATTCATGCAAAATAAATTTTTTGGAGCCGTCTTGGATTTATACCAGGGGTCACCAGTAAACCCAATAAAACCATTTAATGGCCGGTAACCGACCGAAAAAAAACACTACTTGTGAGAGTAAACGTCGTTGTTTTATAACCTGAATAAGTTGGTTATTAAAGAAATGGATGTTAGTTTGGCCTTCCACAATCTAGATAATCTAAAAGTACTAGACATTGGTGAATGCTCACCTGCACTGTCGCTGACAGACCTCCAAAAGCTAACCTCGCTAAAATCACTGAAAGTAGAATCCTGCAGCAGTTTCTTATCCCATGATGTGACGGAAGAGAAAGATGATGGTGTGATCTTACTTTCAATTGAGTGTCTAATTACTAGCAGCGTGTGCGCGGCGGCACGCCGCGCAAGCTAGTATTTGTTAGCAATAGATTATCATATGAATTTCAGCAAAATGCTGCAATTTTTTCGGGTATGAATATATTTAATATGTTTATTTGGATGGTTTGGCTAGATTGTTGATTTTATTGGATGACTATTTGAAAATGAAGAAAGATTAGAAAGCATAAATGTTTTGAATAGTTAATTTATAAGAAACGATTTGGTTATAAATCTTGAATCGAAAATAGTATAAATGGTTTTATTAGACCAAGTGGTTAACACAACTAATCTAAGTATTATATTATGAATATACGAAAAAATAGAAGCAACGAATAAAGCAAACTAACATGGCTAACGCTTTCAACAATACTATAATAGAATTCTAAAACAGAATGAAATTATGAATCGAAAATCTTTATTGTTTTGTATAAATAGGTTTACTATAAATATGTAAACTAAGCAAAAACTGGAACAAGAAAAGTAACACGATAGGGAGAAAAGGGAATGGTACAGGGAAAAAGAGCAAAATTAGATGTAAATAAAAAAGAATTGTGTGTGGAAAGACAGAGGTGGAAGCAAGGACAATAATCAAGTTTAGAAACAAGAAGTTAACGAAAACAATTTCCTATAGAGTAACTGTAAACAATAATCAAGTTTAGCAAAATTTTGAAAAGGCGGTGCAGTAAACCAATCATGTGTAAATCTAAGCAAGTAGTTGGTAAAGGTAAAAAAAGTATGACGAAGTAACAAATCACATATTTTACCAGGTATATGAAACATAAGACTAATAGCATGCAGAAAGGTTTAAGCAGGTAGATATAAATAGGTAGAGTAGTAAAGTGTAGAAAGCGTAGAAACCATTAATTCATTGTATGAAGAATGAGACCACATGAAGGAATCAATAAGACGGTTAAACGGCTGACACATAAGATGGTCTGATCAGAAGATATAATAAAATAGAGTGAATTCATAAAAGCAAGTAAGGGAAACATTGTGGAGAGTGTATGAAGTTGAAGAATAGGAAACAAACACAAAAGCAAGGAAACAAATCAGCTACACAGGTAATAAACATTAGCTAAACACAACATGGACTGCGTCAAAAACATTAAAGTACATTGACCGTTCAAAGAAAGAATAAATGGTAATATAAATTAGTAGACAAAGTGAGCTAGCAGCTATTAATCCGGACTTCAAGCAGTTTTGCACAATAGTTTGTTTGTAAGTTATAAAATGCAAAACTGATGTACTAAGTGAAGCAAAACAAATGAGGAATGTAATTAAGCAATGAGAATACAATAGTGTATATATATTACGGGGAGCATCTATCTTTGCTCTAAGTAATCTCAATATATAGAAAAAGTGGTACAATAACCAGTTTGGTCAGCCTGAGAGAGCTACTATGGTAGAGTACAGTAATGTAGTATGAATCTATTCAAGTTAGCACCGTAAAGAAGCAAGGCGGGAGGGCATTAAAAAGTAAGAAAAAGGAAGTTAAATAACGTATTTAGACTCCATAAATAATAAAGAGTAATCTAAAAAGGAAGATGCGCACAAAAAAATAGCTACTACAATAGGGATCAGTAAAGGCGCTATATGGATAGAAGTCGTAGGGAGGAAAGCAGAACAGAGATCCTAAAGCCAGAAAGAAGGCAAGTATGTTTGGCAATACAATGTACTAAACTATTTAGAGACTCTTGCATGAGAAACAAAACAGCAAAAGTTATGACCGGAAATCGTAGAACGTTTCAATATATGACACGAAAATCATAGGGAACAATATAAAGCATATTCACAGAAATAACAGAACCGTAGAGAAGCATGTGAGTATTACATCTCAAACACATTAACCAAAGACGTAAGGCATGGGCGTAAACCATTCAAACATTAGATAAAAATTAGTAATAAAAGATATTAGCACATATAACCTGCAAGAATATGAGCAGAATGGTCAGAAGTCCCATCCAGACGGTATATAGATCGAAGCATAAGAGCCCTATTAACCTGTGACGGGAAAAAGAGAGAGATGATTAACCTCTCTTTTATGATAAACTTGAAAAATATAAAAATGGCTGTCACTTAAAAACTACTGGAACGGACTGCTAGTCCTGCATGAACCGCAATAGCCTGTATTGCGTTCGTGCATTCTCCAAAATCATTAATGTATCTCAAAGCATAGATCGAAGCTTCCGAATTAACTAAAATTCCAAAGCTCTTAATTAAAGAAAGCATGCAGTAGTTTCTTGCAATGTTCCATTATGGATCAAACATCTAAACTACTATACCACAACTCACCTGCTCCAATCCTAAACAGACACAGCTCTGTATGAGTAGATCCAGATACCAAAAGCCCTTCTGGGATACACATCCAGTGTTCAGATCCGATCTAATTTCAGTGTTGCTTTCAGCTCAGCTGTTTCCTCTGATACGTGAAGCTAGCTTCAATAACCATGCCTAGTTTTCTCCAAGAAGACTCAACGAATCAGGTTCTGCAGATTTCCTCTGCAATATTGGTGCGGGTAGTTCATCGATGCGCCAGCACCTGATTTGCGTGAGTGGATGCAAATAGGTATTCGACTTTTGCTAAAACTTCTGTATTGCAGGAATGTTCATTTGAGACACCCCGGCTTATCAGAACAGCCATGGGCATTACCCCACAGAGCATCTCCTAGAAATCTTCTGATCCACAGCTCCTTTAGCCCCGACTACACGATACATTACTCGAATTGCTTCAACAATAATGCTCTATGAAAAAGAATATGAATTTGTGGATCCCAATAATATTAACAAACCCGATGGGGGTGTTGATGCATATCTGGTTAATCTGAACCGAAGAAGCATGGTTGTAACATAACAACTATGGTAAGGTTATGAATCGAATTAATTCATCATCTACTACAATATGGAAAGCCGTCAGAAATATTACCTGAAAGAAGGAATGCTGCAAAACCTCGACTGCTATTGGTCTTCTTCGTGGGTCCCACGAGCAAAGTCAATGCAACAAAAAGTAACTTGTTATTCATCATTTATTCCGGAGACGATCATCTTTTACACTACTTTGAGCAAAGATAGGAAATACTGATATGTACCGAAATAAGGTTGACTGCATCTTCACTTGCTGAATGAACAACTTCCGAAAGATGTACGCTTTCAGACTGTAAGAATACGATAAGCAGTTACGTACCAATCACTCTTATTTCGGCACTAGATAAAGGCCACTAAACGATTCTACCTGAGGAAACTGAAAACTGATAGATGCTGCAAGCTGCAGTCCTTTAGCCCAAGTTCGCTGATTTGGAGTGCTAAGAATGTTACAGATTTTGTAAAGCTCATCTGCTTCACTGAAAGACAGATAACATAAAAGCTAATAAAAGGCCAATCTGTAAAAATAATTTGGAAGAACATAAGGCCACACCACATCAATCACAAAATAAAATTTTCAAATTACAGGTGCTTTCTAGATTACAAATGTTCCTATTTGTTAAAATGGTCAATGAAGACTATTTCACCTATAAGAGCATACTTTGCTTAACATTTAGCCTTCAGTCACTATTAGAACCGGATTTAGATCTTCAATTAATTTGGTGCATTTCAACCAAAAGAACAGGAGAACCAAATTCAGTAGAAAAAGATCATGTATACCTTGAGCCAGGGAAAAGAGGTCGCATTGAAAAGAGTTCCGCAATGATGGCACCCATTGCCCACATGTCTGCAAATACAATTGAGGAATAAGCACACTGTAAAATTGTAGCAATTTGCTTTCTGTTAAATGCATAAATATTCTCCACTCACCAACTGCTGAGGTATAAACAGAAGATTGAAGTAGAACTTCAGGGACACGATAAGTATGTAAACTAAGCAATGATGTCATAACAATACTGAGGGGAGCTATACATGGATCTGTCAGGAAAGTTGCATAGTTTGATAGTTGTGCTCCACTAACACATGAAACCAACATGATACCAGCACCTAAAAACAAGTACAAATCAGGGTTCACTACATAGTCTTCAAAGTTTCTTATGAAAGCATATTAAAAACTGGATAAATTCAATTCCCCTACATAGAGCAGTAGGAAGATTGAAAGTTGTAACTGCTAGAGCGCCAAAAAGGAATCCAAAGAAAGGCTTGACAATAAATTGTCCAACATAGCCAGCAGCAATAGCATCTGGCCTTTGTACAGCTTCAATAAAATCCTTAAGGCTTGAGTTCACACCTACAAAGAAACATCAGAACCCCAATGTCAAAGTGCGTAGCATCCGCAGATATTGACACACAGTCACACTCACACATACATAAAATATGTAAATAACAAGGTTAAGTGTAGAAAAAACTACCACTAACTAAAGAAAGATAGTATTACATCAAGCATGTAACCAATGTGTTTAATTTCAACCTCTTCATAGCTTTCTTATGGGAAACTTCATCATATACCCTCCCACATTTGAGAGTTTCAGGATTTACCCTCCCCACTCAATGACATGTGGGGTCGGGATGAGTCACTGACACGCGGGCTGGAGGGTAAATCCTGAATTTCAATCTAAGGGGAGGGTATATGATGAATAAATCCCTTTCTTATTGCATATACAAAGGCTGCTTTTGAGTGGTAAGTAGAACTTTCATAGGAGATCAGTAGCAGAAACGATATAGTAATCGGACGCAAATCCCTCATCTCATATCCTCACTGGCGACCAATCAATATTTGTCTTTATAAGCAAAGATGAACAATCAGGGTCCTATTTCTATAGTGTTTTTGATCTCCCAAAAACCAACCTTATTATAATTTCTGTATTAATTTGAATTCACCCCATACAGTGAATGGGAATGGTGATTTACAAACATTCAGTGTAAGATGGTACCTTTTCAAGGCATTAGGAAAACAGAACACAAATGCCAGTTTGGGTCAGTCCATTGGGAATCAATTATTAAGCATACTTATAATCTGTAAAAGAACACAGAAAGCAACATTTATCAGCTGAAAAAATGATCCTGAACCACTTAAACTTAAATAACTGAATCTTAACTAAACGGTCTAAGTCATCAGATCACTAGTCAAGAAACAGGGCTGCATTCCACATACTACTAAAGGTATAATTGAAATGCACTAACAAGCGAGCGAAACTCAGAACACACCATCCGGTTCAACAACCAATCAAAGAAGACAACAAAAACATTGCAAGATTTACAGTTGTGAACCATGTAAAAGAAGGCGGGTACACCAGAGCAAGAATTGTGCTCCCCATAACTATATGGGGAATAATGGAGTTGGCACCCTCCAGAATCTTCAGCAAACCAACTTTGCTCTCCTCCACACCCTGAAAAATATTAGTCCAGAGGGTAGAGCAGTAGGCACAACGAAAACACCCAATACTAATACATGCAAAAGCCACTAGCTAAGGCGTAAATAACTACATCAGAAGCGCACCTGAGGAGAAGATAGTACAGCATCCTCTCCAATGCGGCCTTGCTCGAACAAACCACTCGCACTCGCCCAAACGCGCCCCCTAGCAGACACTCCAGATCTCTGTCCTCCTTCTGAACAAGACCCACAATTCTAAATTTACAACCAAAACAGTAAAACTTCAATAAAAAATTTCACACTTTTAACTAAAAGGAGTAGGAAAAGAAAGGATCTAGGGGGAGTGTTAGATTAACAAAGAACGACGACGGTGGTATCAATCAATCAGGGGAAAAGAATCGAAACAAGGACCTCTAGACTCCACTAATCCATACAACTTGGAAAGTTTGAGTCGAGAACTCACGCCATGAAACGCGCGGTGGCGAGCTCGCCGGGAGAGCCAGAGAGATGCGATCCAGCACGCGTGGACGCCGGCAGGCCAACGGGAAGAAACCGGCGAAGTGGAGCCGCCTCAGGACGGCGGCGGTGGGAGCCATTTGACGGCGAGGGAGTAGGAGTAGGAGGTAAGCGCGCGGAGAATGTGAGGACGCAGGCGCACCTGCGGAAAGGGAAAGGCACACGAAGGTTCGCGAGAAGATGACGCAGACGCACACGAAATCGCGGCAGATGGGACGCCAGCGAAGGGGAGGCGGCGGAAGAGGAGGAGAATGCGGAAGAGGGAGCAGCGGTGACAGATACAGCCGGGGAGAAAGCGAGCACGAGAGCAAAGAGGAGGTAGCGTGCGGCGACGGGGTCAATACGACCAAAGAGGAGAAGGGGAGTGCGGACGAAGGGGACGAAATGGCGGTCAGCGCAACGCGGGCGAAGTGGAAGACCGGGCGGCCAGCGCGGAACGTGGGGAGGAGGGAGCGGCGGCGGCGGCGGCTCTGGGAGGGGAAGGAGCGAGCGCGAGAACGGAGAGGATGTGGGGACGGTAGGAACACACGGACCTAAAGACCAAGCAGCGGCGGAGAGGCGTGCATAAGCAAGCTTTCGCTCAAGCTCCACGGGGATGATTCACTAGAAGCTTTCCATGGGATCGCCTCTGAAAATACGCCCACGCCGAAGCGGCAGGACGTAGAGAAACCGCGGTTTACTAACCAGCGATTGCAGCAGCGCTCGAGGTGAATCCCACGCGTCGAGACAGCAGCGCCTGGCCGTGACGTGGATGCGCTCGGAGGCCGGGGAGTCCCCCCACTTTGATATACGAATAATTCATGATTGCAATGTTATAGGGAAGGAATTTTCAAAGCTACTTGATTGTCTCCCATCACTTTCCTTCTTGTGCACGCATACTTATCCGAAGATAGCAGAACTTTGCGTGGAACAGCGAGGACAAACGGTCAAGGAGCAAACGACAAGCTTATCCCATTGAGCTCGCCAATTTACTCCGGGAGCTAGAGATCATATCATGTCACAATCTTGAGAACTTATTTCCTATATTATCGAATTTCACATGTCTCACCCGCGTAGAAATAAGGAATTGTAAGAACTTAAGAATTGATAGTTTTGATGCTGGCCACTTCAAGAATCCCAAGAAATTGGCATTGTATGACATGAGCGATCAGCCATACTCTATAATTGCAAAACTAATGTCAGAGGTTAAGGGCAATGGCGCCTAATTCCTTTCGCTCGTAAGAGCTGACGACCATAGTTAAGAAAACCGAACCGGACCACCGGTTAAACCGGAAAAACCCAGAACCAGACAGTGCACCGGGTCGGTTTAGTTAGAAGACCGCTGTGAGACCCCGGAGCAGCAACTCCAGAATCTTCTGTGTGATACCGCACTAGTCCCAGATCAAAGCTAGTGCACACAGTTAAACAGATATGGTACATAACCAACAACGCTTTATTACAATAATCGAGAGTACATACCTCGAAGTCTTTTATTACAAATGACGTTTTAAGACCTCACACCAAATAGAAATTACAGCGGAAGCAAAAGAAACTTAAACAAGACCCATCAATACGCCACAGGCAATTGACTGGGGAAACGCAACCTAGAAATCTGGAAAGCCTCCGTCGAATCCATCCACGAAGTAGTCGTAGTTTGCCTCTTGAGCTTCAACCTCCTCTGAGAGTTGTTTTAAAGTGTAGTATGTGAGTACATAAAGTACTCCGCAAGTCTTGGGAAAGATGCAATAGATGCAGGGCTTACAAAGGAAGGTTATATGGTTCTTTTGCACAAAGCAGCATTTTATTTCAAATACCAGTATGTAATTTTGAAAGCATCAATTTAACAAAATAGATGCAATACTGAAACTAGAATACAACTTTCTAGTGAAGGTTCCAACCACCAATACTAGTACAAAGGCTCCATCCGCCAAGGTTTAAAATTACGGGTTCCATCCACCCTCACTGGCTCCATCCGCCAGGACACACACTCCCGAGAGTTCCAACCACTCCCGAGTTCCCAAAACATTTTATTTTTAAAATCAAAACCAAAGGTCTACCATCTGAATGCATTCCTTGCCCGCCCTTGACCGTGGGCACGGCTATTCGAATAGTTTATTACTCTGCAGAGTTGGTACAACTTTACCCACAAGAGACAAATTATCTTAATAGTCAACATGCTTCCATTGGCATGAGACCCAGATAAAATATCACAAAGCCTTTACCTCACTCTAGTCTAGCTAGATACCACCCGCTGAGGTTTCACCGCTGAAGGGTTAAATCCACCACAGTCAGAAGCCCTCTCTTGCGCCATGCGAGTACAGTAAATCCCTGTTCCTCACTATGAGTAAACCAGTAAATCCCTGGCACCCATTTTTCCACTGGTGGCACCTAAACTAAACTAACGTAAGTTATTCGGCTAGGTCATACCCATATAGACTTGTGGTTGTACGGTAGTGCTCAGTTTGGACAATCACAAGCGTCGGTCCTTACTCGACTAGGGCGGAACATACACTTTACAAGATCTCGTGCTTACCGCACCAATCCAAACCAACCATCCGCCCAAGTCTAAAACAAATTTTCACCATTTTATTTTATTTAAAAAGAACAGTGGCAACACCAATCACCACTAAATTTTTGAATACAACAGACTAGTTTAAAGAATTATAATTTCCCATTCCAAAGTTACATGGTTGAATAGCACGACTAAGCATTTTACTACCGTTTTAATATTTGTCAAAGATTTCATAATAATCTCATTATTGAGACAAAGAAAATCCTAAGGTTACAAAGGTACATGGCATTCAACTTCAATTGAGGGCATAACAAGGTTGGATTAACTAATACCTTACAACAAAAATTATCATTTTATGTAACATAGCAATGCATTTAAATTTAAAATAATAAAATGATTTTAGCAAACATAGGCACAAGATGATCAAAGGAGACTTGCCTTCTTGCGCGCTAAATGATCCCTCTTGCTGCGGTTCGACGAACTCTTCGGCGACGTCGGTTTCTACACGCGAAACGATAAATGCAAATAAATAAATAAATACAAATAAAATCAAAAAAATATAAAATATATACTGCAACTTAGATTATGATTTTAGACAAATTTAGAAATTTGAATCACTGGATTCGTAGTTCGGATGACGGAGAACGAGCATTTGGAAGTTTGAATGGATTGGAAATTCTAGAAAATGCAAAATCGAGAGAATATTCTCTGGAATCTTATTTTTGGATAATTTTTGGATATATTTGAGTGTATGACGTGTGGGGCCCGGTTGTTATTGGGTACAGATTTTTATTTTAATAATTTATGACAAGTAGGTCCCGCTTGTCATTGAGTAAAGGTGAACAAAAATTGGCTAATAGTCCAACCGAAAATTGCATGCCCAGGATTTGAACCCACCACCTCCCACACGCATGCACTAGCTTGCCTACACTAACCAAGTGAGCATTTGTTCTTTTGTGACAAGGAAGCATCAACAAGACAAAATAAACAAGGATGAAAATGATTAGATGGAAAAATCACAGAGAAGACACACGGGGAAAAGCACGGCCGGCGAACTCGCCGGCGGCCGGAGGTGGGGCGGCGGGGCCCGGTGTGGCCGGCGGCAATGGAAGATGGTGGCGGCGGCGGGGATGTGCGGGGCGGCCGGTGGGAGGCAACCGGACGGCGGCGCACGGCGGCGGGGGTGTGGCCGAAGGAGAGGGGAAGGACGGCGGTGAAAGAAGGCTGAAAGGATGAAAGAAGAGCCGGTATTCGGGAATTTATAGGAAGAGAGAGGAGAGGAAGGGCCGACGGTTTTGAGAGCGAATTAAAGGGGAAAACGGCCGGTAGATTAATGGGGGTGATTAGGGCATCCGTTTCATGCTTTAGTCGGGAGTTAAGAGGAAGAAACGGACGGCAATCAAAGCTCTAATTCGGCTCTAATGGTGGAGGAGAGAGAGAATGGGAGAAGGAAGAAGAAGAGGTTGAAGAAACATATGACATGTGGGGTCCATGTGTCGGTGAGAGAGAGGGGAAGTGAAGGGGTACGGGCCGTCGGATTTGCGACACGTGGCAAGTGAGTAGATGAGGGCCTTTGGATTTTATGAAGGGGGTAAGTGATCATGGGTGGCTAGGATTAAATCGTAGAGAGAGATTGATTTAATCTGAGAGCGACACGTGGCAGGCTAGGATTAATTTGATTTTTATTTTCGGAATAAAATTTCAGAAAATACTAGGAACTTTATAAATACTTAGAAAAATAGCTAATATAGTCTAAAAATTCCGGAAAAATCATAAAATATTCCTGGAAGCATTTTAGACTTAGAAAAAATATTTTTAATTTCAGATTTGTATTTAATAATTTTATAAAATACTTTTTAACTTTTAAAATTCATTTTTAATTCCAAAAAAATTCTCAAAAATTAATTAATAATTTAGAAAAGGCTAGGAAAAATAAAATAAACTCTTTTTAGCTTTAATAAAATATTGAAAATACATTTTGTTGGTTTAAATTTTAAATAAAAACTAGAAAAAAATCTAACTAGGCTCCAGAAAATCCAAATAAATTGCAGATATTTTTAAATAATTATTTTGGAATTAGTTTTGAAGAAAGCAAATTTTTGGGATGTTACAACCGCCTGCGTAATCGGACCGGGAAAAACCGGGTGAACCGGTTGGTTTTTTAAAGAACCGGTGGACCTGACTGTTTTTATGGAACACAGATGTTTCTGCGAAGGACCAAAATACCAGCGGTTATGGCTAGGGTTTGGGGGCAAAATTGGAAAAAGTGAAAAATACCCCTCCCCTGGCCCCCAATCCCCCCGTGCACGTGGCCTCATCTCACACAACCACACTCGCACTCTCTCAGCATGCCCGGATCTGGATCTGGAGTTTCTCATTCTCGGTTTCTCCTCGCTCGCTCGCCTTGCTCCTCCTCGTTTCGCCAAGTCGCCGTTGCCAGGCCTAAGCAGCCGCGCCGGTCACCTTGCTCCCCGTCTCGTCGTGCCGGTCGCCCTGCTCGCAACTCACCGCCTCGCCACGCAGGAAATCACCACACTGGGCCGCCCCCTTGTCGCTGCCGCTGCCCCTATCGGGCCGTGCCAGCGGTCTCACCCTTCACGGCTTCACCATTCACCGGCACGTATAAATTATCCTGATTTCCTTCAGGCTCCCCATGCTCTTCTTCCTGTTCCATTCATTCACAGTGGAAGAAGGGGAAGTTTGCTAACAACATTTTACTTTCTGATTTGGGCTCCCCGTGCTAGTTGTTACTTGTTAGGTACTTAGGTAGTGGAAGTGTGGAACATTTGGATTTGGGCAAGTATACTGTATAGTGTATACCTCGGATTCAATAGGTAATTTATTCTGAAAATTTATTAATGTGTTAGGTAGTATGGCAGTGGAACATTTGGATTTGGATTTATGTAATGCAGCAAAGGTGGTCAAATATGTGCAATTTATTCTAAAAATTTATTTCTTTCAATCACATTGTGCAGTATTATGGCAGTACAAATAATCCATACAAAATTTATTTCTTTCAATCACATTGCAGTACAAATAATCCATACATTACAGTACAAATAACCCATACATTGCTGGTAAATATAAATTTATTTGTACATTGCAGTATTATGCTCAGTCTGATTCCATAATCCAATAATCCATACATTGCAGTACCTGTGTAATACTTCATTTATTTGTAAAATGCATCACTAATCAATTGTATAAGAGCACATTATATGCCTGTGCTTAGGATTTAAGGTAGAATCCAAATCACACACAAAGAAAAGACCTTCTGAGATAGACTAGATACAACAATTTTAAATTTTTGCAATAGCGACAGTTCTTAGTCCTTAGTGCAGACCTTTTGCAATATCTGAATTGTAGCTGCTATTTTTTTGCTAGCAATGGAGTCTTCTGATACTCCACCAACTGGCCAGTCATTCCAGTCGTCAGCACCAAGTGCCCCTAGTGAACAATCATCACAAGCAAGGTGTAGAGGGAAGAGTGACAAAGCATGGGAACATTGTACTCAGATTATTGATCAGAATGGAAGAAAGAAGATTAGATGCATGCAATGTCGTGAGCTATTCCAAGGAGGAGGAATTCATCGATTTAAGCTACATTTAGCTATCATGTTATTGATGAAAACGAAGAGGGAGACAGACAGCCTGCAAATGCATGTGACGATATTGCTATGCCTATGTCTACCGATGACGTTAGTGGTCTTAATCTCAATCCTAAAGAAGAAGAACAAGCACCTTGGGGGACCTTTGATTATTCTTAGTCTATTACTCTATTAACCTATTTGCCCTATGCTTTCTTAGCCTTATTACTCTGTTAAACACTTAAACTGTTTGCTGTGTGCATGTCTGCATGACTAAGAGTACTCTATTTTTTATTTGGTGACTGCCTGGGGCAATGGCATGTTCTCTTCATGGATTAGAAACATTGGTCTTTGTTATGTTTGCTTCATGTTCTGTCTGCTTCATGTTCTATTTTTTATTTGGTGACTAAGAGTGCATTCTGAATTTTGTTGGTGCTGTCTACTACTGCTGCTGTTGTCTGCTGCTACTGTCTGTTGTCTGCTAATGAAATGCATTCCATAATCCATATTGCTTCTACTACTGTCTGTTGAATGTTGATGCCTGATGGTTCTGTGATCTATCTGTCCATAGTGCTCCAGGCATGCTTATGAAATGCATTCCATAATGTCTTTGTTATGTCTGCTTCATGTTCTATTTTTTATTTGGTGACTGAATTTTGTTGGTGCTGTCTGTTGCTACTGTTGCTGTCTGCTGTCTATTGTCTACTAATGAAATGTATTCCGCAATCCATATTGCTTCTTCTGCTGTCTGTTGAATGCTGATGCCTGATTGTTCTGTGATCTGTCTATCCATAGTGCTCCAGGCATGCTTATGAAATGCATTCTATAATGTCTGCTAGCTGCTTATGAGTTATGAAATGAAATGCATTCCATAATCCATAGTGCTCCAGGCATGCTTCTGTGATTTGTCTGCTGACTACTAAGTAAGAGAGGAGAGGAAGTTTGTGGGACCAGCAGTGAAAATGGTAGACTTTAAGTAGTTCATGTGCTGATAGTTCTACTGGTGTTGATAGTTCTATTACTCACGTTGAACCGACGGTTCACCGGTTGAACCGACAGTTAGACAAGTGAACCGGTGAACCGATGATTCCAGCGGTTTGATCTCCGGTCCGAGTTCAATAACTATGCTGACGACAAACAACATTTCTGGATTACCACTTGACAGAAAAGGATGCAATTGTAACCATGCTCAATTTGTCTTAAAACCAGTTTCTACTTCTGACTTTTATTTTTTTCACTATTCAGTAATTTCGTCTTTTTCTGATTTTTTTAGATTTTTTGGCTTTTCTTTTTTTCCCGTATTCCTTTGCATTGTTCATGATGGGCTAACATATTTTTTCTATTTTTCTATTTTTTAAATTTAATTATGCCAAATAAATCAACTCAGCTACAGTAAAAAAATAAGCTAGCTACAGTAAAAAAAGTCATAAGCTAATGTCAAACTGAACGCTACCTTAATATTTGCCTATTATACATGCTCTAAGTACTAATACCATAACGATCTACAACTAGACCGTAGAGAAGCAAAATGTAGACAAATAAAAGCTAATTGAACTACATACATGCATCAAATATATAGACTATAGACACAATGTAGATGCTTTGGGGGGGGGGTTGCAACTCTTTTCATTGTATTTTTTATTTTCACTTTGAGCATGGTAATTTATTCTAATAATTTCCCTTCTGTTTCACTATCCAGGTGTCCAATTGCTGAATATAGGACAAAACCGAAATGTCCTTATATTGGAGAGTTTGTGCACTCCATGTTCATATATGTATATGAAGGATCGTCAATGGCAATCAGAGAAGGTGAATGATTGTAATCCTTAGCAAAAACCCTCATTTGTAAACCTAGTGTCTTTTGCTTTTTCCACCTATCAATCATAGAAAGAATATAAAAAGAAAATAAAAAGAAAGTAAAGAGAGAAAAATATTTTTGGTACTGTAGCAAAAACTTACATCATGCTCTAATCACGTTGTGTGCAATCAACGAGAAAAAGCCAACACTCATGCAGTCAAAAACCAACCGATGAGACTACTCGTGCAATTTTAAATCATTTAATAACTGATTGATTAATCGTGCAACATTGCAACAGCAGGATAAGATAGATAATTCACAAGTCTGAGCAGTCACAAAAAAGACTAGATGAGTTTCTCCTTTTCTTGGACACTGCTCATTTCGGCTCGAGTTTTTTGGCTTCAACTTATTTTTACTATTTCTAAATTTTGTCTTTTTCTGACTTTTTGGCTTTTTGAGCTTTTTTGCCAGTTCTTTTTTTCGTATTCATTTGCATTATGATGGGCTAACTTGTTTTTTTCTATTTTTAAATTTAATTATGCCAAATAAGCCACTATCAATTACAGTGTAAAATAAACCAGCTACTGTGTAGATTTAGCCATAAGATGGCTTTAAAAGCCCAACTAAGTGGCCTCTTGAACTCAGTGATGCCCACGTCCACAAGAGACACGCGATGCCTGTGGGTCCCACTGTCGAGACCCGAATATACAAATTCAGACTCTCTGTGTAATCTGCACTAGTCCAGGATCACGCTAGTGCACACAGTCAAACATAGATGTCATCACAACCATACACACGCTAAAATATAGGAAAACCTTAAATAAAAATAAATCTTAAATGTACAACCTTATGGTCAAGCTTACAATATCTCTAGCTGGAAGGGCTTTAAAACTAGCAGCGAAAAATCCAAAGTAAAGCGTAGCGACCAATCAACAAGCCCACAAGCTATCAAGTAGAGAACGAAGCCTAATCCGTGAAGTCATCGAAGTACTCTCCTTCTGGAACCTCCTACTGATAATACTCCTCCTCAACTGAGCAACATTGGCATGGATGACGATGGCGACGGGGCGAGTCGGCATGGGCTCCGGTGATGGCGCGGTCCAGGATGGGGAACAGTGGCGGCACGCTCCGACGGCGGGGTTGCACAGCCAGGAACGGTGGTGCGGGAGTGCAGGGAGGCGGAGGTGATGTTTGGGCACATGAACCGAGGTGGTGGGGGTTCTTATCATGTGAACCTATGCCGTATCCAGGACAAACACGTGCACGGGGTTCGCATCAGGGACGACGACACCCAGGTCGACGCGTGGCACCGAGACAGGATGGGGTGGTCGCGGGCGAGCGGGCGCGAGGCAGATGCGAACGTGCGTGGGATGGGTGCCACGTGGCATGCGGGCGGATCGGGCGGCCGAGAGGCGGCGCGGTCTGAGCGGGGTGAGGGGAAGGTGGGCTGGGCTGAGGTGGATGCGGGCGTGCGGGCGACGCGCAGCGGCGGCAGCGGACTGACGCATGGCATGCGGAAGCAGGCCGGGAAGAGGTGTGTCAGAGGGAGTTTCGGCCCGAGGGATTTTAGGTTTTTCTCCCATTTTTCTCTTTTTAGATAACTCAACTAATCTCAAAAAGCTCCAGAAAATAGCAAATAAATCGTAAAAATTCACCAAAAATACCAAAAAATTCCTTGAGACACAAGAAACTCAAATAAAATATTTTTAACTTATGTTAATGTTTATTTTAAGCATATTAAATCATTTTAATTTCTAAAAATTTATTTTAAGCTTGAATTAATTCCAGAAAATTTATTTTTGAAAACTGGGCTTTATAAACTCCAGAAAAACAGGATGTTATACCCACTGACATGAGCCACCTGCTCGTGAGACCTGTTTGCTGTTGACTGGAATTTCGATGTAAGGCTAGGTAAAAGATCACGTCGTGCATTGCTGGTGTTGCTATCGCACGCGGTCAGGCCAAGCTTGCCTTTGAACTACTGTGCAGACCCCGGATGTGCCACCCGACAAATGAGTCATTGACTAGATGGATTCAACTATAAGGATACTGCGTCTCGGAAGAGACCACAAAAGACGCTGAGGACGCATCTTGGCTTCGGCGAAGGAAATGAGACGCAAACAATTTTTGGAATTGATCTAATTTTATTCTTGGATTATGTATGTGGCTACAAAGTACCCTCCTGTCACCTCTCAAATCTAAATATGAAAATTATGTCCATTCAGCCTTGGGGTTAACCCCTAACCCCATCTCTATTTATAGTCTAGGGCCTAAAATCTGGGCTTATCCTTGTTGGGATACGAGTAGGCTACACTAGCACAAATTAAAATTTTCTTCCGTGTAAACCAGGAGGCCATACGAGTAAGAGATCATAGATCATTACCACTAGATGCGTAGTGCAGTAAAAGTAGAGTTGAACGAACCGATTCAACGAAGAGCGCGTTAGTGTAGTGAAAGTAGTCGATCGTCGTTCGGCTAACCGTCTCCTCCTCACGATCATCTCAATCAGTGCCACAGTAGTAGTAGCGCCTCTACCAAGGTCCACACGTCCAGGAAGGGAACACCATACGTTAGTGTGCTAGCACCAACGCGCATGACAGGGATTATGAGAGGTGACACTAAGGTTTTGATGGATGTGTTTTGGGATACCTCCCTACAAGGAGTACCCTCATGCTAGGGGAGGAGACGGGGGGGACACAAGGAGCCTGTAAGAGGCATCCCAGCCGAGGTGTGACCTCGCTGGCAACCAAGGGAGGTCTACCCCCGAAGCCAAAAATTTCTTCGCTAAAGTACAAGTGAATTGCCCACCACCCCTCACCAACCGTGGCCCTTAGGCGGGCTAGCGACGGGGCCCCGCACCACGGTGTCACGTCTACCCGTGTGGACGGGGCCTCCGACTAGGCGCACCTCGTGCGTCTACTTCGACTAGGCGCCAGCTCCGCTGCCACCACTTCGGAGGGTAGGGGACGGAGCGCTCGCGTGTCTACTTCGACTAGGCGCTAGCTCCGCTGCCATCACTTCGGAGGTTAGGGGACGGAGGGCTCGCGTGTCCACCTCGACTAGGCGCCAGCTCCGCTGCCACCACTTCGGAGGGCAGGGAACGGAGCGCTCGCGCGTCTACTTTGACTAGGCACCAGCTCCGCTGTCACCACTTTGAAGGGTAGGGGACGGAGTGCTCGCGCGTCCACGTCGACTAGGCGCCAGCTCTACTGCCACCACTTCGGAGGGCAAAGGATGGAGCGCTCGTGCGTCTATTTCGACTAGGTGTCAGCTCCGTTGCCACCACTTCGGAGGGTAGGGGACGGAGCGCTCACGCGTCTACTTCGACTAGGCGCCAGCTCCGTTGCCACCGCTTCGAGGGGTAGGGGACGGAGCGCTCGTGCATCTACTTCGATTAGCCAACAAACTTCACAACATAACCACAAGGCGGGTGTGCACAAAGAAGGCGGGGGGGGGGGGACGAGTGTCTCGGCTTCTCTACCGCGTTGGCACATGAGTGCTTACAAAGGTCACGGTCGGTAACATCTCCTATTACATTACACACTACTGGCCACCTGCGACCACTACTCGTTCGTCTCTGCCCGGACGGCCTCCTGCGCCGAAGCCTTGCCCGCCGAGGGTTGACTCGCCCAGAAATCCAGCGAGTCCTCAGCCCGCTACCAGCGCTGTAGACGGCGTCGAGTTAGGGCATCGGAAATTAGCAGCCGGTCCTTATTGGGTAGCTGCTTGGAACACAATGGCATGTTGGTCAGAGTAGAGGAAACAATCCCCACTTTATTCCCAGAATGAGGCGCGTAGTTTACAACACACACTGACATACAAGGACCCTGGGGTTACACCTGCCTCGAGCCGTCAGTGCCATCGTCATCGCGCCGGGGAGCCTCATCCAGCCATTCGTCGAGGTTCCCCTCGCCGTACATGGTCCGCCGCAGCTCTACCTTCGCCGCGGCCTCCCCGATGTACTCCCAGATCCGTCAGGGTGCTGCGCCACCGTCTTTTGGGCCGTTCGGCTTTGTATCGTGTTGGAGCCCATTAGGGCGCATCCAGGGGTTTTGCACGCCCCTCACTCCTCTATATCCAGCCGCCACCCCCACCATTAGGGTTTGGGGGTTTTGCTTAGATTAATTCTGTCTTGAACAGTTTCGTCGTTCATCGGTTTGTGAGACCCCAACTTTCGAGTGCTAAACCAACACATCTGCAATTCCGTTGTGTTCTTCCTTGTTCTTGCTTGTGTTCTTCGATTCGCAGGCGAGGATTAGCCTTCTTGACGAGGTCAACTGGGCTGCGCACGGTTGATAACCTGAGGAGACATGGTGCTACGATTGCGGGATTCGGAACGTATTGTTCGGAAGCTGAATCGATTTGTGTCACGCCTCCACCAAATCGAACATATCCAAAACCTGTTGGAAGATCGGGACCGCGTACCCCATCAAGTGGTAATCAGAGCTTTAGGTGTTCCTTCAGGTTCGAGTTTACCCTACCTTTGTTGTTTTCGGTTTCATCCTAGAGTCCAAGAAAAAGCCCTACAAAAAAATTGTACTCATAGGTTGTTCCATGTCCCAGATCTCATTTAGCCTTTTGCACAATTTGATTTCAGAGTCCTGTAGTGTTGAGTTTGTATCCTTAGTCGAGTTGTGTTGCTGGTTTAGATCGTGTTTTGTTTCGGGTTGTCTTGCTTCCGCTACCTCTCATACAAACCCTAGCCGTCAACTTTTGTTTTTCCCACCCATATTCCACCCTTTGTTTTTGAGTCATCCATCGCGTCTCGTGATCACCCAGCAGATCACCCAGCACCATCCCCCATATTTTCCCGAGCTTCCACCCCCAATTTCCACCAATTTCCTGCACCCGATTTCGTTTCGGCCTCCACAACAACCATAACTTGGAGGCCCTCCTTCAAACGGCCGTAACTTTCTCATAAGGACTCAAAATCAGGTGATTTTTTTTAAAATTGGGTGAAATTAAATTTTGCATCCGAAACTCCCCAACTTTGTCGGGTTCGGTGAATTTATTTTGCCCAAATTCGGCCTGGAAAGTGCAGTACTCGAGCTCCGAACTTTCATCACCGAATTTACAACACATTCATCATTTTCTGTAGGCCACACCTTACATTAGATTAAGGTGAAACTTTGTGTAGTTCCTATTTCTGTGCTCTGCTTTATGAGAAAAATAACAGAAAAAAGAAACAAAAGAGAAAAAATTTCGGCACCTGGGCTTATAGTGCTGAGAGCACTCCGTCCCTAAAAAAAAAGAGTACAGTTTTAGGTGACAGAGCTTCATTTATTTTGTGCTATCTTTGCCTGGCCATCTTTGTTGCTGTCTTTGCTTTATTATTCTGGTCTTGACTCCTTGTTCATCATATCATACCTGATATAGGACACATTTAGGCCAGCAACTAGGACCAGTGCTTTGGACATTTATTCAGCATTACTATTTGTTATTGATTTATGTTCCACTAACATATTTGGCCTTCCAAGCTCCATATACCTACTTCCGAACAGCACAGTTTTTGACCCATGCAATCGCCGGGTCACACTCTCCAGGTATCACGAACCAGCCACCGGTTGTACCACCTACTGTTTGCGATGGTAAGAACACTTGTAAGAGCTTGGTAAGCCACTTCCTTTGTGGGTTCCCACTGTCCTCCTTTGTAGTTGATAGGGATAATCCTTTTGTTTTCCCTGTGTTTCCACTAACCATGGCAGGAAACGAAGGGGACAGGACACCGGTCGATTTCAACGAGTGTGTTAGTTGCGGCCAGCTACAAGTTGCGCTCGATAAACAAAATACTTCATTCACTGATCTCGACGCGCGAATGGACACCATCGTCGCCGCCATTGCCCAGTTGAACACCACAAAAGGCAATGAGCGGGTAGAGCGGCGGATGGCTGACCTCACTGGTCGGATGGACACATTGGAGACACGCCTGCTACCTGTCAATGATGGCCATCGTCATGATGACGACAATGTGTATGATGTGGATGGCACCATTGATCAGCGGGCGACACAATATGCATGGCTACGTCGGCGTCTTCAGCAAAACCGACATGGTATGGGAGGTCATAACCAGAACCGTCATGGTAACGACGATCCTTTTGCTAAAGTCAAATTTACCATTCCATCTTTTTCTGGTCTTTATGATGCTGAAATATATCTTGATTGGGAGATGACGGTAGAGCAGAAGTTTAATTCTCACTTGGTTCCTGAACAACATAGAGTTAGACAAGCTACTAGTGAGTTTAAGGACTTTGCTATTATCTGGTGGAATGAACTGGGTACCATGCGCTTACAACCTGATACATGGGAGTGATTAAAAGAAGCTATGCGTAATCATTTTGTTCCTCCCTCATATAAACGTGATTTAAGAAAAAAATTGCAGCGCTTAGAACAAGGTGATAGTTCTGTTCAGGACTATTATGCTGAGCTTCAAAAGGGTATGGTGCGTTGTGGGGTTGTTGAGAAAACGAAGGATAAGATTTATCGTTTTTACGGGGGGTTACGGCGTGAAATTCAGGACATTGTTGATTATAAATATTTTACTACTGTCAACCAGTTGTTCCAGCTTGCTATGCTTACAGAAAAAGAATTGCAGGGCCGCAAGGAATCAGTGAAGGCAAGCACCGGACGACCCTCCTACACGCCGCGAATGACTACATCGATGGGACTCCCAAGTCTTCTTCGAGTTTTCGTTCTCCTCCACCTGTGAACAAGATTGCTGCAGCACCACCGAAGCCACCTTCCACGACACGCCCTGCAGATTCTACAAAAAATTCTTTGCAGGTTCCAGCCAAGAGTTCTTCTTCTGTGGCTTCCACGGGCCGCTCCTCCGACATTCAGTGCCACCGGTGTCATGGGCTTGGTCATGTGCAGAGGAATTGCCCTAGCCAACTGGCATACATCGCCATGGAAGATGGAGGCTACATCAGCACTTCGGATGTCGAGGAGGATGATGACGTTGCTGCTGCCTCGAACGACAATGGCGGTGGTACTGACGACCTGGTCCTTGGTGGGGCGTCCACAGCGACGCTACGGAGCATCATTGTGTAGCGAGTCCTCAGCACACAGGTACAACAAACCGATAAGCTTCAACGCCATAATTTGTTTCAGACTTTCTTCGCAATCAAGAACCGGCGCGCACGTGTCATCATTGATGGAGGAAGCATCAACAACTTGGTGAGTTTTGATTTGGTCAAGAAGCTTGGCTTGACCACGCGACCGCATCCACATCCATACAATATTCAGTGGTTAAATGACTCTGGAAAAGCTAAGGTAACACAAACATGCTGAGTCCATTTTTTCATTGGTGGTTATGCTGATCATGTTGATTGTGATGTGGTTCCCATGCAAGCATGCTCTCTTTTATTGGGTCGACCTTGGGAATTTGATAATGATGCTTTACACCATAGTAGTAGTAACAAATACACTTTTATGCATAAGGGAAAGAAAGTTACTTTACTGCCTTTAACCCCAGCTGAGATTATAGAGGCCAATAGGGAGAGAGCTGCTGTTGCTAATGGTCCAAGGGAACATGATAAATATGAAAAACAGCAACTCATCCATTTGAACAATTCTGTTATGCTTGCTACAAATCAGACCTTGCTGAAATTGATGATGTTAATGATACATGCTATGCTGTTGTGTGCAAAGATGCTTTATTTTCTCTTGATAATATGCCTTGCACTTTGCCTGCTCCTGTCACTAACCTTTTGCAGGAGTTTAGAGATGTTTTCCCGATGAGATACCTCCGTGACTTCCACCCATTCGAGGGATTGAGCACCAGATTGACTTGATCCCTGGAGCGAGTTTGCCAAACCGTACGGCGTACAGGACCAATCCCGAAGAGACTAAGGAGATTCAGCGACAAGTCCAAGACCTTTTGGATCGTGGGTACGTACGTGAGAGCCTTAGTCCTTGTGATGTTCCTGTTCTTTTGGTTCCCAAAAAAGATGATTCTTGGCGTATGTGTGTAGATTGTAGAGCCATTAACAACATTACTATAAGGTATCGTCATCCTATTCCTAGACTAGACGACATGCTTGATGAGTTGTGTGGTGCTATAATTTTCACAAAGATTGACTTGCGTAGTGGATACCACCAAATAAGAATGAAACTTGGCGATGAATGGAAAACTGCTTTTAAAACTATGTTCGGCTTGTATGAGTGGTTAGTCATACCTTTTGGTTTAACTAATGCACCTAGCACTTTTATGAGATTAATGAACGAGGTTTTACGTCCTTTTATTGGTAAATTTGTGGTCGTTTATTTTGATGATATCTTGATTTATAGCAAGTTCATGGATGAACATTTGAATCACTTACGTGCTGTTTTTAATGCTTTGAGAGATGCACGTTTGTTTTGTAACCTTGAGAAGTGCACCTTTTGCACAAATCGAGTCTCTTTTCTTGGCTATGTTGTGACTCTACAGGGAATTGAGGTTGATAGAGCCAAGGTGGAGACGATATGGAGTTGGCCCATGCCCACGACGGTCTCCCAAGTGCGGAGTTTTCTTGGTCTTGCAGAATTTTATTGCCACTTTGTCAAGGAATTCAGCACCATTGCGACACCGTTGATTGAGTTGACAAAGAAGGGAGTCGTATTCCATTGGGGGCCATCACAAGACGAGTCCTTTAATCTTTTGAAGGACAAGCTTACACACGCACCATTGCTCTAACTTCCGGATTTTGGTAAGACTTTTGAGCTGAATGTGATGCTAGCGAAATTGGTATTGGTGGTGTTTTGATGCAAGAAGGCAAACCTGTTGCCTACTTTAGTGAAAAATTGAATGGTCCTGCTCTTAATTATTCCACGTATGATAAAGAATTGTATGCTCTTGTTCATTCTTTAGAAATGTGGCAATACTATTTATGGTCTAAAGAATTTGTCATTCATTCCAATCATGAATCACTTAAGCATATTCGTAGTCAAACCAATTTGAATCGTAGACATGCTAAGTGGGTTGAATTTATTGAATCTTTTCCTTATGTCATTAAACACAAGAAAGGGAAGGATAATGTGATTGCTGATGCTTTGTCTCGACGCTATACCATGTTGTCTCAACTTGATTGTCGCATTTTTGGTCTTGAAACCATTAAAGGACAATATGCTTTTGATGCTGCTTTTAAGGATGTGTTGTTGCATTGTAAAGAGGGACAAGCATGGAATAAATTCGTGATCAATGATGGGTTCTTGTTTAGAGCTAACCGCCTATGCATTCCATTTGAATCCGTTCGTCTTTTGTTGTTGTAGGAGGCGCATGGAGGCGGTTTGATGGGATATTTTGGTGCTAAGAAGACGAAGGACGTTCTGGCCACACACTTCTTTTGGCCAAAAATGAGGCGATATGTTGAGCGGTTTGTGGCTCGCTGCACTACATGTCAAAAAGCTAAGTCTCGCTTGAATCCACATGGTTTATATATGCCTCTTCCTGTTCCTTCTATTCCGTGGGTAGATATTTTTATGGACTTTATTTTAGGATTGCCCAGGACTAAGAGGGGGAGGGATAGCATTTTTGTTGTTGTGGATCGTTTTTCTAAGATGGCTCACTTTATACCATGTCATAAAACCGATGATGCCGTTCATATTGCTGACCTCTTTTTCAAAGAGATAGTTCGTTTGCATGGTATGCCTTCTACTATTGTTTCGGATCGTGATGTCAAGTTCTTGAGTCACTTTTGGCGTACTCTATGGAACAAGTTGGGTACAAAGTTGTTGTTCTCTACAACATGTCATCCACAAACTGATGGCAAAACCGAGGTGGTGAACCGCACATTGTCTACCATGTTGAGAGCTGTTTTGACAAATAATTTGAAGCTGTAGGAAGAGTGCTTGCCGCATGTTGAGTTCGCATATAATCAAGCGGAACACTCCACCACCAAGGTAAGTCCTTTTCAGGTAGTGTATGGATTCAATCCCCGTGCCCCTATTGATATTTTACCTTTGCCTACTAGTGAGAGAGTTCATAATGATGCTAAGGAGCGTGCTGATTTTATTGTCAAAATGCATGAGACTACTAAGGCAAACATTGAAAAGATGAATGAAAAATAACACAGCAAGATCTGCACCTTCATGTGGATGAACATACCAACCTGTGAAGTTCTAGGTGGCATAATACATATGGTTGGAAAGCTTATCAAGTCTATTTTCCAACACAATAAACGATGCATCATTTGGACTTCCCAATAAGGAGTTATGACTGTTTTAGTGGAGACTGCACAAAAGCCGAATAGCCACGCGAAACTCCTCAGGAATTCCTTAACTTCATGTGGATGGATATACCAACCTGTGAAAGGTTATGAAGTCTATTTTCCAACGCAACAAATGTTGCATCATTTAGACTTCACAATAAGGAGTTATGACTGTTTTAGTGGAGACTGCACAGAAGCCTAACAGCCACGCGAAGCTCCTCGGGAATTCATTTTGTGAAGACCTTTTAGCTAGCCTATCTTCAAAAACCTAAGAGCCATTTCACACTCAACTAGGAGGGTTGTTCCCAGTATAAATTCTCCTTGTATCTAAGCTATTGGCAGACTATTGAAAATCAAATACAAACCCCTTTTGTTCAGCTATGTGCTAACAAATTCAAAGAGTGATATCTACTCCTTTGCTCTTGTGATTTTCTTCGCGAGATTTACAGAAGCGGCTGCATCATCGGCGCCCAATCCGTGCTCCTGGTCCATTGATTCCAGGTTGCGTAGGTTGGTTCCTTGCGAGTGTGGTTGGGCAAATCCTTGGATCAGGCTATCATGTAGAGACGGTGGTTGGCTACTTGTGCGTGTCGTCAGGTTTCACTAGTTATCCGCTACTTGCAGCAAGTTATCCCGGCTATTCTTCAGCTAGTTATCTTGTTCATGATCCTAGGACGTGAAGATTAGGACCGAGCTTCATCACTCACTGACCTCATAGTCCAATGAGTCGATGTCCCCTTCACTGTACGCCTCACCCCACTGTCATCTACTCCGCCGTCTAGCCTTGCCAGCCAAGCCACCACCCCGTGCCATCCCTTGGTTCACGTGCTAGAACGTTGCGACCGTTCGCCCGCCATAGCGATGCCGACATTTCACTGCCACCGTCCAATTCCCGGGCACCTACTTGCCATCGCCATCGTCCAATCCATCGGCGTCGACACGCGCTAAACCAACAGCTGAGATTTGCTCACGTGGCCCTCGACAAACCGTTGGATTGACGTGATGACACCCGAACCCACGCCTGGCGACGCTTCGGCTTCTCTATGCACTGAGTTCACAATGCACCATCTCACTGACACCCTAGGCCCCACCAGCTAGTCACCACTGTTCCATGAACTCATGAACCAGCCGAGCCCAGTCAGCATCCATGTCAGCATCACCACAGCCCTAGATGCCATGTGTCTTCACATGTCGGTGCCACATCAGCGCCACATCAACACCTGAGTTGTCCCAAATGCCATGTCGGATGCCATATCAGCATGCCATATGTTAGCCATATCACCCTACCCCATCATCAACCATGTCAGCCCTAGTGCCAGCTGTCAGCCACGAATCGGCCACATGTCCGCCACGTCAGTCCAAGCCTACCATATCAGCAAGCCTAGTCACCCGTGCACTGTCTTGTGAGCCGAGTTCATCGTAAACCCACTATTCCATTCACCGAGTCCACAATATAGTACCTTTTCTAAATTTTTAATATTTTCCTTAAGATTAAATTTTTCAAGAACCCATTATCCTCCGTCCTAACTCCGATTGACCCCATTCTTTTTCTAAATTCATCTAAAATTGAACCCTACCTTTTAGTTCTGGTTTTAATGTTTTTGGAGTTTATTTTAATTTTATTTGATTTTATTCTTGTGCCTTGTTCATTTTCTCTTTCGTTAGATCGCGTCTTCGAAGGAGCGGAAGTACAACCAAAAGATCAAGAATTTGTAACTGAGCAAGGCCTAGGCAAGTCATATCTTTTGATCATGTTGAACCTAGTTTTCAATCTATTAATTATCTATTTTGTTTTAAATTATAATGTATTGCTATTTTATTATGAACCCTTGTACTTGGTAGTTATTGTCCTAATTTCATTAATCCTTCTTTTGATAATTTGAATACCGTGATGTCATTATCACCGTAGAATGGAAAATTATTTAGTGATGCAATACTAGTTATCATATGGGTTGTACGATTGATTTGGTTAGCCATGTTTACAATTGTTGGTTCATCATCACCTGAGATCAATTAATTAATTTGATCTAATGAGATATTGAATCGTGGTTGTAGCCATAGTTATTAAATTTGTGTGCTATGACATTGGTGTGTCAGTGGTGTTGGTTATATAAAGTTGGTTTTCCACTCGGGCGAGTGATCGTGCAGTAAAGAGGGAAGTATGGATTCACTTTGAGGGATGTGAAAGTCTCGCCTGAGTAATGTTTAAGGACATCACTTTGTGTGATATTAATCTGAGCCCTACCGTGCAAACCACATATCTAGTATGGGCTATACCTGGCTAATTAATTTGTGATATTTCAATTTCGCCATTATGATGAACATGGTTACTGATTTCCATGAAGCGTAAGGGGGTGTGATACGAAACCCTAGCGGGTGGAATTGACTTGAGGTTGACCATTGTAAAGGCCTTGTTGTGATTTTCTTTAACATGAGGATGATCATATTGTGTGGGTACAGTTATGTAACCTCTGCAAAGTGTAAAACTATTCGAATAGTCATGTCTCCGTTTATAGACAATGCTCGGTGATTTCACACAAGGGGTAGAATTCTCTTAAAAATTTGGCTGGAGGAGCTGTGAAAAGTGAATGGTTAGTTCACTGTTGGTTTATTAAGTGAACGGTTAGTTCACTATTGGTTTATTAAATGGATGGTTAGTTCACTTATCGATTATTCACTTCCTTTGGTTAATTATTTATTATACTTTTTCTTAATGTTCACTTTCAATCTATTTATTGTATTTACTTTAAATTATTGCTTTTGTGAAATAACATTTCGGCCATCCATTGGTAAGCCTAACATATTTAATTGTGTCTTTGTTACAAACAATTTGCTGAGTACCAATATACTCGTGGATTTATGCCCATTATTGCTCAGTTGAAGGGGAGGAACTATATCAGCAGGAGGTACCAGAAGGTGGATACTTCAACGACATTGCAGTTTAGGACTTTGCTCCTCAGTTGATTGCTTGTGGGCATGTCGAATGGCTACTACGTATTTCAGTTTTTTCACTGCTAGTTTCTTAAGCCCTTCAGGCTATTAATTATAAGCCTGGCCATAATATCGTACTCTGATAAATATTAATATTTGATTCTTTGTTTTCTTTATTAATCGTGCATATGGTCGATATTTCATCTGTGTTACACTATATGCACTAGCGAGATCCTGGACTAGTACAGTATACACAGAGAGTCCGGATTTGCATATTCGGGTCTCGACACTTAGCCATGCTTATAGTCTCGTTGGGATCATCATCACATGAGAATAAATATTTAATTTTACTTAATTAGATATTGAATCATGGTTGATTCCACAATTATAAAAATTTATGTGCCATGATATTGGTGTGTCATTGGTGCTGATTATACAAAATTGGTTTTCACTTTGATGAGTGATCGTGCAGTAAAGAGGGAAGTGTGGATTCACTTCGTGGGATATGAAAGTCTCGCAAGTGTAATGTTTAAGGACTTAACTTTGTGTGCTATTGATCTGATCCGTATCATGTAAACCACATGTCTATAATAGGATAGACTTGGCTAATTAATTTATGATATTTTATTTTTAATTTTGCCATTGAGTTGAACATAGTTGCTGATTTCTATGAGGCGCGAGAGGAGGCAATTATTGGCTAGGTGGTTAAGTGTAACAGCCCAGCTGTTTATTCCAAAAAAAAACACATTTAATTTAATTAAAAAAAATATTTACTTTCGGTTGTTTAAGTTTATTTGCCTGATTTTCTGCTTTTAAAAAGGGTTTTACATGAGAAAGGTGATTTAAGAAAAAAAAATAAAAACAATAAATAAATAAATAAGGTATTAAATAAGTTAGTTTGAAATAAAAATCAAAGTTATTTAATTTCTTGAAATTTTAAAATTTTTAGCTAACATGATTTTCTCACTAAAGAAAATAGCCTTTCATAAACAAAAATATTTTATAAGGAAAATATTCAAATTTGAGTTGGAAATTTTTTATAAGTTCTAAATAGCCTAAGAAACTTCCATGAATTTTTCTAAGAGTTTTAGCCCTTATTTGTTATTTATTGTATTATTTAAAGCTAGAAAAAGAAAAACATTTTTAAAAATTAAAATAACATTCAAAAATTCCGAAAATATTTTTTATTCTTTTAATGTTCCAAGGATTCTAAAATATTTTTTTGAAATTTTTGGAATTTTCTTTTCTTTTTCTTTTTTCTTTTCTCTCTTTTCTCTTTCTTCCTTTTTCCTTTCTTCTCCAACGTGTCTTCCTCCCATGCGCAAGAACCAGAGCAGCACAGCACGCAGCCACCATGGAAAAACGTTTGAGCTTTCTTCAATCTTCAATAACTCGTGATTTACTCAACGGTTTTTAGTGAAATAAATTGCATTGAATTCCCCTCATCAAGCTCTTTCATTCCCACCGTTTCTCCCATTGATGACCATTTTTGCGGGATTTAACCATGCCATTCAAAGACATACCCCCGTCGATCTCTCTCCTCGGGCCTCCTCAACCCCTATAAAAGGGAGCCCCGTGAGCCTCTTCTCATCCTCACTCAACCCCGAAAATCTCAAGTCCTCACTCCCACTCGTTTGGTCGCAATCGGAGTTTTAGTTTTGTAGTTCAAGCGGCGTTCTTCGGCCTTTTGTGCCTCGTCCGGTGGAGCGCCGCCGCATTTGACCACACCGTTGGCTTCGCCGCCGCGTTTCTACGCGGTGCTCACCTCGCCTTCGCCGGAACTTCGCCGGAGCATCATCGGCACCGTGGGCCACATCGGGTCCGCGTTCTTCGTGTCGCCACCGGCCGATTGTGCATGCCCGACCAAAACCAAGGTGAGCATCATGATCCCCACACTCCCCTCTTCGATTCGCCGCAACTCTCGCATGTTAATTCCTCTCCGTTTGCCCGGAACGCCGATGTCACCAGTAGGCCGATAAATTCTTGTCCATCGTGTTTCGCTTGTCCGCTGGGCTGCCGTCTGCGGCGTTGAGTTCGCCTCGACACGTTCTACGCCGTGCTCCTCCGCTCGCCCAAAACCTTCCACAAATATTTGCGCTCGACACCTTGCCATGGCCAGAATGGCACTTCGTGTCCCCGCCTGTCCGGGAACGCTTTCAGCAATCCGCTCGCCAAAACGCGCCAAACCAACCCAGAGGCTACGTTTTGACGGTTTGGATTCGCCGACCGAGCACAAAGATATTGAATTTTTCGTGTTTCGTACCGTCGCCGCTCAAACGACGATTGCGCCGCTCCGTGAGTTTCGGCTTAGCCGATATTTTTTTCTAGACTCGCCTTACCGCATTCTACACCTTGGTTACCTTACTTCAACATATTCTTTATCCAAAAATTATTCTTCTCTCCACGCCCTATGTCGTTGTCGCTGTACACGTCGTCACCGTGTTCGCTTGACGTGCCGTCACTTCCTACATATGCCTCGGGTCCTTAGCAACCCATTGGCTTCACCTCCCGTGCCTTTTCTCACCAACGACACGGCCAAAAACAGTGAACAGGGCTGCTGCCCGTTACTGTTCACGCGGGAATATTCCTTCGGAATATTCCTGATTTTTCTTTTTTCAGAATTTTCTGATCCGACAATCTTCCAATCGCTCGTTCTCCTCCGTCCAACTCCGAATCAGGTGATTCAAGTTTCTAAATTCATCTAAATTCATAATCTATTTTTCAGTATATATTTCATAATTTTTGGATTTTCTCAACCGCCCTTGGTTGAGTCTCCATACCGCCGGAACACCGTCGCCACCGCTGCCCGAGTTGCGCCACCGCTTCATCTCGTCGCCAACCACCTTCCAGCCACTTGTGGTGTTACACAAGAGCACCAGAGCACTCCTCGTGGTCCCCACTCTCTTTTGTGCCCTCGCCAACCCCGCCGTGCCCTCAAGCGCCGCTAGCGAGCCCACGGGCTTTGTGCGCCGCACCACCGCCCATGGGCTCGGTTCCACTATTCCCTCACCCAATTGTCCCGGTTCGCCAGAAACCTATCGCACCGCAACTTCTACCTTCTTCGCCCGAGGAGCTCCGCGAGTAATTGCCTCAAACCTTCTTGCGCTCGCCGATGCCACCGACAATCGTACTCCACCTCCGCTACACTCACCGCCACCAACTTTGTGCAGCCCGAATCGTGCACCAAAGTAAATCAGACTCATACTCTTCTCCTCTTTGTACATCTCACCGGTCTTCACCGCCATTGAATCACTCGGATCTTATCACGCGAAGCCGTCCGACTTCTCCCAACCATCCGATTCTAAGACTCCGATATCCGAAGGCTCTTAAGACTCCGACGCCCGAGGTTCTTTAGACTCTAACCGCTTGAGGTTCCTTATACACCGATGGTTCAAAGACTTCTTAGACTCCGCGACTGAGGCTTTTAGACTCCGATCACGAGCCTTCGACTTCGATCTTCAAGACTTCAATTTTGACTTTGATCTTTAGAGATTTCAACTCCAATCCTTTCGACCACAATTGTTTTTCCGACTATACCACTCTCGACCACGCCGCTCCCAACCACCGCTGCTCCATCTACCTCCGACCGTAGTCGCTTCCGACCACCGCCACTCTTCGCCTAAGTCTCCGAGTACCTTCGCTTTTCAGCGAGGAGTAGTTGGAAGAATACTCGGTAGTCGATGTTGTAGCCGACTCGAGTACCTTCGCCACCACCGGCGTTCATTGTCGCCCGACCACTCGACTCGACTACCATTTGTTCTCGATGTTATAGTGTTCTTCGACCACCATGCGGTTTCGACCAAGTCTTCGACCGAATCTTAATCTTCAATTCGACTACGCCTTCGATCATGGTTTCACTATACACAAATATTGTAGCTCCCAACTACTTTTTCTTCACAAAGAAAAGAATTCAAAGAATTCCTTTTATTTATTTCTTTGGAATTCAAACTTCCGTAAGTCGCCCTCCTTCGCTCTAACTCCTTTTGGACCAATTCAAATTCCCAAATTCATATTCTATCTCCCAGCTTTTATTTTATGATTTTTGGATTTTATTTGAGTTTAGTCTCATATGGCCTTTCACGTGTAGACTACGACTATTCCGAGAGTATAACTTCAAATAACCTCAAGAAACTCCAAGCAAGGCAAGTTATACCTTTGACCATGTTGAACCTAATATTTCAAATTTAATTATATTGTTTTATCAGTATATGCATGCGTATTTCTATTCAAATTTAATTTAAATTCAGTTTAAACTTTAGTTATGCCCATGATCCTTTGATTATAGCCCATTTGAATCTTGAATTCATATACCTTGTCACCCGAAATAAAACTAGTTAGTACCATAGTATTGACTAGAAAATTTTATAGAGATGCTTAGCCCGGCTTAGTATAATTTTAGGTGGGATCAATCTTTCATATGAAATGTCGACTTTGAAATGAATTCTTGACGTGAGTCAAGGATGGTTTATGAAAATAGTTTAAAAATAAAAATGAAAACTTATGATTTGGACTTAGGCTATTGGTTAGGTGGTAGGGTGCCGCATGCCTCGTGTTTGGTGACACCGTTGATTGTCGGGCATGTGGGTATGTGGATTGAGCCTAAGTCAAATTAAGGACCGGCTCTGTGAGCTATGTTGCAAAGCCACATCGTACTACCACAAGGTCGGTATGGGACACCTGGCCGACTAATTTGTGAGGTCCCAACTTTGGTCTCGCTATAGGTTGAATGTGAGCGTGGCGTAGGCCATGGGAAGTCTCACACGGCACAAGAGGGGCTCCAACTTGTGGATTCAAGTTGTGGTGAAACCTTAGCGCGGCGTGACCAAGTTGAAGGCTTAGCATTGTAAAGGCCTTGTTATGGTTTTCTCACGCACGCCTACGAAGCGTGTAATGGCCGACAATATGAGATAATCATATCTTGTGGGTAAAGCTGCACAACCTCCGCAGAGTGTATAACCTATCCTCGATAGCCGTGCCTACTGCTATGGGCAAGTCGAGTAAAGTTTTTCATGGATTAGACTTTGGTTTTAAAAATGGTTTCAAAAGGCTTATGGATGGATGGATGGAATCCATGACCGGTGGGATACCCGTGAATAAGTTGGTGTTTGGTCTGAGCTCGCACTAACAAAATGAATCCATAAGAGATTTTGAGAAGCATATGGATAGATGGAATCCATGTGAAATCTTTTGAAAAGATGGACCGGTGGGATACTCGTGACTAGGTTAGTGTTTGGTCGAGTCTGCACTAACGATATTATTTTGTAAATTATTATTTCTATCTACCGATAAAATTCAGCTTTTGCACTTATGATATTGTATTTAAATTCAGATCTTTTTTTGCACAAATAAACTTAATAAGCCTTCCTTTGTTATTACTATGCATGCATTCACTCTGTTAAAACTCCCGTGTAACTTGCGTAAGTACTTTATGTGCTTACCTTGGGAGTACTTTATGTGCTCACCTTGCTAAAATCTGTTGCAGAGGATGACGTCAACAACTTCGGTGAGGATGACGACGACTAGGCCGCGTCTTACTGACTATTCGCCTGTGGGCAAAGCGGGATGGGTCTGCTACTTCATTGGTTTCCTTCCATTGCTTATATGTATTTTTGGTTTATGAACCATTGATGTAAAATTTGGCCACCAGGCCCATATTTAGTTAATGAATAAATGTCATTGTGCATGATATGAATCTTTGTTATCCACTGTGTGCACTAGCTTGATCCTGGACTAGTGCGATTTACACAGAGGATCCAGGAGTCGTTGCTCCGGGGTCCGACAGAGATGGTATCAGAGCTATAATGACCCTAAGACGTGACCGTTGGTAGAGTAGAATGGTTGAACCTTAAGCACTTAACTTAAATAATAAAATATTTTCAAAAAGCTTTGCTTACTCTTACCTCTCAACCTTTGCTTACCCTTATCTCTCAATCCTCTCTCATCTTTGTGTCATTACATAAAAACTTATTTCTCTCTCTCTCATCTTGTTCAAACCATTATAGATGGACGTTTATCAAGATGCACCGAAATGGATGGAGTGTAGGCCTTCGTCGACTACTCCGTCATTTGGGATTCCAGCGTCAAGCTATGTACATGCACCAGAGAAATAGCCATGGAAATCAGATGATGGGACACCGCTTTGCTGTACTCGTCACCAAGCAAACTGGACAAGGAAGTCTTCGCTAGCGCTTTAAAGAAAGCATTACTCGCTTGAAAGAACCAAGCAAGAAGTCGCTCAGAAGCGGTTCTTCGCCTCGCCATCATTTCAATCTTCGCATTGAAGAGACGCTCTTGTACTCAGAGAGCCACGAAGGATTACACTAAGGCAACCCTTACCCTTTTAGGATAAGTTGTTAGGCAGCTATTAGACGATGTTACGAGCTATCGTGTTTTCTTTTATTGATAGCCGAATCTTTTATTTAATATTATCTTAATAAAAGTTTTGCTAGTTGGTATTTTGTGGGAATGTGCAAACGACCCTATTCCTCCTTTGTCTTAAGTCTCCTCTTTCCTAATCTCTGGAAGCATCAAGTGGAACACCGATCGTCAATACCCTTCAGACAACAATTAGAAAGCTATAAAAGTTTACAAATGGATATCTGAACAAGATCAAAGCTCAAGCCATACTGAGTAAAATCCAAACCCATTTCTTTTGTTAGATGCATAATCTCGGGGACGAGATTCTCTTTAAGGGGGGTAGTTTGTAACAGCCCAGCTGTTTATTTCAAAAAAAAACACATTTAATTTAATTAAAAAAAATATTTACTTTCGGTTGTTTAAGTTTATTTGCCTGATTTTCTGCTTTTAAAAAGGGTTTTACATGAGAAAGGTGATTTAAGAAAAAAAAATAAAAACAATAAATAAATAAATAAATAAATAAGGTATTAAATAAGTTAGTTTGAAATAAAAATCAAAGTTATTTAATTTCTTGAAATTTTAAAATTTTTAGCTAACATGATTTTCTGCTAAAGAAAATAGCCTTTCTGTTAAACAAAAAAATATTTTATAAGGAAAAATATTCAAATTTGAGTTGGAAATTTTTTATAAGTTCTAAATAGCCTAAGAAACTTCCATGAATTTTTCTAAGAGTTTTAGCCCTTATTTGTTATTTATTGTATTATTTAAAGCTAGAAAAAGAAAAACATTTTTAAAAATTAAAATAACATTCAAAAAATTCCGAAAATATTTTTTATTCTTTTAATGTTCCAAGGATTCTAAAAATATTTTTTTTGAAATTTTTTGGAATTTTCTTTTTCTTTTTCTTTTTTTTCTTTTCTCTCTTTTCTCTTTCTTCCTTTTTCCTTTCTTCTCCAACGTGTCTTCCTCCCATGCGCAAGAACCAGAGCAGCACAGCACGCAGCCACCATGGAAAAACGTTTGAGCTTTCTTCAATCTTCAATAACTCGTGATTTACTCAACGGTTTTTAGTGAAATAAATTGCATTGAATTCCCCTCATCAAGCTCTTTCATTCCCCACCGTTTCCTCCCATTGATGACCATTTTTATGGATTTAACCATGCCATTCAAAGACATACCCCCGTCGATCTCTCTCCTCGGGCCTCCTCAACCCCTATAAAAGGGAGCCCCGTGAGCCTCTTCTCATCCTCACTCAACCCCGAAAATCTCAAGTCCTCACTCCCACTCGTTTGGTCGCAATCGGAGTTTTAGTTTTGTAGTTCAAGCGGCGTTCTTCGGCCTTTTGTGCCTCGTCCGGTGGAGCGCCGCCGCATTTGACCACACCGTTGGCTTCGCCTCGCCGCGTTCTACGCGGTGCTCACCTCGCCTTCGCCGGAACTTCGCCGGAGCATCATCGGCACCGTGGGCCACATCGGGTCCGCGTTCTTCGTGTCGCCACCAGCCGATTGTGCATGCCCGACCAAAACCAAGGTGAGCATCATGATCCCCACACTCCCCTCTTCGATTCGCCGCAACTCTCGCATGTTAATTCCTCTCCGTTTGCCCGGAACGCCGATGTCAGCCTGTAGGCCGTATAAATTCTTGTCCACCGTGTTTCGCTTGTCCGTTGGCCAAGCCGTCTGCGGCGTTGAGTTCGTCTCGACACGTTCTACGCCGTGCTCCCCTCCGTTCGTCCAAAAACCTTCCACAAATATTTGCGCCCGACACCTTGCCATGGCCGTAAATGGCACTTCGTGTCCCCGTCTGTCCGGGAACGCTTTCAGCAATCCGTTCGCGTCAAAACGTGCCAAACCAACCCAGGAGGCTACGTTTCAGACGGTTTTGGATTCGCCTGACCGAGCACAAAGATATTGAATTTTTCGTGTTTCGGTACCGTCGTCGTTCAAACGACGATTGCGTCGCCTCCGGTGAGTTTCGGCTTAGCCGATATTTTTTTCTAGACTCGCCTTACCGCATTCTACGCCTTGGTTACCTTACTTCAACATATTCTTTATCCAAAAATTATTCTTCTCTCCACGCCCTATGTCGTTGTCGCTGTACACGTCGTCACCGTGCTCCGTTTGACGTGCCGTCACTTCCTACATATGCCTCGGGTCCTTAGCAACCCATTGGCTTCACCTCCCGTGCCTTTTCTCACCAACGACACGGCCAAAAACAGTGAACAGGGCTGCTGCCCGTTACTGTTCACGCGGGAATATTCCTTCGGAATATTCCTGATTTTTCTTTTTTCAGAATTTTCTGATCCGACAATCTTCCAATCGCTCGTTCTCCTCCGTCCGAACTCCGAATCAGGTGATTCAAGTTTCTAAATTCATCTAAATTCATAATCTATTTTTCAGTATATATTTCATAATTTTTGGATTTTCTCAACCGCCCTTGGTTGAGTCTCCTTACCGCCGGAACACCGTCGCCACCGCTGCCCGAGTTGCGCCACCGCTTCATCTCGTCGCCAACCACCTTCCAGCCACTTGTGGTGTTACACAAGAGCACCAGAGCACTCCTCGTGGTCCCCACTCTCTTTTTGTGCCCCTCGCCAACCCCCGCCGTGCCCCGCGCCGCTAGCGAGCCCACGGGCTTTGTGCGCCGCACCACCGTCCATGGGCTCGGTTCCACTATTCCCCTCACCCAATTGTCCTGGTTCGCTCGTAAACCTATCGCACCGTGCAACTTCTACCTTCTTCGTCTGAGGAGCTCCGGCGAGTAATTGCCTCAAACCTTCTTGCGCCCCGCCGATGCCACCGACAATCGTACCCACCTCCGCTACACCCTCACCGCCAGCCAACTTTGTGCAGCCCGAACTGTGCACCAAAGTAAATCAGGACTCATACTCTTCTCCCTCTTTTGTACATCTCACCGGTCTTCACTGCCATTGAATCACTCGGATCTTATCACGCGAAGCCGTCCGACTTCTCCCAACCATCCGATTCTAAGACTCCGATATCCGAAGGCTCTTAAGACTCCGACGTCCAGAGGTTCTTTAGACTCTAACCGTTTGGAGGTTCCTTATACACCGATGGTTCAAAGACTTCCTTAGACTCCGCTGACTCGGAGGCTTTTTAGACTCCGACCGCCGGAGCCTTCGACTTCGACCTTCGAAGACTTCAATTTTGACTTTGATCTTTAGAGATTTCAACTCCAATCCTTTCGACCACAATTGTTTTTCCGACTACTGATCACTCTCGACCACGACGCTCCCAACCACCGCTGTCTCCATCTACCTCCGACCGTAGTCGCTCCGACCACTTGTCACTCTTCGCTCTAAGTCTCCGAGTACCTTCGCTTTTTCAGCGAGGAGTAGTTGGAAGAATACTCGGTAGTCGATGTTTGTAGCCGACTCTGAGTACCTTCGCTTTTCACCACCGGCGTTCATTGTCGTCCCGACCACTCGACTCCGACTACCATTTGTTCTCGACTGTTATAGTGTTCTTCGACCACTGTACAGTTTCGACCAAGTCTTCGACCGAATCTTAATCTTCGAATTCGACTACGCCTTCGATCATGGTTTCGACTATACACAAATATTGTAGCTCCCAACTACTTTTTCTTCACAAAGAAAAGAATTCAAAGAATTCCTTTTATTTATTTCTTTGGAATTCAAACTTCCAGAAGTCGTCCTCCTTCGCCCTAACTCCTTTTGGACCAATTCAAATTCCCAAATTCATATTCTATCTCCCAGCTTTTATTTTATGATTTTTGGATTTTATTTGAGTTTAGTCTGTTATGGCCTTTCACGTGTAGACTACGACTATTCCGGAGAGTATAACTTCAGCGAACCTCAGCAAACTCCGAAGCAAGGCAAGTTATACCTTTGACCATGTTGAACCTAATATTTCAAATTTAATTATATTGTTTTACTGTATATGCATGCGTACTTCTATTCAAATTTAATTTAAATTCAGTTTAAACTTTAGTTATGCCCATGATCCTTTGATTATAGCCCATTTGAATCTTGAATTCATATACCTTGTCACCCGAGCTGAAAACTAGTTAGTACCATAGTATTGACTAGAAAATTTTATAGAGATGCTTAGCCTGGCTTAGTATAATTTTAGGTGGGATCAATCTTTCATATGAAATGTCAGACTTTGGAAATGAATTCTTGACGTGAGTCAAGGATGGTTTATGAAAATAGTTTAAAAATAAAAATGAAAACTTATGATTTGGACTTAGGCTATTGGTTAGGTGGTAGGGTGCCGGCATGCCTCGTGTTTGGTGACACCTGGTTGATTGTCGTGCATGTGGGTATGTGGATTGAGCCTAAGTCAAATTAAGGACCTGTCTCGTGAGCTCTGTTGCAAAGCCACATCGTACTACCACAAGGCTGGTATGGGACAGTCCTGGCTGACTAATTTGTGAGGTCCCAACTTTGGTCTCGCTATAGGTTGAATGTGAGCGTGGCGTAGGCCATGGGAAGTCTCACACGGCACAAGAGGGGCTCCAACTTGTGGATTCAAGTTGTGGTGAAACCTTAGCGGCGTGACCAAGTTGAAGGCTTAGCATTGTAAAGGCCTTGTTATGGTTTTCTCGACGCACGCCTACTAAGCGTGTAATGGCCGACAATATGAGATAATCATATCTTGTGGGTAAAGCTGTACAACCTCTGCAGAGTGTATAACCTATCTCGGATAGCCGTGCTACAGTTATGGGCAAGTCGAGTAAAGTTTTTCATGGATTAGACTTTGGTTTTTAAAAATGGTTTCGAAAAGGCTTATGGATGGATGGATGGAATCCATGACCGGTGGGATACACGTGAATAAGTTGGTGTTTGGTGAACTGCACTAACAAAATGAATCCATAAGAGATTTTGAGAAGCATATGGATAGATGGAATCCATGTGAAATCTTTTGAAAAGATGGACCAGGTGGGATACCTGTGACTAGGTTAGTGTTTGGTCGTAGCCTGCACTAACGATATTATTTTGTAAATTATTATTTCTATCTACTGTATAAAATTCAGCTTTTGCACTTATGATATTGTATTTAAATTCGAGATTGTTTTCGCACAAATAAACTTAATAAGCCTTCCTTTGTTATTCCTATGCATGCATTCACTCTGTTAAAACTCCTCGTGTAACTTGCGTAAGTACTTTATGTGCTTACCTTGGGAGTACTTTATGTGCTCACCTTGCTAAAATCTGTTGCCAGAGGATGACGTCAACAACTTCGGTGAGGATGGCGACGACTAGGCGCGTCTTCTGATCATATTCTTTGTGGGCGGCAGGATGGGCTGCTACTTCATTGGTTTCCTTCCATTTGTTTATATGTATTTTTGGTTTATGAACCATTGATGTAAAATTTGGCCACTGTGCCCATATTTGAATTAATGAATAAATGTCATTGTGCATGATATGAATCTTTGTTATCCACTGTGTGCACTAGCTTGATCCTGGACTAGTGCGATTTACACAGAGGATCCAGGAGTCGTTGCTCCGGGGTCCGACATTAAGCTACTCGACGGCGAAACTTTAGTAGGCAGAATTAGGTTGAGGTTGGACATTGTAAAAACCTTATTGTGATGTCCTTTAGCACGGAGATAATCACATCGTGTGGGTACAGTTGTGTAATCTCTGCAGAGTGTAAAAATATTTAAATAGCCATGTCTTAGGTCATTGAGAATGCTCGGTGATTTCACATAAGGGGTAGATATTTCTTATAAACATGGTTTGGATAACTTTGGAAAGTGAAAAGTAGTTTACTGGTGGTTTATTAAGTAGATGGTTAGTTCACTTATTGTTTATTCAATTCCTTTGGTTATTTATTATCCTTTTCCTTAAAGTTTGCTTTCAATCTATTTATTGTATTTACTTTAAATTACTGCTTACTACAAAATAACCTTTCAGCCATCTATTGATAAGTCTTGTATATTATATTACACTTTTATTACAAATGACTTGCTGAGTACCAATGTACTCACGACTTTATGCCTACTGTTGCTCATTTGAAAAAGTGGAACCCTATCAGCAGGAGGTACCTAAAGGAGGATACTTTGACGACTTCATAGATTATGACTTCGCTTCCCGGTCGATTGTCTGTGGGCATATCGAATGGCTACCATGCTTATTTTTATTTTTTGCTGCTAGTTTCTTAAGCCCTTTAGACTATTAACTGTAAGCTTGGCTGTAAGATCATACTCTGATAATTATTAATATTTGACTCTTTTCCTTTATTTATCACGCATATGGTCGATATTTCATCCATATTATACTGTGTACACTAGTGTGATCCTAAACTAGTGCGATATACACAGAGTGTCTGAATTTACATATTCAGATCTAGAGGTGGTATCAGAGTCATATCGACTGTATGACGAAGCCCTAGTTAGAGTGGTCACCTTAGACAAATTTTAAAATCTATTTTCTAAATCAAGCCAACCAAATTGGATATTTAGTAATTTCTCTATTCTCTTTCCTCTTTTTTAAGGATCTTGCTCTTCACCTTATTCAAAAAAATTGTTTTTTCAAAATCATTAAATTGATTTCTTTCCTTTATAATTCCTTAGATATCCCAAGCTTCCTACAACCAGACTGGAGGATGGCGAGGACTTCTCTGAGTTTTGTTGTGAAGTCTTGGATTGAAGAGGTCTCCAGTCTACTTCACCAAGGATGAGAAGTCAAAAAGCCAACACATTGGATGCATCACTAAATTGTACTTTACCACAACGATCAGTAACCAAGTTCTACACCACAGTTTCAACTGCACCGATCCTTTTGGAGAGTGGTCCATGCAAGGAGCCATGCATAAGACCATTCGGCGTCTTTGCAAGCTGTACAAGATCAGTATGCCCAAGCTCATTCTGAAGTTTAAGATGCAGTATGTAGCTACCTGCAGTGTAGCAGAGCAGGACGGAGCCATAGAGGGACCTCAACCGCAGCTGCCAGCACTTCTACCTTTGCCCACACCACCGAGTCCTAAGGAGAGGTGACTATAGCAAGTAACCATCAAGAGTATCTTCGACACTTCATTCCAGCTATAGCAGATGAGTAGTCATCGCAAGTCTGCAACTCGTGGGTGATCTATAGTGACTCTGAAGAGGAGTCAAGCGAACCATACTTGGAAGGACTTGAGTGGGAGCCCTCAGATTAGACCCCTGTATAGTTTAGATAGTTTGATTAGAACATTTTGGTTTTTATTTGCAATTATGTGTCTATGTGAGCTACAGTCTTGCCCTTAAAAGGTATTATGTTGCAGTCATATCAAAACCTGTATTTGAGTTATTTAATTTGTTCTTTTGTTAACCTCTTGGTTAAGTATTTTCTTAGTCTAGGTTTGCTATTAGAAATCCTCTTATATGAGTTTACCTATTATATATGCTTTTCCCTCTCACCTTTTAAGCCTTGTGAAGTTAGTTCTCAATAGTTGTGTTTCCTTTCAGAGTAGTGAAAAGATAGTTGATACCCGGAACTCAGCTAATCGTAGTCAGATGAACCAAGCTTTAGGAAGCAGCACTGTAGATCCATCAACTCAGGGACCACAAATTACCCCAATGGGATTGGATCCAGTTCAATCGGTTCATGGTAGCCTAGACACAGTTGCACCTCAGTCAACTAGATAGCAATCCAAGTTTGCAGTGTTCATGAGGACAAGACCACCCAGCTATGCACGGTATTCCAAGCATTTGGAGGCAGATAATTGGATCTGTTCAATTGAGAAAAAACTAAACTTTGCTCAGTACACTAATCGAGAGAAAGTGCTCTACACCACCAATCAGTTGGAGGGAGCCGCCGTAGTGTGGTGAGGGTGTAATGCTCTAAACGTCTTTCTGGCGTCCCTAAGAATATTTAGCGGATTCGTGAAATTCTTCGTTTTCGATGAATCGCGGGAGACGGTAATTGTCTAAAGAGAAAAAAATTATTATTATTATTATTAAAAAATATTATGGGCTATTTTTAGAGGGAGGGAGGCCTCCCACATGTGGGCCCAGAGCAGCCCACTAGGCCCAGCCGCCCCCTTCCCCTTTTATTCCCCCTCCCACCCCCTCAAACCCTAGCCGCCACCCCTCCCACCCTTTTGTCTGCCCCTTACCCCCCTTGGGCGCCACCCCCCTTGCCCATTAACCCCTTCCTGCCCTCTCTTTCTCCCCATGACTGCCATGGCTGAAAAGAAAGGAAAAAAAGAAGGAAGAAGAAGAAGGGAGGAAGAAGGGAAGGAGAGGAAGGGGAAAGGGAGAAGGAAAAAGGGGTGATCTTGTAGGATCACCTAGGTATGATTTCTCATCCTATTCCCCTCTATTTTAGATTGATTTAGGGTTTTTGGTTCGTGATTAGATGTGATCTTATCAGGGGAAAACACTGATTAGCGATTAATTAGTGTTCTGCGGGTAGGTTATTTGGACTACGTCTGTTCATGACATTTAGGCAGTCAAAATGATTTTTCCTGTAGAACTGATCGATATGAAAGTTTTAGAGGACGTTGAAAACTAGCTTTTATAATTTTTGTAGATTTTTTGGCCATGGGGTTTGTGCGCAGCAGAGATTGGAACTCTGCTGTGTAGCAGAGGAGTAGTCAGAATCTGGTTTCTGTTCAAGTGTAGTTTCAGAGGGGCAAATGAATTTTATTATTTTACCCACAATAACGAAAGTTCTAGAAAATCATGTAAACTAGCTTCTGTAAAAATCATGATTTTTAGATCATTATACAGAAGGTGGGATTCGTTAGAAGCTTACTGACCAGATCGCCGAAGCAAAGTCTGTCCTCTGTTTTCCACTGCTGCAGTGGGCTGGGCGTAGGATCAACGAGCTGAGAGGGTATTGTCGGGTTTTAGGCTTAGCAGTATTTTATTTTCTTAAGATGTGGATGCCTTGCTGTAGTCCTATGCTGAGAGATAGTTTTTGGACAGGTGGCTTCGCTCCCGACCGTGCTTGAGCGCTTCGCTTCTTCGATAGAGGTAAGTAAACGTAGCGGTTGTTGCTACCATTTAATTTATTAATTATACTACATTCACATTGGATAATTCTTTTAATCCGCGATGCTTTGCCATTGCTACATGCTTTCTTTAATGTGGTCTATGTGGTAGTATTTTATGAATCGATTGTTTATTTTCTTGAAGAATCGGATGTATTTTATGTGGTATTACACTTAATGAAACAAATATAGTTATGGGGTAGTATTCTTTATGAAGATATTGTGGTCCATATGGTAGTATTATTTATGAATATTATGTGGTCTATGTGGTAGTATTTTGTTATGAATCAATTGTTTATTCTCTTAATGGGTCAATTGCGGGATTATGTGGTATTGTTCTTAATGAAATATATGTGGATTATGAGGTAGTATTCTTAATGAATATATTGCTAATCTTTGTGATTAAATTCTTATGAATCATGTATATCATATCATACATATCATGAATCATGTATGAGGTAGTACCGGTATAACATCGTACATTACCGTAGTACGATGCATACTCTTATCTTGTTGGGTAAGGGTGCAGTGGATCATATGTATTTGTATGCATTTTGATTGTGGATGGATTATTTGCATACTTATGCATTGTGTTGTGGATGAATTATTTGCTTACATATGCAACTTGTTAGCTTTTTATGTGGAATTGGCTCATGAGGGTCACTTGTGTTATGAGAAATGTGGCTGTGGTCATGGAGTGGGGTTCACCCCCTTGTGGTATTGTAGGGATTGTGGTTGTGGCATTAGGTATTTCTCTTATGGTAACTGTTTTGGTTACAGACCAAACAGAGAGAGAGGGTGTATGGTAGTGGAGAGTAAGGTGAGCAATGCTCTCTTGGGTTCTCCCCAGGGCTTGCATCACGTATATACCTCGTAGGGAGTGTTTTTACAATCGTACCCTTACATCTGAATATCCTTCCCAAGGGTAACTATGTCATTGTATATGTCTACCTCGGGTTTATAACTTCCTAACAGGCTAGCTGAGTTTAGGTGGGGGCCACCCCTACAACATGAGCCTCTCATGGTGAAGGGCTTCAGAGGCTGAAGCCATGTTGTCGAGCCCTTTGGCTCCCTCCATCCCTACAGCCTGTGACCTTGTGTGACATTGGGCGGAGATGATTTGGCGCATGTGGCTCATCGTGGCTCCGCGAACTCGGACCCGGAGGGCCATAGGCGGAGTCGATGTCAAAATCGTGCATCGATGTAGGGGCGAACTCGGCGTCGGGCGTCGATGCAGGAGCGAACCCGACGCCAGGGGGTCGTAGGCGGGGTCGCAGTAGCCCTGCGGAGGTGAAGACCTCATCGATGCAGGCGAAGCACGCAGGTGCGGCAAGTTGGGACGTCGCACGCATGTGAGCTACTGCGTCGGTTTGACTTCTGCCGGTTGCGCTTCTTCATGCGTGAGCGACCGCGTCGGTTCGACTTCTGCTGGTTGCGCTTCTCCATGGGCGACCATGTCACATCCGCTGGCGCCAGTTGGGCTTCCCTATGTGGGAGACAGCTATATATATGCTAGGAGTGCTGTAGTGCCATTCCGGGTGTGGCTGAGAAGACCTTGATCTCAGAAATAGCCCTGCTTCAGTTCATGAACATGCAGAAGAGTATTGCCATGTTGATGAACTGAAGGAGGTCGATTTTTGAGCGCAACATGCGGCGACCACCGGCCGCTGCGCACTCGCGGGGGAAGTAGGCTGTTGGACCTCGACCGGTTGAACTCTGCTTTGTGCCGGGTACGCGGTGTCGGGCTGGTCGCCGAGGTAGCGCCCGAGTTTGGAGCCACCCCTCATAGCGTCGCCCGCGGGCAGTCGCACTCCCGGCGATCCGACAGCTTTCCTTCTCACAGGAGGCCACGAATCGTCTCTTCTGTCACCAGCATTGAGCCCACGAGACCGAACCGCATCCTGAGAAGTCGGAGGCCATCGTGTTCGTCGCCTATTTCGAAGCCAGGTTGCGCATTCCAGTCGCCATGCTTGTCGGGGACGTCCTACGGACTTTTGGACTCGAGCTGGCACAGATAACGTCGAATGCAATAGCCTGGCTTGCCGTGTATAGTTGGGCGTTGCGTACGGAGGCGTGCTGGCCAACCGCGTCGCTGTTCGCCTTTCTCCATGACGCATGGTGTGAGTCGGAGGATTGGGGAGACGGGACGTTTCCCAGCTTTGGCAGCGTCGGTTCGTAGTACGAGAAGAATTTCCCCGCGGACTCAGGTCGGGCGGAGTAGGAGCCAAACTGGATGAGGCAGTGGTTCTACCACCGCGTGGCGAGCGGTAGCAGCCTTGAGTGTTCGGGGCGGCCATTGACGTTCAACACCACACGTAGTGCGCCGATAGATGCTGAATGTCGGGACCCGGAACAATGACTCCAAGTCCCTCTGTGTAAATCGCACTATCCCAGGAAAACCTAGTGCACACAGGGTCAACAGTAATGTATATCATGCAAAAATCACCACAGAATATTATTAAACGAAAATACGGCCTTATGGCCAAGTCTTACAATATAGGGGCGCAAGGCCAACAAAAGAAATTAAAGCAGCGGAAAAATGATAAAAGGTAGCAGAACAGCCCATCCAGCCTCCCACAGGCGAATGACAATAACACGCGTCCTATTCGCTGAAATAGTCCTCACCGTCGTAGTCGCCGTCAAAGTCTGGCAACAGATTTAGCAAGGTGAGCACATAAAGTACTCCCAAGGTAAGCACATAAAGTGCTTACGCAAGTTACACCAGGAATTTTAACAGAGTAGATGCATGCATAGGGGTAACAAAGGAAGGCTTATTAAGTTTATTTGTGCGAAAAAGCAGTACTGAATTTAAATACAATAGCAGGTAAGTGACTTCGTAAAATAATTCACAGAAACGGTCCTTAAGTTGATTTAGGCTCAACCACATACCCACATGCACGACAATCAACCAGGTGTCACCAAACACGAGGCATGCCGGCACCCACCACCTAACCATTAGCCTAAGTCCAAATCATAAGTTTCTATTTTCATTTTTAAACCATTTTATAAACTACCCTTGACTCACCGAAGTCAAGAATTCAAAAGGACTGTCATTTCATGTGAAAGAATTTATCCCACCTAAAAGTTATACTAAGCCAGGCTAAACATTTTGATAAAATTTCTAGTCAATACTATGGTACTAACTAGTTTTTAGCTAGGGTGACAAAGTATATGAGTTCGAGATTTAAATTGGCCATATTCAAAGGATGATGGGCATATCTAACATTTAAACTGAATTTAAATTATAATTGAATAGAAATACACATGCATATACAGTAAAACAACATAAATAAATTTGAAGTATTAGGTTCAATATGGTCAAAGGTGTAATTTGCCTTAATCGTAGTCCTGCTGAGAATCGTAGAACTCGAATTCTCCGAAATCGTCAAAATCTAACGTAAAGAGCCAATTCAAAAGAAAATTCAAAAACAAAATTCAAATAAATTCAAATTTTCAAAATGATGCCAATCGTCACGGCAATATACCGACGTCTGCTGCCACCTCAGCACGACGGCTGACGGGGCAGGGCGGCCGGTGGTGGCGCTCGGGGCCCGATGGTTGCCGGAGCTCCGGCGGGCGGCGGCGCCGGCCGATGCGCTGGAATTGATGGGAAGGGTGAGGGGAGTGTCCTGGTACCTCACACGAAGTCCGAGGGTGGCCGGAGAGGAAGATCGGTGGAGAGGGGCGGCGGTCGGAGAGGGCTTCACGGCGGCGGAGGGGCTCCGGTGGTGCAAATGCTCGGGGTAGAGGTCGTCGAGGATCGCCTGGGCACTAGCAACGTCGGAGAGGCGTTGGTGAAGCTCGGGGAGGCTTGAGGCGACGGCGATTGCTCGCCGGAGTTGTCGGAGCCGCAGAGAGCAAAATCGGGCTTGGGGAGGCTTCGGCGCTCGGATGCTTCGATTGAGAGGTGAGGGAGAGGCGGTGTCGGTAGAAGGTGCTCGGGGAGCTCCTTTTATAGGCCGGGGAGGGGGGTAACGGCCGCGCATAATCTCGCCGGAGAGCAACGGTGCGAAAGTTCAATGCGACGATGGAAACGGGTGCAATTAGGGCTAATTATGCCTCAAACGGGTGCGGGGAGGTGTCAATTCGAATTTGCAGTGGTGCGGGAGAGTAATTGGCAAGAAACAGAAGCTTTTAAAGCTTCGGTTTTCTGTTTTAATGGCGGCGGTAGTGGCGGCGATCGCACAAGGAAGAAAGGCAAGCCGCGGGAAAGACGGGTCTCACACGAGGGGCCCACCGGTCAACGAGAGAGGGAGAAGGGAAAGAGAGAGGGTGGGCGGTCGGATCTTTGACAGGTGGCAGGGGTGAAGGCGGGGTCGTTGGATCAAGGGCGAACCGGTAAGTGAAGGAGAATGGTCCCGATTCCATTCGACAACGGATATTGAATCCAAGCCGTTGGGGTTTCGGGCGAAGGGGTAAGTGGCTGCGGACAGGCGGGATGAAATCCGACAATGGCGAACGACCCCGATCATACCACGTGTCGGATGGAGTGGAGGGAAAGGCGGGGGAGAGGGTTTTAATGAGATCGGACGGCTGAGGTTAGATCCGGTGGCGCAGATCGGCCCGATGGGTGACACTTGCCGCCCTAGGAGGGGTTTTGGATTTTTAATTTCCTTTTTGATTTGCAGAAATGATATTAAGCTTTAGAAAACTCAGAAAAATGCCAAATAAATTTTGAAAAATCCAGAAAAATTCAAAGAACCTTCTGGGACTATTTTAGACTTGATAAAAATATTTTCAACCCATTTTGATAATTGATGTTTACACAAACACAATTTGACTTTAAAGGGAGGGTTTTAAATCTTTATAATTTCCTGAAAATTAAAGTAATTACAGATTTGACTTTAGGAAAAGAATTACATTTATTTTGACTTTCAGGAGAGCAATAAATTCCTTTTGGCCTTTATAAAATAAAATACTTTTGCTTTTTTCAACTCAGGGCTTGGAATAAAATTCAGGAAAATCCAAAAAACATTTTAATAAAGGAATAAAATTTTTTGGATGTTACAAACCTACCCCCTTAAAAGAAATCTCACCCTCGAGATTTGCACTGGCTAGCAAAAGAGATGGGGATGGCTGGCCTTCAAATCTTCTTCTCGCTCCCAAGTGGCTTTGTCTTCGGTGTGGTTGCTCCATTGAACCTTGCAGAATCTGATAGTCTTCCTTCTGGTCTGACGTTCTGCGGTCTCGAGGATCTTGATTGGCTGCTTCTGATAGGTGAGGTCATCTTGAAGATCCAAGGTTTCCAATGCAGCTTGCTCTACGGGTACTCGGAGGCACTTCTTCAACTGAGAGACATGGAAGACGTTGTGTGCTCCCGACATGCTTGGCGGCAAGTCCAATTGATAAGCGACTTCACCTCTTCGGTTCAGAATCTTGAAAGGTCCCACATATCTTGGTGCTAGCTTTTCTTTGACTTGAAACCTTTTGACTCCTTTGAGTGGGGACACTCTGAGATAGACGTAGTCCCCGACCTCAAAGGTCAAATCTCGACGACGGTTGTCCGCATAACTCTTCTGTCGAGATTGAGTTATCTTCAGTCTGTCTCGATCTTCTTAACTTTATCTTCGGCGTCTTGAAGCAGATTTGGTCCAGCTTCTGGAGGTTCTCCTTACTGATCCCAAAGCAAGGGTGTCCTGCACTTTCGGCCATACAAGGCTTCGAAAGGTGCCATCTGCAGATTGGTCTAGTAGCTATTATTGTACGAGAACTCTGCATAGGGCAATGAACGGTCCCAGTTGTTCCCAAAATCCAGAGTACAGGCTCTTAGCATATCCTCGAGTATCTGGTTTACTCTTTCTGTTTGACCATCTGTTTGGGGGTGGTAAGCGGTACTGAAACTGAGCTTACTCCCCAACTCTTCATGCAGCTTTTGCCAGAATCGAGAAGTGAACTAACTGCCTCGATCTGACACTATCTTCTTGGGAACGCCATACAGGCACACAATTTGGGACATGTACAGTTCATCCAACTTACTTCCGGAATAAGTGGTCTTGACTGGAATAAAGTGAGCCACTTTAGTCAATTGGTCTATGATTATCCAGATTGAATCATAACCTGATTGTGTCCTCGGAAGTCCGGTTATGAAATCCATACCGATTTCTTCCCACTTCTATTCTGGAATTGGCAATGGTTGCAACAATCCAGCAGGTCTCTGATGTTCTGCTTTAACTCGTTGACAGGTGTCACAAGCCTCAATAAATTCTGCTATCTCTCTTTTCATATTAACCAATCAATATCTTTCCCTTAGGTCCTAGTACATCTTGGTACGACCCGGGTGGATTGAGTATGGGGTGTCATGAGCTTCTTTCAGAATCATGGTTTTGATCTCCTTATTATTTGGCACACAGATGTGGTTCTCGAACCAAACCGTGCCATGCTCATCCTCACTGAATCCTGGGGCCTTGTCCCTTCTCATATTCTTTTTAATTTCCTGAATATCCTCATCAACCTTCTGAGCTTCCTTAATCTGATCAGGCAAGGCTGGTTGGATTTCCAATGTTGCGAGAATGCTTGGATTCCCTGGATTTAGACTTAGACGGGCGACTCCCTCCTGAAGTCGGGTCTGGTCTTCTTCCGATAAAACCACATTCGCATAAGACTTCCTGCTCAAGGCATCGGCTACAACATTTGCTTTTCTGGGATGGTAATGTATACCAATGTCATAGTCTTTTATCAACTCTAACCACCTTCGCTGCCTCAGGTTGAGCTCTGCCTGGGTGAAGATGTACTTCAAACTCTTATGGTCCGTGTATACTTCACAACGGTTTCCGATAAGATAGTGGCGCTAGATTTTCAAAGCATGGACTACGGCTGCTAACTCCAAGTCATGAGTAGGATAATTGCACTCATGATGCTTGAGTTGGCGCGATGCATAGGCTACTACCTTGCCTTCTTGCATCAAGACACAGCCTAAGCCAAGGCGAGAGGCATCACAGAAAACCTCGAAGCCTTTATGCACGTCCGGCAAAACACGCATGGGTGCGAAGACTAGTCTTTTCTTGAGGATCTGAAAACTCTACTCACAAGCTTTCGTCCATTCGAACTTCTTTTCCTTTTTCAACAACTGAGTCATTGGTTTGGCTAACTCGGAGAATCCTGCTATGAACCGATGGTAATACCGCAAGTCCAAGAAAACTCCTAACTTCTGTCACGGACCTTGGTTGCTCTACTTCTATCTTAGCAGGATCCATAGCTATTCCTTCAGCTATCACGATATGTCCAAGGAAGGCAACCTCCTTAAGCCAAAATTCACATTTACTGAATTTGGCAAAAAGCTGATGCTCTCAAAGCTTTTCTAAGGTGATCCTGAGATGCTGCTCGTGTTCTTCTTCATTCTTGCAATAGATGAGGATGTCGTCGATAAAGATCACCACAAACTTATCTAAGTATTTCATGAACACACTATTCATCATACTCATGAAAAAGGCTGGTGCATTGGTCAGTCCAAACGACATGACCGTGAACTCATAATGTCCATATCTTGTGGAGAAGACAGTTTTAGGAATGTCTTCTTCACGGATCTTTAACTGGTGATATCCTGACCGTAAGTCAATTTTGGAGAAGACGCCAGCTCCTTTTAATTGATCAAAAAGGTCGTCGATCCTGGGCAAAGGGTACTTGTTCTTGATTGTGACATCATTAAGCGCTCTGTAATCCACACATAGCCTCAAACTTTCATCCTTCTTCTTGACAAACAAGACGGGTGCTCCCCAAGGTGATGAACTAGGTCGGATGTATCCCTCTTCCAATTCCTCAAGCTGCTTCTTTAACTCTGCTAATTTGTTAGTAGGCACCGATATAGTCTCCTGGATATTGCGGTGGTGCTTGGGACTAGGTCAATCACAAACTCGATTTCCCTATTCGGCGGCATTCCAGGTAACTCTTCGGGAAATACATCTGGGTATTCCCGCACGATTGGCACTTCTTCCAAAACTTGGAGGTGGAAGAGGGCACACTCTTCTGCTTTCGGAATTTGAGGAGAGAAGATCACTTCTACTCCTTGGTCATTGGTGAGGGCGATGGACCTGGTAGCACAATCGATCTGACCTTGATGCTTGGCTAACCAGTTCATTTCGAGAATGACATCTAGTCCTTGCGATTCCAAGACCAAAACGTCGGTTAGGAATCGGGTTCCATCTATGAGCAATTCTACTTTCGGGCACAAGGTCCCTACTCTCATTTCTGCTCCAGGGGAGTGAACTATCATAGGGTTGATAAGAGTCATCATGCCCAACCCATGCTTATCAACAAAAGTTTTTGACACAAAAGAATGCGATGCTCTGGAATTGAAAAGAACTGATGCTGGTGCTGAGTTGACAAGAAACATACCCAGCACGACGTCCGGTGCAGCCTGAGCTTCTTCCACTATCACGTGGTTCACTCTCCCCTTGATGAAGGTTTGCGGCTTCTGCTGCCCTTGTTTCTGACTTCCGGAGGCTCCTGGAGTTGCTGTCGCTTGCATCTTCTTGGGTCATGTCTTGGCGTAGTGCCCTGGTTCTTTGCGGAGAAGCAGTCACTCCGTCCGCCGTGGATTGCTAATCGCACTGCCACCGCGGTTAAGGGTGCGGTTGGTGCAGGCTCGCCGGCGGTGGCTTGGAACGAGGGGCGGCTGATCGAGGACTTGAACTTGCCCGACTGGGTCTTGAAGTTGCTGCCCTGAGGTCTGAACTTGTTCGTGTGCGGAGGAGCACTACGAACCTTGTGAGAACTGCTAGAGTTATTCCTCTGATCCGCCATTCTTCTCTTCCGGATTTCCATCTCCATATGCTTGCCCTCCTGGCGGATGGCCTTACTGACTAGCTGTTGGAAGTCGGTGTAGTCACCCACTATCAGCTGCACAGAGATGTTGTCATTCAGGCCCTCCATGAACCGTTCCTACTTGGCTTCATCGGAGGCCACATCTTCTGGCGCATAGCGGGCCAGATGGTTAAACTTCTGCACGACTCATTGACAGTACGGCTTCCTTGCCGCAGAGCTCTGAACTCTTTCTTCTTCAGGGCCATGGTGCCGGTGGGGATGTGAGCTTTGCGGAAACTTTGCTCGACCTCGTTCCATGTCACGGTCTGGGGGTTGGCATGTGAGGCCATGAAGGTGTCCCACCATTGAGATGCAGGTCCATTCAGCTGATGGAAGACGAACAAGACTCGCTCCCGATCAGTGCACTGCAAAATATCCAGCTTCTTGCCAATCGACTTGAGCCAGTCGTCGGTGTCCATAGGTTCGGCACTGCCGGCGAAGGTCAGTGGCTTGATCCTTAGGAACTCCGAAAGCCGATTGGGAGGGGTTTGGGCAGGTTGATGATGAGCTTGGGGGTTGTTGATGGTCTGAGCTAACAACTGGATCAACTAATTCTGATTGGCCATCAACTGAGCCCAATCTGGTCCTGCTGTTGGCGGAGGCGGTGGAATGGGGGCTAACTGGCTCCCTTGAGCTCCGGGGTTGGCATTGTCGCTGGGGTTCCTCCTCGTGTTCACCATCTGTCGAAGCTTCCAGATTTAGAGGAAAGAGAGAACTAAAGGAGAGGTGCTCGTAATAATCCCACAACCAAGAACACACAAAAAGCAAGGAAAACCACAAAGAAGAGTCAAATAAAACTTCTTTTATTTTTTTAAAATAGTCTCGCGGCTGTTAACAAGGGACTACAGCTCGTGGATAGCGTTTTAAAAGCTAAGACTCAGGGTTTCTAGACACTAGTGCTACGCTCGAGCCTCTTCGGAAATGGCTCGGATGTAGTGGAGTCTGCATCCTCGGCACGGAGATCGGCCAGTTCTTCTTCTACTGCAAGGAGCTTCTGGGTCGCGGTGTGCAGCTCATCTAGAATGGTCTGGTACATGTGATCCATAGACTTGGTGAATTTCACCTGTCATATGAGACGGGGGTTGCTCTCGTACTCCGTAGACGAGTAATCGCTGGCAGCACCAAGAGGAGTCTTCATGGGGAAGTAGCGAAAGTCTGTGCGCTGCAGGTCCCGGGCGTAGATGTTCCTCAACTGGCGAATGGCCTCCCGGGCTGCATCTTGTACTCCGTCGAAGAAGGTAGCTCGAGGTAGGGGGCGTCGAAGATGTGAATGGCCACGTTGGCTGCAAAATATTTGAAGATCTTCACTTCCACCCTCCAGCGTTCCTCGTCTCTGTACATGCCTACGTACCCTTGGTAGAGGGGATACGGACAGAAGTTGAGCTCCTGCATGAGGTTGTACAGGTCATCTGCGAAGAGTCCGGCAAGGGTTCCGTGGGAGACGCGGTTAGGTTGCTCCATCTAAAATTTTGAAGAGGAGAGGAAGTTAGTAACCAGTTTTGATAAGAGACTGAGCAAATAAAGGGATGATTTTAAAAGAGATAATTCTTATCAAGATATATCCTTAGGGTTGGTCTCTAGCTAAGGTCACGTGTTAGGGTCAATATTGCTCTGATACCATTTCTATCGAGACCCGGAACAACGACTCCAAGTCCTTCTGTGTAAATCGCACTATCCCAGGAAAACCTAGTGCACACAGGGTCAACAGTAATGTATATCATGCAAAAATCACCATAGAATATTATTAAACAAAAATACGGCCTTATGGCCAAGTCTTACAATATAGGGGCGCAAGGCCAACAAAAGAAATTAAAGCAGCGGAAAAACGGTAAAAGGTAGCAGAACAGCCCATCCAGCATCCCACAGGTGAATGACTGTAAGACGCATCCTATTCGCTGAAGTAGTCCTCACCATCGTAGTCGCCGTCAAAGTCTGGCCACAGATTTAGCAAGGTGAGCACATAAAGTACTCCCAAGGTAAGCACATAAAGTGCTTACGCAAGTTATACCAGGAATTTTAATAGAGTAGATGCATGCATAGGGGTAACAAAGGAAGGCTTATTAAGTTTATTTGTGCGAAAAAGCAGTATTGAATTTAAATACAATAGCAGGTAAGTGACTTCGTAAAATAATTCACAGAAACGGTCCTTAAGTTGATTTAGGCTCAACCACATACCCACATGCACGACAATTAACCAGGTGTCACCAAACACGAGACATGCCGCCACCCACCACCTAACCATTAGCCTAAGTCCAAATCATAAGTTTCTATTTTCATTTTTAAACCATTTTATAAACTACCCTTGACTCACCGAAGTCAAGAATTCAAAAGGACTGTCATTTCATGTGAAAGAATTTATCCCACCTAAAAATTATACTAAGCCAGGCTAAACATTTCGATAAAATTTCTAGTCAATACTATGGCACTAACTAGTTTTCAGCTAGGGTGACAAAGTATATGAGTTCGAGATTTAAATTGGCCATATTCAAAGGATGATGGGCATATCTAACATTTAAACTGAATTTAAATTATAATTGAATAGAAGTACGCATGCATATATAGTAAAACAACATAAATAAATTTGAAGTATTAGGTTCAATATGGTCAAAGGTGTAACTTGCCTTGATCGAAGTCCTGCTGAGAATCGTCGAACTCGAATTCTATGGAATCATCAAAATCTAACGTAAAGAGCCAATTAAAAAAAATTCAAAAACAAAATTCACATAAATTCAAAATTTCAAAATGATGCCAGAAATGGATAGATCTTGATTTTAGAAAAATTTAGAAATTTGAATGGGTCAATTTGGAGTTAAAATGAAAAAGTATAGCCCTCCAAAGTTTTAATACAATTAAAAAGAAAATACTCAATTTCTGGAATTATTTTTAAACCGAAAAACATTTATGACGTCAGCAAGAATTATTTTCCTAAAGGAAAATCTAAAATATGACGTCAGCAAGATAAATAGGTTTTTTGCCGAATTATTTTTATATTGGAAAATCAGTTTTATTGCGTTAGCATGACGTCAGCAGGAAGTTTCGGATTTAAAATAAAATCGGTAGGGCTGACATGGCAGGGGTGCTGATGTGGCCTCCATGTGGCTGCCACTTAGGACCACGTGGCCGCCTCGTGGTTGCCACATCACGGCAATATGCCGACGTGGCTGCGCACACGCGGGGTGGCGGGGAGGCGCCCGGGTGGCACTGGCGTGGCGCCCAACTGGCGGCCACGTCTGCTGCCACCTCAGCCCGACGGCTGACGGGGTAGGGCGGCCGGTGGTGGCGCTCGGGGCCCGATGGTTGCCGGAGCTCGGCGAGGCAGCGGCGCCGGCCGATGCACGGGAATTGATGGGGAGGGTAAGAGGAGTGTCCTGGTACCTCGCACGAAGTCCGAGGGTGGCCGAAGAGGAAGATCGGTGGAGAGGGGCGGCGGTCGGAGAGGGCTTCACGGCGGCGGAGGGGCTCCGATGGTGCAAATGCTCGGGGTAGAGGTCGTCAAGGATCGCCTGGGCACCAGCAACGTCGGGGAGGCGTCGGTGAAGCTCGGGGAGGCTTGAGGCGACGGCGATTGCTTGTCGGAGTTGTCGGAGCCGCGGAGAGGAAAATCGGGCTTGGGGAGGCTTCGGCGCTCGGATGCTTCGATTGAGAGGTGAGGGAGAGGCGGTGTCGGTAGAAGGTGCTCGGGGAGCTCCTTTTATAGGCCGAGGAGGGGGGTAACGGCCGCGCATAATCTCGCCGGAGAGCAACGGTCCGAAAGTTCAATGCGACGACGGAAACGGGTGCAATTAGGGCTAATTATGCCTCAAACGGGTGCGGGGAGGTGTCAATTCGAATTTGCAGCTGTGCGGGAGAGTAATTGGCAAGAAACCGAAGCTTTTAAAGCTTCGGTTTTCTGTTTTAATGGCGGCGGTAGTGGCGGCGATCGCGCGAGGAATAAAGGCAAGCCGCGGGGAAGACGGGTCTGACACGAGGGGCCCACCGGTCAGCGAGAGTCGGAGAAGGGAAAGAGAGAGGGCGGGCGGTCGGATCTTCGACAGGTGGTAGGGGTGAAGACGGGGTCGTTGGATCAAGGGTGAACCGGTAAGTGAAGGAGAACGGTCCCGATTCCATCCGATAATGCAGATTGAATCCAAGCTGTTGGGGTTTCGGGCGAAGGGGTAAGTGGCTGCGGACGGGCGGGATGAAATCTGACAACGGCGAACGGCCCCGATCACACCACGTGTCGGATGGAGCGGAGGGAAAGGCGGGGGAGAGGGTTTTTGTGAGATCGGACGGTTGAGATTAGATCCGGCGGCGCGGATCGGCCCGATGGGTGACACTTGTCGCCCTGGGAGGGGTTTTGGATTTTTAATTTCCTTTTTGATTTCCAGAAATGATATTAAGTTTTAGAAAACTCAGAAAAAAGACAAATAAATTTTGAAAAATCAAGAAAAATTCAGAGAACCTTCTGGGACTATTTTAGACTTAATAAAAATATTTTCAACCCATTTTGATAATTGATTTTTGCACAAACACAATTTGACTTTAAAGGGAGGGTTTTAAATCTTTATAATTTCCTGAAAATTAAAGTAATTACATATTTGACTTTAGGAAAAGAATTACATTTATTTTGACATTCAGGAGTGCAATAAATTCCTTTTGGCCTTTATAAAATAAAATACTTTTGCTTTTCTCAAATCAGGGCTTGGAATAAAATTTAGGAAAATCCAAAAAACATTTTAATAAAGGAATAAATTTTTTGGGATGTTACATTGAAGATCAGCGAATGGCACGAAGGCTTGTGGGGATCACCGCCCACTTCAACATGCGCGACCTCGCCGAGGAGTTCGTCATGTATGGCGTGTTACGCCTGAGAGGCTTCGGCGCAACAACGTCCGCCCGTCCGTGTGTTCGCTGCCGAGACCCTCCGGTCCACGTAAGTTTTGATAGAGCTTAGCTTTCATGTGCTGTCCATCGGGCCCGTTGTTTTAAATCATGTCCCTTGCCACTCACAGGTGCTCCCCTGGAAGATGTGGAGCGTGCGGTGGACGCGTTTCTCAGACCGTATATGGCCAGGGAACACGCCCAGCGCGTAGCTATGACCGCGGAGCCAGGTCTGGGGTGGATGAACCGTGTATGCCAAAGCGCGTTGTTCCAGCCCCGAACCCACCTCTACACGGTTCCAAGGGGAAGGGAGTACTAGCGGGCACTGTCTCCGACTTGGCGAAGTATGCCAACTCGGAGGTAGACACGGATGCAGAGGGCAGAGGAGGCCCTTGGGCATTGGCACGGAGGAAGAGTGCCGTGTGGGAGATTCAGAGGGAGAAGCTTCGTCGTCGCTGGCCGGCGTTGAGGCGGAGCCATCGCCCGTGGAGGATGCTGGGGCGGAGTCCTTGCCTACGGCGTTTACTTGGACAGAGACCCCTCCTGCGGCGATTACCGAGGCGGGGTCGTCGCCTTACTCCCTGAAGGTGAAGCGGCCCCGTACGCTATTGCCCCTTCGCTCGACGAGGGGGTTTGCTGTAGTGAGCAAGGTCGGGGCTATATGGGACTCCGACTTAGACACCGAGTACCCCTGCTTTGGTGTCCCTGCAGTCCCCTCCGGGTCTGCGGCTGCCGAAGGCGGGGGCCTGGTGGAGCTAAGCTCTGACACAGAGGCCCCCCACCTAGTGGGGTGCTCTCGCCGGGGGACGCCGATGTCCTTGCGGTTCTTGGCGAGGCTGAAGGTAAGCTTAAATTGCTTGGTGTGATCCCGCTAGGCGTCGGTAGGGCTAAGGACGTTCGTTCGGAAGGGGCATCCGGCGCCGTTGAAGCTGTCACTATGGACGCCGCACGAAGCCTAGCGGACTTCGTCCCTCGACCGGAGGTGCTAGCAGTGTGGCAGGGGGTCGCGGATAGCGCGGCTGCGAGCCTAGACCACCAGGCACTGCAGACCTGTGGGTCGGGACTCCTTGGGAGAGTGCTAGATATCTCTGAAATGAGGGTAAGTATATGGCCCTTAGTAGCGCGAGGCCCTTCAGAGGTGTACTGATCGCTTTATCGTGTAGACCCTCGCCCTTGGCCGGGCACTGCAGGCGGGCCATGCCTGTGAGTGGGAGGCATTGAAGGACCGACTTCATGTCGCCGAAGGAGCTCTTCGTGCGGTGGAGGAGGCACATTCCTCTCAAGACGACCACATTTGATGCCTGGAGGTGGAACGCGCGGGGGCCGTCTCATATGTCAAGGAGCTTGTGGCGGCGCCTCGGCAGGCGGCAGTGGAGGAGCGGGACAGCCTTCTCCGGTAGGTTGCTGTGCTAGAGGAAGAGAAGAGCCATCTTGCTGTGTCTCTGAGGGAGCGGGACCAGGCTCTGGGCGACGCCTCGACGGCGGCATGGGATACTATGCTGGCTCTGGAGGGCACCCTTGAAAACCTTGTCGCCAAAGTGCCGCCCCGCTCATTCGGGCCCGAAGAGCTGTTGCGGATACTTCGGTGGATTAGGGAAGCTTCCAATCTTGCTCATACTGCCGTGAAGTCCTTTGGCAACCATTGCTCCTATGTGATCGCATGCATGGCTTATGCGCTTCTCCAGCACTGGGGCTGCCGTCATGTCGATGAATTGGGCGACCCTGGCGGAAATGCCGCGTCGGGTCGAGTGATGTCGGTGCGGTCTTGTATTTATTCGACCCGCCGTTCAGTTTTTTCACGAACGGATCTGGGAGTAAATCGGGGAGGCCGTGGCAAAGGTAGAGCTGCAGCGGACCATGTACGGCAAGGGGAACCTCAGTGATTGGCTGGATGAAGTTCCCCAGCACAACGATGATGGCGCTGACAGCTCAAGGTAGGTGTGACCCCAGGGTTCTTTTATGTCGGTGTGTGTTGTAACCTACGCACCCCATTTTGTGAATGAAGCGGAGATTGCTTCCCTTGCACTGACCAACATGCCATTGTGTTCCAAGCAGCTACCCGATGGAGACTGGTTGTTGATTTTCGACGCCATAACTCGACGCCGTTTGCGGCGCTGGTGGCAGGCTGAGGACTCGCTGGATTTCTAGGCGAATCAACCCTCGACGGGCGAGGCTTCAGCAAAGGAGGTCGTCCGAGCGGAGTCGAACGAGTAGCGTTCGCAGGTGGCCGATAGTGTATAATGTAATAGAGGATGTTATCGGTCGAGACCATTGTAAGCACTCATGTACCAACGCGGTAGAGAAGCCAAAACGCTCATCCCCGCCGCATTCTTTAGGCACACCCGCTTTGGGACTTTCTTGCGAAGTTTGTTTGCTAGTCGAAGTAGACGCGCGAGATAGGCACGCAAGTGCTTCGTCTACTACCCCGCGAAGTGGTGGTAGCGGAGCTGGTGCCTTGTCGAGGTAGACGCACGAGCGCTCTGTCCCCTACCCTCCGAAGTGGTGGCAGCAGAGCTGGCGCCTAGTCGAGGTAGACGCGCGAGCGCTCCGTTCCCTACCCTCCGAAGTGGTGGTATTATAGCTGGCGCCTAGTCGAGGTAGACGCACGAGCGCTCCGTCCTGTACCCTTCGAAGTGGTGGCAGCGGAGCTGGCGCCTAGTCGAGGTAGACGCGCGAGCGCTCCGTCCCCTACCCTCCGAAGTGGTGGCATCGGAGCTGGCACCTAATCGAGGTAGATGCACGAGCGCTCTGTGGGCGACCGTCTGATACGATAAGGATAAAGTAGGCTTGGGAGATTATAGGAACCTAGCTCGTAGGCCCTGGCTTGCGTGGTCGTTGCGGGACTTCACGGGCGCTACTGTTTCCCCGCAATTCTAGATATTGACAGGACATCTGAGGCGGACTTGACGGAGCTCTGTTGCAGGACTTGCAAGGGCCCCCAAGATCGGGGAACACATGAAGCGGAGCCATATAGCTGAAGCGGGGCGGCGCTGTTGCAGCACATGCACTTGCAGCGGCCAATGGGACGCTTGAGGCGCAATAGACGGGGTCTCGCTTCCGGGTTTCTTTAAAAAGGGGGAGCGGGCGAGTGAAGTACCACTCGCTTTCCCAAACATTGGTGCCCTTGCAAGTTCCTCTCTTAAAGTCACAGCCCCTACTCTGCCCCAGCTTCCTCCAGTGCTTCTGTACCGGCGCCGATAGCGACGAGGGCTCCCGTACGCGGCTGATGTCGCCGGGATGACTGCGGGGTCGGACACCTCATCCACACAGTCAGCTCGCCTAAGGGCCGTGGCTGATGAGGGGTAGTGGGGAATTCACTTGTACTTCAGCGAGGAAACTTCCGGCTTCGGGAGTAGACCACCCTTAGCTGCCACCGAGGTCGCGCCTCGCCTGGGGTGCCTCTTACGGGCGCCTTGTCTCCCCCAGCCTCCTCCCCTAGCTCGAGGGTGCTCCTGAGGGGGGCTTTTCGCTTGCGCCTCACCAAGGGGGCTTGCGACTCCAGAAGCGGACTTCGACCTCCCCGTGCCGGGGCCGCACGCCCCTGGGGGCGCCGCCAATGAGCTGTCTCATTTCTTCGTCTTTTCTTCAGAAGTGTAGGCCATTGAGCTCTAGCACCGCCCCTCCTCCATGGCGTCATAGTCCAGCTCATCTTGCATGACGCTGCTGCCAGGCTATGGCGCCAGGAGGAAACTTCGACTGCCTCTGAATTGAGGGGGGTAATGGGTGCCGCACCCGTGTATCTTGAAAACTTTGTACGTGAGGCACGTTGCCCTTGTATCCACGGCATTCTGTCCTATGTGGCGCACGCGGTTTGCGGAAAGCGTGGGGAGCCTCTAGTGCCCGTGCTCTGCTCTATTTATACTCCGAAGAGTGCGTGGGAATATCAACCACGTCTTATTTATACTCCAGAGAGTACGCGTGGCGGCAAAACTAACGTGTGCACGGGACATCCGCGTCTTGTTTAGACTCAGAAGAGTGCGTAGGGACAACATCCGCGTGTTGTTTTATACTTTATAGAGTGCGTGGGAACATCTATCACGTCTTATTTACACTCCAGAGAGTACGCGTGGCGGTAAAACCAACGCGTGCGCGGGACATCCATGTCTTATTTAGACTTAGTAGAGTGTGTAGGGACAACATCCGCGTCTTGTTTGTACTCCGGAGAATGCGTGGGACTATCAACCACGACTTAGCTTATGCTCCGGAGGGTACGCCAATGCGCGCGCGGGACATCCGCGTCTTGTTTATACTCAGTAGAGTGCGCAGGGACAACATTCGCGTCTTGTTTGTACTCTGGATAATGCATGGGACTATCAACCACGACTTAGCTTATGCTCCGGAGGGTACGCGAACATGCGCGCGGGACATCCGCGTCTTGTTTAGACTCAGTAGAGTGCGCAAGGACAACATCTGCGTCTTGTTTGTACTCTGGAGAAAGCGTGGGACTATCAACCACGACTTAGCTTAG
>JAYEVJ010000329.1:0-205669 GCA_036346265.1 Melocanna baccifera
TCGGATCACCTACTTTCACCGAGCCGATCACGGTCGCGTTCGCGAACAATCGCGTGGTTGTGGAGCGAGTCACTCGTCTGACTCAGAGGAGGATCCCGAGGAGGAGCCAGAGGAGCGTATCATCGTTGAGGACAATTAGATGTTAGATAGACTACCCTTTTCAGTTGTTTATCGATACTAGAACGCTTTTATAATGATATGATGTAATAAAATGGATTGTACCGAGCCTTGTGCATTTGTGGTACAGCCATTTCAAAAGTTAATTTGAATTTCAAAAGTTGAGTTTTCTCAATCTGTTGTGTTAATCTTGTGTGTTGTTTTGGGATGATAAATTGCCCGCCTCTCATCTATGCTTTTCCCTCTTTCTGTATTTTTCTTGATGGAGCTTCAGATGGTGAACACGAGAAGCAACATCAACAACAACCAAGCCCAACAACAATGAAGCCCCAATTCCACCTCCGCCACCAAGCTCCCAACATGGAACAAATGATGGCCATGCAACTTCAACTTCTTCAGCTTTGGCCCAAAATCAAGTCAATCAAGCTCAACAAGTACCTATTCAACCACCGCGATCTAAGCTCGGGAATTCATGAGGACCCGACCTCCGACCTTCGCAGGATCTGCCGATCCGTTGGAGGCGGATGATTGGATCAAGGAAGTGGAAAGGAAGCTGAATCTAGCTCAATGTGCTGAACATGAGAAGGTTATATACGCTGCTCATCAACTCCAAGGAGTTGCTGCCAATTGGTGGGACAATTCTTCGCACAGCACACGTGATGCCCGAGAACATTGGTTGGGCGAATTTTTGGAAGCCTTCCGTAATGCTCATATTCCTATGAGTATTATGGAAATGAAGAGGAAGGAGTTCCATCATCCGCAGCAGGAAACACGAGCGTTTCCGCTTATTTAAGCAAATTCATTCAGCTATCTAGATATGCCCCAGAAGATGTGGCGACTGATGCCGCAAAGATTTGGAGGTTCATGGGAGGGATAGACCCCAACCTCAAGGTTCAATTAGTCTCCAATGACTACCCTACTTTTCAGCATCTAGTGAATAAAGCTTTATTGCAAGAAGATGCTCAACGCCAACTCTTCGACTCCCGGAAGAGGAAGTTCCAAGCTCAAGCAGTCTATGCGAGCAGTTCACGATTCACGCCACCACAGTACAACCGACCTCCAGTACATAGTCATACAAGGATACCGATTTCTGCACCTCGTCCTTTACCTCAAGCTCCTAGAACTGGAAATGCAGCCCAACTGCAGCAAAACAGAAATGTAGCTGCAGGAGTGCAATGCTACAATTGCAAGAATATGGGACACTATGCCAGCAACTGTCCACAGAAACGTCAAGCGGTAACCCCGGTTCGTTTCAATCTTGACCCTACACCAGCAAGAGCTCCAACCAATGGTCAAGGTCGTGGAAGCCCTCAAACTCCCAAGACTCCACAAAACATTAATCGAGGGCGATTAACCATGTTACCGCAGAGGCATGAAGATGCACCGGCGTAGTTCGGTAAGTTTCTAGTGAACTCGCATCAGCAATTATATTATTTGATTACGAGCTACACATTCTTTCGTAACAAAGGCTTTTGTTGAAAAGAATAATTGGAAAATTTGTTTGCTAAAGGACCTTATGATAGTCCAATCCCCTGGAAAAGAATTGAGGACTAATTTGGTTAGCCCTAGTGCAACCATAATTATAAATGGAGTAAAGTTCCTAGCTAACCTTATTATAATAGACTCCGATGGCATAGATATAATACTTGGTATGGATTGGTTGATCAAGTATAAAGGACAGATAGATTGTGCCAATCGTGCCATTATCCTTACCAATTCTGATGGAATTCAGATAAGACATGAGGCAGTTATGCACTCAAAGAAAGACAGTATGTTAACCAGCCTAAAAGGGAAAAGTTTGGAAGATGTGTCGATAGTTCGCGAGTACCCCGATGTTTTTCCTGAAGATTTGCCAGGATTACCACCAGATCGAGAAGTTGAATTTGTTATAAATCTGGTGCCTGGTACAGCTCCAATATCAAAGAGACCTTATCGGATGTCAGCCGATGATTTAGCAGAAGTCAAGAGGCAGATCCAAGAATTGTATGAGAAAGGATTCATCAGACCAAGTTCTTCGCCTTGGGGAGCCCCAGTGCTTCTAGTAAAGAAGAAGGATGGTAGTCAACGGATGTGCGTTGATTATCGAGCTTTAAATGAAGTCACTATAAAGAATAAGTATCCCTTACCTCGGATCGATGATTTGTTTGACCAACTCATAGGATCAAGTGTCTTTTCCAAGATTGATCTTCGGTCAGGATATCATCAGTTGAAGATTAGACCTGAAGATATACCAAAGACGACCTTCGCCACAAGATATGGATTATATGAGTATACGGTGATGTCTTTTGGTCGACAAATGCACCGCATACTTCATGAACTTGATGAATAAAGTCTTTATGGATTATTTAGATAAGTTTGTTGTTGTTTTCATAGATGACATTCTTATCTATTCAAGAATAACAAAGAACATGAAGGTCATCTAAGGATAGTGTTGCAAAGACTCGTGAACACCGCTTATATGCCAAATTTAGCAAATGTGCATTTTGGTTAAAAGAAATTGAGTTTTTGGGACATGTGATCTCAGCAGAAGGAGTATCTCAGAGATCTGGAAAAGTTAAGGATGTATTAAATTGGACTCCACCCAAGACGATAGAAGAGATCCGAAGTTTTAAGGATTAGCAGGTTACTATCGTCGATTTATTGAAGGCTTTTCCAAGATTGCGGACCTTTAACCCATTGTTAAAGAAGGAGAAGAAATTTGAATGGAGTAAATCTTGTGAGGATAGTTTTCAAGAGTTAAAGAAAAGGTTAACTTCAGCACCGGTTCTGCGGTTACCCGATATTCGAAAAGATTTTGAGATATTTTGTGATGCTTCAAAACAAGGTCTTGGTTGTGTACTAATGCAAGAAGGAAGGGTGGTAGCTTATGCATCAAGGCAGTTAAGACCGCATGAAGAAAATTATCCCACTCATGATTTAGAACTAGTCTATTGTGCATGCTCTAAAGTTATGGAGGCATTACTTAATCGATGTCGGTGTGAGATATATACAGATCATAAAAGTTTAAAGTATATATTCACCCAGCCTGACCTTAATATGAGACAAAGAAGATGGCTCGAATTGATAAAGGATTATGATGTGGGAATACACTATCATCCAGGAAAAGCTAATGTAGTAGCCGATGCTTTGAGTCGAAAGAGTCATATGAATAATCTGTCAATTCCAGATAAGCAGTTAACCCTCCATGAAGAATTTCAACGATTAAATTTGGAAATAGTTAACGAAGGTATTCTGTCTGCATTGAAGGTTCACCCTACCTTGGAAGATCAGATCAAGGCAGCCCAACGAGAGGATGAATATGTTAAAGAAATTAAAGAGAATATGAAGAAAGGTAAAGCGCCTGGATTTTCAGAAGATGAAGAAGGGACTCTTTGGTTTGGAAAGAGAATACTAGTACCCGAGAAAAAGGAAATAAAAGATTTAATCTTAAAAGAAGCTCATGAATCAGATATTGAATTCATCCTGGAAGTACAAAAATGTATCAGGATTTAAAGGAAAGTTACTGGTGGAACAGTATGAAAAGGGAAATTGCAGAATATGTAGCCTTGTGTGACATATGTCAAAGAGTTAAAGCAGAGCATCAAAGACCTGCTGGTCTTTTGCAACCTCTGCATATACCTGAATGGAAATGGGAGGAAATTGGAATGGATTTCATAACAGGACTACCAAGAACCAAGTTAGGTTATGACTCAATTTGGGTTATAGTTGACCGTTTAACAAAAGTCGCTCATTTCATACCAGTGAAGACTACATATTCGGGAGATAGATTGGCAGAGCTTTATATGTCAAAAATTGTGTGTTTGCATGGAGTTCCAAAGAGGATCGTGTCAGATAGAGGAACACAATTTACCTCAAGATTTTGGCAGAAGCTTCATGAAGTTTTGGGCACCAATTTAAATTTCAGTACTGCTTATCATCCTCAAACAGATGGTCAGACAGAACGGGTAAATCAGATATTGGAAGATATGCTGAGAGCATGTGCTTTAGCCAATAAAGCCAGCTGGGATAAAAGTTTGCCCTATGCGGAATTCTCATATAATAATAGTTATCAATCTAGTCTGAAGATGTCTCCGTTTGAAGCCTTGTATGGCAGAAAATGTAGAACACCGTTATATTGGTCAGAGACCGGAGAGAGTCAAGTATTCGGACCGGATGTCTTGAAGTTAGCAGAAGATCAAGTTCGCTTAATCCGAGAACGATTGAAAACAGCACAGACCAGACAAAAGAGTTATGCTGATAATCGTCGAAGAATGTTGGAATTTACGCCAGGCGATCATGTGTATCTGAAAGTGTCACCTATGAAAGGGATGCGTCGATTCAAAGTCAGTGGTAAGCTTGCCCCAAGGTATATTGGACCATTTCTAGTTATAGCAAGAAGAGGTGAAGTCGCTTATCAGCTAGAACTTCCTCCTCAGTTGTCAGGTGTACATGATGTATTTCATGTATCACAGTTGAAAAAGTGTTTGAGAGTACCAGAGGAGTTGATACCTTTTGAGGATGTTGATTTAAAAGAGGACTTGACATATTCAGAATTTCCTGTCAAGATTTTAGAAGAGGCAGAGCGCTGCACAAGAAACAAGACTATCAAATTCTGCAAAGTGCAATGGAGCAACCGCCCGTAATCGAAGCGCTGGGAGCGAGAAGAGGATCTTGAGCAGTTTCCTAATCTATTTCTCGTTCTTCGAATCTAGAATTGAGATTCCTTCTAAGGGGGTAGGTTTGTAACATCCCAATTTTTGCTTTTATTTTGAAGAAATAATTTTAAATTAATAATTTCCAATTATCTCGAATTTTCAGAATTTAAAGTTTCGTTGAAAAGAAAATTTAATATCAAAATAAGTTGGAAATATTTTTAATATGTTTAAAACATTATCAGTGAATTATGTGAATTTTTCTGGAATTTTTGGAATTTATTTGGTATTTTTCGAGTATTTTAAAGTCTCCTACTGATTTTAAATATATAAAAGATTTAAATATCAAAATCTCCTCGGTGACACTTGTCAAGCATCCGAGCCCTTCCTCCCGCCCGAACCGATCCCGCCTTCGTGCCTCATCCGCCTCCCTCTCTCTCGCGGCGCCAAGTGTCGCGCATCCGATTGATAGCCATCCACGCCGCGGCTAATACTCAAAAGGGTAACTACCCTTATTGGGTGAGGTGAGCCTCCGCCCGGCCGTTACCACCGCCGCTCTCTCCTCTCCCCGCTCCTCGGCGCGTTGAGCCCGCTCGCGCGAGGTTGAGTTTCTTTTTTTGGGTTGCGCCGACAAGCGGCCCCACTGTCATAGACGGTGCGTGGACTCACCGCGGTGGTCCCACTGTCGAGCCGTCGCCCCGGCGCGTGTCGTCATCTTGACCGTTCATGATTGCCGATTAGATCGCAAACGCCGCTGCCACTTAGTACACCCCATCGGCCAGATGAATCGATTGCGGATTGAATCTCAACCGCATCTTTTCACTTACCCTTCACTCATCATCCTACGGCCTTGATTACTTTCCGCGCGCGTCGTGCATCCGAGCCGTAGCCGCCGCCTTCTCTCCTTTCTCTCTCATCGACATGCGGGGCCCATCGGCGATCGTCTTCCCGCCACCTTCTTCCTCCGCGTCCGTGCGCCGCTTATTAATCGAATAAATCGAAGCTTTAAAAGCTTCGCTTGGCCAATTATTTCCGCACTAATGCACATTCAAATAGCCGCATTCCGCAACCGTTTCGGCATTATTTCATCTAATTATGCGCCGCGCCGCCGCCTTCATTCTCGGCGGTTCTAAGTCCGCGAGCCATACGCTGCTACCGCCTCATCCTCTATAAATCCCGCCGCCCGCTGTGTCTCGTCCCCTTTCGCTCTCCACCTCCAATTGCCCTTCGTCGAGCGAGAGACCTCTGCGCTTGATTTCCTCCGTCGCCACTTTCCACTCCGCGAGCAATGCGCCGCCTCAAGCCTTCCCGAGATTCACCGAGCATCTCGGCGTTCTTGCCGGTGCCAGCGATCTCAGCGACCACTCTTCCGAGTTATTGCGACCGGAACCACGCCGCCGTGAAGCCTCTCCGACCGCCGCCTTTTTGCCGCCTCGTCGATCCGACCATCCTCGTGCTCGCGCAAGGTACCAAAGCATTCCCGTCACTCCTCTTGCTTTTGCGCGACATCGGCGCGCGCCGCCCGCGGAATGCCGGTGACCTCGGGTCCGCGGCGCCTCCGTCGGCCGGTACACGTCGGTAGGCTGCGTCCGGTGGCAACAGACGTGGATGCCACCGGATGCCGTGTCGCACAAAACCGCCACGCCAAAGACTCCACACGCCGCCGCCACGTCGGCTACCCGTACACGTGGCGCACCGGTGGCGACCACGTGTATGCCACGTTGCCGCCGGCCTCCCGATAATCCTTAAGAGGATTACCTACCCTTATGGGGTAGGCGGTGCCTCCCGCTCACTTGGCTAGCGCCGCTCTCTTCCCCCTCCCACTCCTCGCGCGTTCGAGCCTCGCTCCGCTACCGAGGTTGAGTTTTCTCCGTTTAATCCGCTGGCGACACTGGTCCCACCCGTCGGCGACCACCCCTCTGCGCTATTCACTGACAAGTGGGTCCCGAGTCCGATGGGTCCCATACGTCGAGACTCATTTTAAATGAAATCGCTGACCAATGGACCCCACATGTCGAGATTTGAATTTCTGGATTTAATCAAATCTGAAAATTTCAAATAGCCATATCTTTTTCATTTTAGCTCCAAATTGGTCCATTCAAATTTCTAAATTCATCTAAAATTTCAATCTTTCAATTGGTATATTTATTTTCAATTTTTGAATTTTTCTTTCAATTGGTATATTTATTTTCAATTTTTGAATTTTTATTTTATTTTATTTATTTGGATTTTCGATTTACGTGTAGAGACCGATTTGTCAGAGCAACCTCAAGATCAAGTTGTGGAAGATTTCAACCCAGCACAGAAGGCAAGTCTCCTTTGAACATTTTGCTTCTATGTTTTGCAAGTTTCCTTTGATCAACTTGCTCAAATGATTTAGAAAAATGTTTAGGTAGTTATTTTAAATTAATGCATGCTTATGTTATATCAAGTGATAATTTGATTTAGAAAATTTAGTTAAAGACCCAATTTGTTATACCTTCCATTGAAAATTGTTTACCTTGTACCATTGTCAACTTAGGATATCCCTTTGACTCAATAATGAGTTAGTGTTACAATTGTTGAATGTTTAAATACTAGCAAATGCTTAGCGTAGCAAATAAATATAATAATGTTCAAATGAGTAGCATGTTTATCAAATGTTTTGATGAATGATTTGTTTGAACATTGGTAATGGATGTTACCATTGTTAAATATTTTGTTTGAAAAGTGGTAATGGATGTTACCACTGTTAATTTGAAAATAAAAATGAAATTCAAAGGGAAAAGTTGACAAGGGTGGATGGAAGGTTTGGCTGGTGCAGTTAGCACGAGAATGTTTGGAATTGTGAATGAGCCACCCTGGTCGTTTAAGGACCGACGCTTGTGTTTGTCCAAACTGAGCAAAACAGTACAACCACAAGTCTATATGGGTACGACCTAGCTAACTACCCTATAATAGTGTAGTTTAGATATCACCAGTGGTGTATTGAGTGCCGTGGTGTTTGGTTACTCATAGTGAGGGACAGGTTTCTGTACTCATATGGCGCAAGAGGGGGCTCCAACTCGTGGATTCGAGTTGTGGTGAAACCTTAGCGGGTGGTATTTAAACTATACTGGAGTAGGCGAAAGGCTTTGTGATAATTTATCTGGGTCTCATGCCAAAGGAAGCGTGTTGACTATTAAGATAATTTATCTCTTGTGGGTAAAGTGTACAACCTCTCGCAGAGTAAAACTATTCGAATAGCCGTGCCCACGGTCAAGGGCGAGCAAGGAATGCATTCACATGGTAGAAGTTTTGGTTTTGATTTCAAAACAAAATGAATTGGAGAAAACTAGGAGTAGTATAACTCTCGTGATGTTCAGATCGGGGTGTAACTCGAGGTTTTGAAAATTTGCCGTGATGGCCTGAGATATTAGTGTTGGTAGTTTAACCTTCACTAAAGTACTTATCCAATTTCAATTATTAAAAACAAGTTGTTTACAAAATGGCTTTTAAAGTAATTATGTAGATTTGAAATAAAATGCTGATTTTTGCAAATAAACCATATAGCCTTCCTTTGTGAAACCTTACATCTATGCATTTTTCCCAAGACTTATGGAGTACATTTTTGTACTCACCGTTGCTCTATAAATATAAAAGCAGAGAATGGAGAAGATCAAGCTGGAGAGTATGACTTGCGCGAATGTGGATGCGGTGGATTATTCTCGGATGCCTAGGATTCGTTTCCCCAGTCAATTGCCTGTGGCAGATTGATGGGTCGATCAAGTTATCTTTTGCTTCCGCTGTGTTTATTTTTGCTTGAGGTTCTGTGAACCTTAGTAAGGCTATGGCCTTTGTAAAACTTCAGTTACTATTGTAATAAAGCGTTGTTGGCAATGTATCATCTTTTCTGTTTGAACTGTGTGTACTAGCATTGATCTCTGGGACTAGTACAGTAATACACAGGGGGTCTAGGAGTTTCTACTCCGGGTCTCACAGAGCATTAGGGAGGTGAAAAGATCAAGAAAAGGGGGTCGAGGTGGCTTACAGGAGTCATGAGATGGCTGGCGTCGGAGGTGGCCAAGGGAGCTCCGAGCGGCGGCGAGTTTATGTGCCAGGAGGGGTGTTCGTGCGAGGAGTGAGCTGAAGTCGAAAGAATTGCTGCAAATTTATACCAAAATCTTGTGTGGGGAGCGTTGGCACAAATTTATGGCAGAGGAGGCCGAGGGTGGCACACTCGATTTCTCCCTATGGTAGCTAGTCGGGGAAGAAGCGGGGAAGAGGCGCATGCGCAACATCACTGGCTTCAATGATCCACAGTGGAAGGGGGTGTTTATGGGGTAATGCGCAGGAGTATGGTAGAGCGGCGACCTTGCCACGTAGTGCAGCATGGGCGAAGAGGGGGGCGAGGCCGGTGCAGGTAGAGCAATTGCGGGTGAGGCTCGAGGTACGACCTTGGGCGCGATGGCACGGATGCGATGGCAAGGACCCGAGGAGCTGACTGGCGACGGCGATGGGGGTACAGCGGAGCGTCTGTGCGGCGAAGCTAGGAGGGGAGGAGGGCATCTAGCTCAGCGAGATGAGTACAAGGAGGCTATGACGGTGCCACGGGGAAGGCTCGCACCAAGGTAGGGAAGGAGGAAGCTGAGAGGATGACGGAGGCAACGTCAGCGGTGTGTGTGTGCGGAGAAAAACCAGGGGTGTGGGCGGTGACGCCGACGGGGAGAAGGGGAAAGGAGGAAAGAGAGGGAGAGACGGGGGAGCCGACTGGGCCTGGCTGGGCCGAACAGGGGGGTTTTCTCTTTTTATTTTTCCCTCTTTTCCAATTTCCCCCTTTTTTTGAATTTTTGCAAAGAAGAGAAAAGAAATTTTTGCTAAAGCACAAAGATCCAATGACTCCAAATGAAAATATAAGAATTATAAAAATTTTCACACTTAAAATTTTCAAATTGAGCAAGACAAGTAAATTAAAATAAAGCCAAAATTGGGATGTTACAGATATTCTTCGGTCAGCTATACCTAGCCAACTTTGAACCTGAAGCGAAATGTTCCGGCGAATACTCCTACCATAATACTTCCTTTTCCTCTTCGCCATTCATCGCTCCGCTCCAACCCCATTGACTTTGTCAAATCTCCGCGCCCAATCAATCCTACCAAAAGTCACCCTTTAACTCATATTAAAGTTAAGTTGAGTTTATTTGCATTTCTTTGATATTTTTGAGTTATTTGAGTTTACTGGATTTCTGTCGGACCCCGGAGCAACGACTCCTGGATCCTCTGTGTAAATCGCACTAGTCCAGGATCAAGCTAGTGCACACAGTGGATAACAAAGATTCATATCATGCACAATGACATTTATTCATTAACTAAATATGGGCACAGTGGCCAAATTTTACATCAATGGTTCATAAACCAAAAATACATATAAACAATGGAAGGAAACCAATGAAGTAGCGGCCCATCCCGCCACCCACAAAGCGAACGTCGTAAGGCGCGCCTAGTCGTCACCATCCTCACCGGGTTGTTGACGTCATCCTCACGCAACAGATTTTAGCAAGGTGAGCACATAAAGTATTCCCAAGGTAAGCACATAAAGTACTTACATAAGTTACACCAGAGTTTTAACAGAGTGAATGCATGCATAGGGATAACAAAGGAAGGCTTATTAAGTTTATTTGTGCAAAAAGCGATCGAATTTAAATACAATAACATAAGTGTAAAAGCTGAATTTTATACAGTAGATAGAAATAATAATTTACAAAATAATATCGTTAGTGCAAAGCTACGACCAAACACTAACCTAGTCACGAGTATCCCACTGGTCCATCTTTTCAAAACGTTTCACATGGATTCCATCTATCCATATGCTTTTCAAAATCTCTTATGGATTCATTTTGTTAGTGCAGCTCGACCAAACACCAACTTATTCACGGGTATCCCACTGGTCATGAATTCTATCCATCCATCCATACGCCTTTTCGTAAACCATTTTTAAAACCAAAGTCTAATCCATGAAAAACTTTACTCGGCTTGCCCATAAGTAGGCACGGCTATCCAGATAGGTTATACACTCGCAGAGGTTGTGCAGCTTTACCCACAAGATATGATTATCTCATATTGTCGCCATTACACGCTTCCGTAGGCGTGTGGTCGAGAAAAACCATAACAAGGCCTTTACAATGCTAAGCCTTCAACTTGGTCACGCCGCGCTAAGGTTTCACCACAACTTGAATCCACAAGTTGGAGCCCCTCTTGTGCCGTGTGAGACTTCCCATGGCCTCGCCACGCTCACATTCAACCTATAGCGAGACCAAAGTTGGGACCTCACAAATTAGTCGGCCAGACTGTCCCATACCAGCCTTGTGGTAGTGCGATGTGGCTTTGCAACAAAGAGCTCCTGAGCCGGTCCTTAATTTGACTTAGGCTCAATCCACATACCCATATGCATGACAATCAACCAGGTGTCACCAAACACGAGGCATGCCGGCACCCCACCACCTAACCAATAGCCTAAGTCCAAATCATAAGTTTTCATTTTTATTTTTAAACCATTTTCATGAACCATCCTTGACTCACCGAAGTCAAGAATTCATTTCCAAAGTCTGATATTTCATATGAAAGATTGATCCCATCTAAAATTATACTAAGCCAGGCTAAGCATCTCTATAAAATTTTCTAGTCGATACTATGGTACTAACTAGTTTTCAGCTAGGGTGACAAGGTATATGAATTCGAGATTCAAATGGGCTATAATCAAAGGATCATGGGCATAACTAAAGTTTAAACTGAATTTAAATTAAATTTGAATAGAAGTACGCATGCATATACAATAAAACAATATAATTAAATTTGAGGTATTAGGTTCAACATGGTCAAAGGTGTAACTTGCCTTGCTTTGGAGTTTGCTGAGGTTCGCTGAAGTTATACTCTCCGGAATAGTCGTAGTCTACACGTGAAAGGCCATAACAGACTAAACTCAAATAAAATCCAAATAAAATCCAAAAATCATAAAATAAAAGCTGGGAGATAGAATATGAATTTGGGAATTTGAATTGGTCCAAAAGGAGTTAGGGCGAAGGAGGACGACTTCTGGAAGTTTGAATTCCAAAGAAATAAATAAAAGAAATTCTTTGAATTCTTTTCTTTGTGAAGGAAAAGTAGTCGGAAGCTACAATATTTGTGTATGGTGAAACCATGATCGAAGGCGTAGTCGGTCGAAGATTAAGATTCGGTCGAAGACTTGGTCGAAATCGCTATGCGATGGTCGAAGAACACTATAACGATCGAGAACAAATGGTAGTCGGTCAGTGGTCGGGCGACAATGAACACCGGTGGTGGAAGGCGAAGGTACTCGAGTCGGCTACAACCCGACTACCGAGTATTCTTCCAACTACTCCTCGCTGAAAAAGCGAAGGTACTCGGAGACTTAGAGCGAAGAGTGACGGTGGTCGGAAGCGACTACGGCCGGAGGTAGATGGAGACAGCGGTGGTTGGGAGCGATCGTGGTCGAGTGACCGTAGTCGGAAAAACAATTGTGGTCGAAAGGATTGGAGTTGAAATATCGAAGATCAAAGTCAAAATTGAAGTCTTGAAGGTCGAAGTCGAAGGCTCCGTGATCGGAGTCTAAAAGCCTCCGAGTCGTGAGTCTAAGGAAGTCTTTGAACCGTCGGTGTCTAAGGAACCTCCGAGCGGTTAGAGTCTAAAGAACCTCTAGGCGCCGGAGTCTTAAGAGCCTTCGGATATCGGAGTCTTAGAATCGGATGGTCGGGAGAAGTCGGACGACTTCACGACAAGATCCGAAGCGATCCAACGGGCGCGAAGACCGGGAGGTGTACAAAAGAGGGAGAAGAGTATAAGTCGGTTTCACCTTGGCGCAAGGTTCGGGCTGCGCAGAGTTGATTGGTGGCGAGGGTGTAGCGAGGCGGGGTACAATTATCGACGGCGGAGACTCTCAGAGACAGCTTGCTCGGAGAAGGGCGTCGAAGGTTCGCGCGAGCCCGAGGAAGGTTATTGGCGGCGGGGTACTCCGGTCATATTTTGGCTCAGGAAAAAGGGTGAAGGAGGTGCGCGTGGTCCCGTCGAAGATTTGGTAGTGGTGGCGACGTGGACGTCGGCGGAAGAGATACCCGGCGGCGGGATTGCTCGGCGGAGGGTGGTGAGGTGAATAAAAGAGAGAGGGGATTGCGAGGAGTGCATTGGTGCTCTCGTGCAATACCAGAAATGGTTGAAAAGTGGTGAGCAGCGAGGTGAAGCGGTGGCGCAACTCGACGGGCAAGGCGGCGGTGTTCAGCGGTGAGGAGACTTAACCACTGACCGATCGAGAAAATCTAAAAATTACAAAATATACTGAAAAATAGATTATGAATTTAGAAACTCGAATCACCTGATTCGGAGTTCGGACGGAGGAGAACGAGCGATTGGAAGATTGTCGGATTAGAAAATCCTGAAAAAAGAAAAATCAGGAATATTCCTGCGCAGAGAACAACCCTTCCACTGTTTTGGTCGCGGCGCCGGTGAGAAAAGGCATAGAGGTGAAGCCAACTAGCAAAATGGTTTGCTAGGGACCCGAGGCACATGTAGGAAGTGACGCCACGTCAAGCGAACCGATGACGGCGTGTCAATGCGACAACGACATAGGGCGTGAAGAGAAGAATAATTTTTGGGTAAAGAATATGATGAAGTAAGGTAACCACGGCGTAGAACGCGGTAAGGTGAGTCTAGAAAAAAAATATCGGCTAAGCCGAAACTCACCGGAGGCGACGCAATCGTCGTTTGAATGACGATGGTACCGAAACACGAAAAATTCAATATCTTTGTGCTCAGTCAGGCGAATCCAAAACCGTCTGAAACGTAGCCTCCTGGGATGGTTTGGCACGTTTTGACGTGAACGGATTGCTGAAAGCGTTCCCGGACAGACGGGGACACGCAGTGCCATTTGCGGCAATGGCGAGGTGCCGGGCGCAATTAGTTGTGGATAGTTTTTGGGCAAACAGAGGGGAGCACGGCGTAGAACGCATCGAGACGAACTCAACGCTGCAGACGGCTCGGCCAACGGACAAGCGAAACACGGTGGACAAGATTTTATGCGGCCTACAGTCGACATCGGCGGGCAAGCGGAAAGGAATTAACATGCGAGACTTGCGGCGCGAATTGAAGAGTAGGCGTGGGGATCATGATGCTCACCTTGGTTTTGGTCGGGCATGCACGGTCGGCCGGTGGCGGCGCGAAGAACGGCGACCCGTTTTGGCCCACGGTGGCGGCGGTGCTCGCGAGTTCCGGCGGCGAGGTGAGCACCGCGTAGAACGCGGTGGCGAAACCAACGGTGTGGTCAAACGCGCGGCGCTTCACGGACGAGGCGCAATAAGCCAAGAAGCGCTTGGAACACAAAACTAAAACCGATTGCGCCAAAAGGAGAGGAGTGGGGACTTGAGATTTTCGGGGTTGAGTGAGGATGAGGAGGGGCTCACGGGCTCTCTTTATAGGGGTGGAGGTGGACCGAGGAGGGAGATCAATGGGGCATGTCTTTGAATGGCATGGTTTAAATCCATGAAAATAGCTCATGAATGAGGGGGAAACGGTGGGAATGAAAGAGCTTGATGAGGGGAATTCAATGCAATTTATTTCGCTAAAAACCGTTGAGTAAATCACGAGTTATGAGAGTTTGAAAAAGCTTCAAACGTGAGCCATGGCTGCTGCGTGCTCTGTTTCCTGCGCATGAACAGTAAATGGGAGGAGGAAGAAGAAGGAGAAAGGAAGAGAGAGAAAAGAGAAAAAAGAAAAAGAAAAAAAATTCGGAAAAACTCCAAACAAAAATATTTTTAGAATCCTTGGAACCTGAAAAGAATAAAAAAAATATTTTCAGAATTTTTTGATGTTTATTTTAATTTTTAAAAATGTTTTTCTTTTTCTAGCTTTAAATAATACAATAAATAACAAATAAAGCTTAAAAATCTTATAAAAATTCATGGAAGTTTCTAAGGCTATTTTGAACTTATAAAAAATTCCAACTAAAATTTTCATATTTTCTTTATAAAATATTTTTGTTTAATGTAAAGGCTCTTTTCTTCTCTTTTCTTTTTAGCAGAAAATTAAGCCAGCTAAAAATTTTAAAATTTCAAGAAACCAAATAACTTTGATTTTTGTTTTAAACTAACTTATTTAATACCTTATTTATTTATTTATTTTTTTGTTTTTATTTTTTTCTTAAATCACCTTTTCATAACCTTTTTTTTGCCGAAAATCAGGCAATTAATAATTTTTTTTAAACTTAAGAAACCAAAAGTAAATATTTTATTTTATATTAAATCAAATATTTTGAAATAAACAGCTGGGCTGTAAATCAAATATTTTGAAATAAACAGCTGGGCTGTTACAATTTCATTGTTTAGCGTGCAACTAGAAATTGATATTCCGAAAGGTCGGTGGATCCATCAAAACCAAGATCCGAATAAAGACAAATACCAAAAGCTCGGGGGTCAACAAACAAGAAAGCCTTGAGTAAGCTCAAGACCGCGGTAAACCACGCCAGGCGAGTCAATACTTTGATCATTTTGAGTTCCCACTTTTAGCAAATTATTTACCTGTAAATTATCAAATGCATGCTGTTATTTTATGTGCTATATTATGTTGATTTCATGCTTTACTCTGACACAGTTTTATTTCAAAACAATTTTTGTGGTTGGGACATGGAATGGGAAAATAAAGGATGATGCACTATCCTAGTTTGTGTTGTCCTAGGTGTCGTCCCAGTGGTAAGTTAAGCGGCTATAACGCTGAAAAGTGGATGTATGGTGCAGGTGACATGTAATTGTTAATGTGATTTGTATCAATACTATCATCATAATTCCTTTTACAGCATTATGATTTTAGTCCAAATGGCTAAGTCTAGGAATTTTTTAGACATATATCTTACGTCTTATGAAAAGCAATTTTTGGCAAAATAAAATAACCTGAGCCTATCCTTTGTCAAGCCATGCATATTATATATTTGCATTCTGTGTATTGGCTCGTAGAGCACGGTGGTTAGTGTGCTCACACTCACTCACAAAAATCCAAAATCAGGAGTTGAATCGCTGCACTTCAGCAATGCGCCAAGTCATGGTGAAGAAGGAGATGAAAAGGCCAGGAACTAGGTCGCGAACCCCCAGTTGGCTGCCTGTGGGTATGTTTTGTGGAGATGAAAAGTCTCCACATGGTCTCTAAGGGAGTGATATCTGATATCAATGTGCTTGGTCCGAGAGTGCTGCACTGGGTTCTTAGTAATGTTAATGGCAGAAGTGTTATCACAAAAGAGTGGAACACTGTCTATAACTAACCCAAAGTCCTGCAGGGTCGAAGCCATCCAAAGTATCTAGCTGCAACAACTGGCAACAGCAACATACTCGGCCTCTGCAGTGGACTGTGCAACACTGGACTGCTTCCTAGAAGACCAAGAAACAAGAGAAGTGCTAATAAATTGGCAGGTGCCAGAAGTGCTCTTCCTAACTATCCTACAGTCAGCAAAGTCTGCGTCAGAGTAGGCTCTGAGGGAAGACAAGAAGAGGAAGAGTACCAGATACCATAGTCTATGGTAGCTCGAAGGTACCAAAAGATGTGTTTCACCGCTTGGCGGTGAGATACGCGAGGAGAAGCCTAAAATCAAGCACATAGACACATAGAGAAGTGTATGTCCGGTCTCGAGGTAGTGAGGTACAAGAGGGAACCAATCATATTTCTGAACTCCTTTTGATCAACTGGCTCGCCATCCTCATCTGGATCGAGTGAAGCTGATGATGCCATCAGAGTTGACACTGGCTTGCCATCACTCATGTCAAAACGCTTTAGGAGGTCTCGAGTGTACTTGCCCTGATGCAACAAGGTACCCTCCCGAGTCTGCTTGATCTGGAATTCAAGGAAGAAGCTCAACTCGCCCATCATGCTCATCTCAAACTTTGTGCTCATGACATTAGAGAATTGGGAAACAAGAGCGTGAGAGGAGCCGACAAAGATGATGTCATCCACATAAATCTGGACGAGTAGAAGATCATTACCATGCCTACGAATGAACAAGGTCTTGTCTACCTTACCCATCTCAAACCTAAGGTCTTGTCTACCTTACCCATCTCTAGGGGCTTGCTTAAGTCCATACAAGGCTTTGAAAAGCTTGTAGACATGATTTGGATATTTTGGGTTCTCGAAACCTGGAGGCTGCATAACATAGACCTCTTCCTCAATATACCCATTGAGGAAGGCACTCTTGACATCCATTTGGTAAAGCTTGAAGCCCTTAGACGCCGCAAAAGCAAGCAAGATTCTAATGGCTTCTAGCCTAGCTACAGGGGCAAAGGTCTCCTCAAAATCTAAACCCTCAACCTGGGAGAAATCCCGAGCTACTAATCTAGCCTTGTTTCGAATGACTACCCTATCCTCACTCTGCTTGTTTTTAAACACCCACTTGGTACCTATGACATTATGACCTCTAGGGGGCTCGATAAGCGACCAGACCTTGTTCCTCTCAAAATTTTCCAACTCCTCATGCATGGTGTCGTAGAGGTGGGCCCCATCTAAACCCGGCTAGCCTATTGAGAAAGCTATAAACCATGTACTAAGGACGTAGTTGTCGTCGGTCGGAGGCTTCGGTGTAAGGTTACGATTGTAAAGACGCTCCTTACGAGAAAGCATATATATTACGATCAGCCCTTGGGAAAGACCAAGGTAGGACATTTGCTCACCTAACTCTCCACCACCATACACCTCTCTCTCTATTTGGTCTGTAGCCACAACAGTTGGCGCCGTCCGTGGGGGAGACGAGAGCAAGGCTCAAGATCTCAAGAACGATGGCACCGAAGAAAGCTTCATCATCGGCGAAGAAGGAGGGGGTCATGGCGAGGCCAGCGTCAACACGAGGCCGGCATCGGTCGGGGTTGAAAATGATGGCGCTCATCGCGCGACCATCGACCCCGCCACCACCGACGCGACCATCGACCCCGCTACCACCGACGCGACCATCGACCCCGTCACCACCGATGCAACGGTCGACCCCACCCTACGCGTCACACCCCACCCGCCGCGGTGTGACGGTCGGCCTCGGCGATACGGCCCGGGTGGTAGGCGGTAGCCCCGGCGCCCTACCGGCGTGACTACCCGTCCTACATCGGTGTAGGAGCACCAGCGGCGCGTTAGCGGCAGGGACCCCGCCGGCGGCGCGAGTCCGTGTTGGCGTGATGAGCAACCCAAGGACACAAGCGGTGGTTGCGACTACCTCGACCGTGCGGCCGGCGCGCCCATTCCCTCATCTACGCGCGCGATGGAAGGCGCCGCCGCAGCCCTCGGCACGCTCCGGCAGGAGTTGGCGGATCTTCGGGGGGCCGTGCAGAGAATGCAAGAGGCTAGGAGTTAGCCGACCGGCCGCAGTGGCGCACGGAGCCCACGCCGAGCGCTGCGTGAGCAGTCGAGACACCCCACATCGATCGCTTTGCTGCGACACGTGGACCCGGAGTCCCCACTATCGGCGGGCCTACAGCAGACAGCGTGGCCGAAGGACTTTAAATTCCCCAGCTCCGTCATGTCGTACAAGGGCGACACGGATCCCCGAGAATTCGTGTGCGTGTACGAGACCGCCATCGAGGCGGCAGGCGGAGACAACACCACCAAGGCGAAGGGGCTCCCACTTGCGTTGCAGGGAGTGGCGCTCTCATGGTTCTTTACCATAGAGCCGAACTCCATATACGCATGGGAGCATGTTCGCGACCACCTTTACAACAACTTCCAGGGGAACAACGTCGAGCGTGTCGACGCGGATCAGCTCTTCGCAATCAAGCAAAAACCGCCAGCGCTCGCGAGTAAGTCGCAAGCGCCGTGAAGGTCCGCTGCCAGGTCAAAGATGTCAACGAGACAACAATCATCAACGCGGTGGTACAGGGTCTCCGCTCGGGCCCGCTAGCCGAGTACAACATGCGGAAGCCAATCAAGATAGTGGCAAAGCTCTTCGACAAGATGGAGGTGTACGCCCAGGCGGAAGAAGACGCGAGGCGGTGCCAACACAACGGGGCCGATGCCAATCCAGCGGAAGGTGTCGTGAAGAGCGCCGACCTGTTGAAAGCGAGTTCCCCGCGGAGCAATCGTAGGCAGGAGTCATCGAAGGACGCCTCCCAGCACAAGGACGCGTCGGCTGACAAGCCTTAGCGCGGCCGTTAGACGTCCCAGTGAGCCCGTTATGTCTTCGACATCAAGGGCGGCTCGGAAGACAACGTCCCCGCCAACCACAGGGCCAGGGCTCGACAAGGCCAGGGGCGAGGCCGAGGCTGGGGCCGCGACGGTTGGGCCTGCGTGGAGTATGCCGACCAACACCGCCCACAGTGGTGCGAGGTGCACGGCCAAGGCACTCATGACACCCGCTCCTGCACCACCATCACGGCACTTCGACGAAGCGTCGTTAGAGACAGGGATCTCGAGACCCGCCCACCCGTCGTGGCGCACGTTCAGCAGCCACTGGACTGTCCCCTAAGGATTTGGGATCAGGAGCAACAGCCCCAGGAGAGCCCCCTGCAGATCCATGCCCTTGAGGGCGCTCCGCGGAGGGTCATCAACGTAATCTCCGGAGGCTCCTCCTTGGAGTTCGCCTCGGAGCGCAAGCGCAAGGCCTACGTACGGAGGCTACACCACATGGCGGCGTGCCCGGCTCATGCACCGCCAGATTGGGGCGCAACATGCAATCACCTTCACGCCCACCAACGCCGAAGGCGTGGAGTTCCCTCATCAAGATCCCCTAGTCATCCAGGTCGCGATTGCCGGGTGCGACGTCCGGCGTGTCCTGGTTGATGGGGGCAGTTCCGCGAACATATTGTTTGCACAGGCCTTCGACCAAATGGCGATCCCCCGAAGCCGCCTAGGCCCCTCAAGAATTCCGCTACAGGGCTTCGATGTCATGGATATCCAGTACCCCTACAACATCATTCTGGGGCGACCGATCCTCAATTCCTTGGGGGTAGTCCCACACCATGGCTTTCTATGCGTGAAGCTTCCGACCCCGCAGGGTATTATCACTGTCCTTGGCGATCAAAGCACATGACCCGGCACATAGAGCACGACACCCGAAGCCTGCACAACGGAGTCAAGGAGGCCCCTAGTCAGGCGCGCCCGTACACGCCCTACGGCAGCCCAAGCACCAGAGGTTCCGCATCTCACCGTCATGACAACGAGTCCAAGTGTTAGTCCTTGACCTTTTGTACTCACTCACCCGCGCAAACGGGAATTTAATAAAGTTCACCATTTGCGAAGCTATTCGTGCCCCCCACCAAAAACGTGCAGAGGTTTCCCTCCGCATGCACTCTACTGAATATAAACAAGACAGGGAGTTCCGCGCACGCGTCGGTGTTGCTATCACGCGTACTCCTCGGAGTATAAAGACGTGGTCGATGTTCCCACGCTTCGCACGGAGACTCATCTCCGCACACGCACTGCACGGAGACTCATCTCCGCACACACACCGCACGGAGACTCATCTCCGCACAGCACCACACGGAGACTCACCTCCGCACACGCACCGCATGGAGACTCATCTCCGCACACGCACCCCACGGAGGTCCACCTCCGCACACACTCTACAGAGTATAAATAAGATGTAGCGTCGAGGTCCGCCTCCGTACGCACTCTACGGAGTATAAATAAGACGTAGCGTCGAGGTCCACCTCCGCACACACTCTACGGAGTATAAATAAGACGTAGCGTCGAGGTCCGCCTCCGCACGCACTCTACGGAGTATAAATAAGACGCAACGGGGGGACGCCTCCACGCGCACTCTACTGAGTCTAAACAAGACGCGGATGTCCCGTGCGCGCGTTGGCGTACCCTCCGGAGGTTAAGTAAGCCGTGGTCGATAGTCCCATGCATTCTCCGGAGTACAAACAAAGATGCGAATGTTTTCCCTGCGGACTCTACTGAGTCTAAACAAGATGCGGATGTACCGTGCGCGCGTTGGCGTACCCTCTGGAGATTAAGTAAGCCATGGTCGATAGTCCCATGCATTTTCCGGAGTACAAACAAAGACGCGGATGTTTTCCCTGCGCACTCTACTGAGTCTAAACAAGACGCGGATGTTCCGCGCACGCATTGGTGTTGTCACCACGTGTACATTCCAGAGTATAAATAAGACGTGGACGATATTCCCACACACTCGCCGGAGTCTACAATCAACGGCGCACGGGCACTAGAGGCTCCCCGCGCGGTCAAAGCTTCCTCCTGGTGCCATACCTCGCCACCAGCTTTCCCGCCCGACAAGCTAGTCTCTAACGATGGGGAGGGGCGGCGCACGAGCTCAATGGCCTGCGCCTCTGCAGAAGAACCAAGAAACCAAACGCGCTTAGCGAAAGCACCCTCGCGGGCGTGGGCCCTGTCGAGACCCGAATATGCAAACTCGGTCTCTCTGTGTAAACTGCACTAGTCCAGGATCACGCTAGTGCACACAGTCAAACATAGATGTCATCACAGTCATACACACGACAATAATAAAGGGAAACTAGAATATCGATAAAATATCAAAGGTACGACCTTATGGCCAAGCTTACAATATCTCTAGCCGGAAGGGCTTAACAAAATAGCAGCGGAAATCCAAAATAAAGCGTAGCGACCAATCGACAAGCCACAGGCTATCGAGTGGAGAACGAAGCCTAATCCGTGAAGTCGTCGTAGAACTCTCCTTACGGCACCTCCTGGCGATAGTACTCCTCTCCCTCAATCGAGCAACATAGGCGTAAAGCCGTGAGTACATTGGTACTCAAGAAGTCGCTTGTAACAATAAATGCAATATAATATGCAAGGCTTACCAAAGGAAGGCTGAAAGGTTAATTTGCATAAAGGCATTTATTGATGAAATATATTAAATAACTTGAAAGCTAAAGTTAAGCGAAACAAGAATAATAGATAATCAAAGGAATAAACATGAACCACTTGTGAACACCAATTCACAAGTTAAACCAACGATGAACTACTGTCCACTCCCAACATAAACCACCAAGTTATAAATGAAACACTAACCTCGTGTGAAATCCCCGAGCACCGCCCATGACCGAGGACGGCTATTCGAATAGTTTTACACTCGCGGAGGTTGCACAACTGTACCCACACGATGTGATTAGCCTAGGCCTAAGGAAATCACAACAAGGCCTTTACAATGCTCTACCTCAACACAATCCCGCCCGCTAGGTTTCATCACACCCCCTTGCGCCACATGGAAATCGGCAACCATGTCCATCACAATGGCGTAATTGAATTGAAATATTACAAATTAATCAGCCAGTCCATCCCATAATAGACATGTGGTTTGCGATTAAGCTCAGATCAATGGCGCACAAAGTTAAGTCCTTAACATTACCCGGCGAGACCACCACATCCCCAAAGTACACTTCCGATTTTCTTATCGCACGATCACTCGCTCGAGTGCAAAACCAATTTGTATAACCAAGCCAACATCACACCAATGATGTGGCACAAATTTTAATACATGTGGCACCAACCACAGTTCCATATGTCATTAAGTCAAATTAATAATTTAACATGTGTGATGAGATCAATCGTAAATATAAACCGGCTAAGCAATCTAATCGTACCAACCCATGTGATAAATAAACTAGCATCACTATTAAATTTCCCAACCTATGATGACAATGGCATCATGGTATTCCAATGTGTCAAGGAGGTATAAATTCAATTGGGACAATAACTACCTGTGCAAGGGTTTGAATAAAAATAGCAATGCAATGTAATTTAAAGCAAAATAATTAAATAATAGTTTGCAAAATTGGGTTCAACATGATCAAGGGACACGACTTGCCTTCGTTACGCTCAGCGAGGTACTCCGGTCTTACAGCGCGAAACTGCTCCAGGAATCGAATCTAACGAGAGAAAACGACCGGAAACAAAGAAACACATAAAATGACAAGCAAAAGAACTCAAAAATTCACAAAACCAAAACCAACAGCTAGAGCTCGATTTTAGATGAATTTAGAAAAAAGAACGGGGTCAATCGGAGCTAGGACGGAGGAGAACGGGCTCCCGGAAAATTAATTCAAAATTAATTCGGGAAAATCAGAAAAGTTTCTTGTCTTTGTGAACCCGGTCCATGAAATTCCGAGTCCACCGTGGACTCGGTCCACATAATGATGCACGGGGAAAGAGGGTGCCGACGCCGCTGCGGTGACGTGGCATTTGCATATGTTGCCACGCGTCACCCGGCCGGCGTGGCGCCACGTGGCTCGGGGGCGCTCGCCGGCGTGGGCGATGTGGCATGCCACGTGTCATGCCACGTGGGCTAGGGCTGACGTGGCACGCCGCTGGTGCTGCCACGTGGCTAGGCTGGTGGCGGGCGGTCGGCGCGGGGCGTCGGCGGGATCCGGCGGCGGGACGCGAGCACGTGGCAGATCTGGGCCCTCGGCTCGACCGAGCGCGGCGAGGATTGCGCGGCGCGGCGCGGTGACGGCTTGATCGGCGACGTGGTGGCTCGCCGCGCGGCGTCCGCGTCTGGCGCGCGTGGCGCGCGGGAAGGGGCGGATCGCAGCCGCGGGCGGCGTGGTCGGGCGCGAGGGCGGATCGGGCGACGCGTGGCGGGTGCTTGGGCGCAGACGCGAGGCGAGGCGAGGCGAGGCGAGGGCGAGGCGACGGAGGCGACGCGGCGAGAACGGCGCGGGAGCTCACCGGCGGCGGCGGCAGCGGCGCGTTGCTCCCGCGACCTCGCGACGGCGAGGCGCGCGACGGGCGCGGCGAGCGCTCCGGCGACGCGCGGGCGCGAGGGCGAGCGAGGCGGCGGCGAGGGTTTCGGCGGGCGTGCACGCGAACCGAGGACGGCTGGCTGGTTTTAACACGCGAACCGAGGAGTTCGATCCGGTTATGGCGGCACGGCGAGCGCGGACGGGTTAGACGGCTAGGATGCGCCACGCCGCAAGGTCGGACGGTGGGGATTGATTAGGATTAGGGTTAGGTTCGCGCGGCGCGCGAGCGACGGCCGTGATCGCGCGGGCGCGCGATCGAGCGGCCGAGGCGCGAGCGGGTGCGGGCGTGGCTGGTGCCGCCAGGTATCAGCGGATGCGACGCGTGGCGCGGGCGGATCGGGCGACGGGGCGAGCAGGCGTCTGCGGGAAAGGAATACTGGCTGCGCGGCTGGCGCGGGATCGAGCACGCGTGGAGGAGAGAGGTGATCGGGCGCCGAGGTTAAATCCTTTTCTTTTCTTTTTCCGTAAATTCAAATAAACTTCTAAAAGCTCTAGAAAATAGCAAATAAATCCCAAAAATTCACCAAAAATACCAGAAAAAACCTTGAGACCTGAGGAACACAAATAAAATATTTTCCACTTATGTTAATATTTATTTTAATCATATTAAATCATTTAAAACTTTAAAAATTCATTTGAAGCTTCAATTAATTTCAAAAAATTCCAGAAAATTCATTTTTTTGAAATCCAGGTTTTAAAAATCTCAGAAAAACAGGATGTTACAGGCCCCCAGCGTAGAGAGGAGCCCCAGCAGACGCCCGGGATCGAGACGGAGAGTGCCCAAGGGTGCCCCCCAAGAGCGTGTCACCCCGAGCTGGAGGAGTCGGAGCCCATCTGTAGAGCAGCACGACTCCCCATATCACCGCAAGCGCAAGACCCCTCCTCACCCCAAGCATCCAGCAGCTAGGGAAGGAGACTGGGGGGAAAGGACAGGCGTTTGCACGGGACAGCGTGGCCAGATGCAGCCTCGCTGGCGCGACATAGAAGTCTACTCCCAAAGCTACGAGCGGCCTCGATGAAGTACAAGTGAATTACCCACCACCCCGCACCAGTCACGGCTCTTCGATGCACGGGCGAGGGGAAAACACATCGCGGCGCTGCAACCCCCCACATGGGCGGGAAGTCCGACCCCACGATCGCCCAGGCGGCATCAGCCGCGTTCCAAAGCCCTCGACGCTACTGGGCGAAGCTGGGGCACACTGGGGACGGCACTTTCGATAGGAGAAGTTGCGGGGGTGCAAGGTCTGGGAAGGCGAGTGCCGATCCACTTGGCCGCTCGCCCCTTTTAAAGCGCCCCGGAAGCAGGACCGCGGACATTAGGCCTCAAGAGTCCCATCGCCTGCCCAGGAGCACGTGGTGCAATAGTGTTACCCCACTCCAGTTACAGGGCTCCGCCAACTACACTCCACGCGTCCCCCTATCCCGGGGGGCCCGGAGCAACGAACGCGGGCAAGGACACCTCCCGTAGTAGCGCACGATGCCATGCATGCGGACCTCCGTTGATGTCGCCTCAGCTGTCCCGTCGGTGTCTGGGACTGCAGCAGAACAGTGGCGCCCGTGAGGTCCCCCATCGACCGCCAGGGACAAGACCTACGGAGCTAGGTCCCTGTCACTCCCAAAACCTATCTTATCCTTATCATGCCCAGCAGTACAAGATGGAGCGTTTGCATGTCTCGCCGACTGGCGCGGCTCGCTACCACCACTTGAAGGGTAGGGATGGAGTGCTTGGCGCTCGCCGACTGAGCAGGCGCCACCGCCGCCACCACTTGGAAGGGTAGGGACGGCGCCGCACGTCTCGCCGACCAGGCGCCAGCTCATGCCACCACTTCAAAGGGTAGGGGACGGAGCGCTCGCGCGTCTACTTCGACTAGGTGCCAACTCCGCTACCACCACTTCGAAGGGTAGGGGACGGAGCGCTCACGCGTCTACTTCGACTAGGCGCCAGCTCCGCTACCACCACTTTGAAGGGTAGGGGATGGAGCGCTCGTGCATCTGCTGCGACTAGGCGCCAGCTCCGCTGCCACCACTTCGAAGGGTAGGGGACGGAGCGCTCGCGCGTCTACTCCGACTAGGCGCCAGCTCCGCTGCCATCACTTTAAAGGATAGGGGATGGAGCGCTCGCGCGTCTACTTCGACTAGGCGTCAGCTCTGCTGCCACCACTTTGAAGGGCAGGGGACGGAGTGCTCGCGCGTTTGCCTCGCGTGAGCGCCTGCTCTGCACCTACCTCAAGCGTCTACTCCAACTAGCCAACACACTTTACAACAAGAGCACAAAGCAGATGCACCCAAAAACGACGGTGAGGCCGAACATTTCGGCTTATCATCACACTACAACACAGTGATTACAAAGCCCACCAAGCCAACGCTACTCGTCCGGCTTCGCCTGGACGACCTCCCGCGCCGGTGCCACATCCGCCGAGGGTCGATTCGCCCAGAAGTTCAGCGAGACCTCGACCCGCCACCAGCGTCGTAAACGGTGCCAGGTTACAGCGTCAGAAATTAGCAGTCGATCCCCATCGGGCAGCTGCTCGGAATAAAATGGCGTAGTTGGTTAAAGAAGGACAGCAATTCCCACTTCACTTGCGGCATGGGGTACATAGGTTACAACACACACCGGTGCACAAGAACCTCGGGGTCACACCTGCTTCGAGCCGTCAGCCCCGTCATCGTCGCGCCGGGCAACTCCATCCAGCCACTCGCCAAACTTCCCCTCGCCGTACATGTTGCGCCGTAGCTCCACCTTCGCCGCGGCCTCCCCGATGTACTCCCAGATCCGTTCGTGGAAAAATCGAACGGCGGGGTGAACAGCACGCACTGCACCGGACATCACGCCAGCCCCCGCAGGCAACTCCAGCTGAGGGTCACCCAATTTGTCGATGTGACGGCACCCCCGGTGTCGGAGAAGCACACACGCCAGGCTTGCAGTCACGTAGGAGCAATGATTACCAAAGGACGTCGCAGCGGCCTGAGTAAGATCGGCCGCTTCCCCAATCCGTCGAAGGGTCCGCGAAAGCTCTTCGGGTCCGAATGAGCGGGGCGGCACATCGGCAACAAGGTTTTCGAGGGTACCCTCCAAGGCAAGCATAGCCTCCCAGGCTATCACCGAGGTGACACCCAGCGCCTGATCCCGCTCCCTCAGAGACGCAGCAAGTCGGCCGTTCTCCTCCTCCAGTACGGCAACCTGCTAGAGCAGACCATCCCGCTCCTCCACTGCTGCCTGCCGAGTCGATGCCACAAGATCTGTGACATATGAGACAGCCCCCGCGCGTTCCACTTCCAGGAGCCGCGTGCATTCATCCTTAGCGGAATGCGCCTCCTCCGATGCACGAAGGGCCCCTTCGGCGGCACGCAGCCAGTCCTTCAAGGCCTCCCGTTCCCGGACATAGGCCACCTCTGCATATTATTTTAAATTTATTTATATTGTTTTACTGTATATGCATGCATACTTTATTCAAACGTAATTTAAAATTGATTTAAATATTAGTTATGCCCACGATCCTTTGATTATAGCCAATTTGAATCTCGAATTCATATACCTTGCCACCCTAACTGAAAACTAGTTAGTACCATAGTATTGACTAGAAATTTTATAGAAATGCTTAGCCTGGCTTAGTGTAATTTTAGGTGGGATCAACTATTTCACATGAAATGACAGTTCCTTTTGAAATCTTGACTTCGGTGAGTCCAAGATGGTTTATGAAAATGGTTTAAAAATAAAAATAGAAACTTATGATTTGGACATAGGCTATCGGTTAGGTGGTGGGGTGCCGGCATGCCTCGTGTTTGGTGACACCTGGTTGATTGTCGTGCATGTGGGTATGTGGTTGAGCTTAAGTTGGATTAAGGACCGTTTCTGTGATTCATTTTACGAAGTCACTTCGTACTACCACAAGTCCGGTGTGGGACGGACCTAGCTAAGTAATTTGTGAAGTTCCAAATACGATTTCACTATAGGCTGAATGTGAGCGTGGCGTAGGCCGCGAGAAGTCTCACATGGCACAAGAGGGGGCTCCAACTCGTGGATTCGAGTTGTGGTGAAACCTTAGTGGCGGCGTGATTGTTTTGGCTATGGATCTGTAATAGCCTTGTCATGATCTCCTCGCCGCACTCCAAAGGAAGTGTGTTAATCTAGTGGCAATATGTGATGATCGTGTCTTGTGGGGTAAAGCTGTACACCTCTGCAGAGTTTTAATCTATCCTGGATAGCCGTGTCTATGGTCATGGACATACTGAGTAGAGTTTTCACAGATTAGACTTGGTTTTTATAAAACTTGTTTTTTTGGACAAACAACAGTGGTTTTGATAATGGTCCGGGTGGGATGCCTGTGGTTAGGTTAGTGTAGGTCGGAGTCTACACTAACGATAATACTTTGGTTAAAATATTGTTTCATATGATGTATTAAAAATTTAGCTTTTGCACTTATGCTATTGTATTTAAATTCAGTACTGTTTGTCACACAAATAACCTTATTAAGCTTTCCTTTGTTATCCCTATGCATGCATTCACTCTGTTAAAACTCCTGGTGTAACTTGCGTAAGTACTTTATGTGCTTACTTGGGGAGTACTTTATGTGCTCACCTTGTTAAATCTGTTGCCAGAGGATGATGTCAACAACTTCGGTGAGGATGGTGACGAATAGGCCACGTCTTACAGTCATTCGCTTGTGGGCAGGCAGGATGGGTTGTACCTCTACGCTTTATTCTTCCACTGTTTTATTTTGTTGGCCATGAGCCCTTTATTTGTAAACCTTGGCCATAAGTCCTGTTTAATAAAGTGGGATTGTTTTGCATGATATGTATCCTTGTTAACCCTGTATGCACTAGCTTTTCCTAGGATAGTGTGATTTACATAGAGAGACTTGGAGTTGTTGCTCCGGGTCCCGACAGACGATTGGATCCGTTCAGTTGAGAAGAAACTGAACTTGGCCCAATGCACTGACAGGGAGAAGGTGTTGTATGTAGCGCACCTGATACGGGGTCGCCCGATCTTCTCGATGTAGGATGGATACTCGCGGGAGTCTTGATGAATTGTAGCTATCCTCCAATGCCAGTGCAAGGGACGAACACTCTTTAATCCGTCAAAACACACTCGCGGCGATTTCGCCGACCACCAAGCGAAGATCTATCGTAAACCCAATTCCCAGCGGAAAGGCTGAACGATCTTGATTGAAGAACTCTCCTAATTCCCTCACGGAATTTCGGTAGCAATGATAAACTCGAACAAACTTTAGTAGATTGATTATTCTCAAAGGTGGTCTGAGCCCTAAGGCTGCCAATACATGGCTTATATAGCCTCTTGGGACATCCATAGTGTCCACAAACCTAGTACAACTCAATCCTATATGGTTTTAGATACGAACTCTAACAAAAAGGAAACTAGATTTTACAGCTATCATATTGTTTTGGCCATAACTTTTGATCTGTGATGCATTTGATGCTGAGACCATATCCATTGCGTATCCCTTGAAATTATCTTTCCAACGAGTACAAGAACACCCAAATCGGACTCCGTTTGTGAAAGTTATGACCTTTTTAGTAACTGCTTGTCAGGATGTCCCGAACCGAATCCGAATTGAATTTTGAGTGGAGTTCGAGTTTGAATCCAATTGGTCTTGTGGGAGGTACGAATTGGGCTTGAAAATCTTATCCAAAACTTGTAGTTTAAGTCCTTGGGCTTCTCCCTTTTGCTCTCTCACTGCATGGGCTTTCTCCCTTCATGTCTTTGGCCCCTAATGTGGTTATGCTCTTCCTTTTGCCTCTCCATTGCTTTGCCATTGATAAACCTAAGAATGCACCATTTGATAACATGAGCTAGTATTCCATTCTTATGAATAATAATATTATATTTAGTTTGGAATGAGTTCACCTGGCAATGTTTCATGCAGCTCAATAATTCTTTCCAGTTGAATAACATATTTAACTGAAAAGTACAAGATACGTGTATATCCGCATCACCACCAGCTTGAGGGAGTAGCAGCAAAGTGGTGGGAGAACTACTGCGTTGCTCACGAGGACCATGGCTGTATCACTTGGGAAGAGTTCTCTACCGCTTTTTGTCACGCCCATGTCATGGATGGGGTGATTGAGATGAAGAAAGATGAATTCCGAGAGCTACAGCAGAAGAACATATCAGTGAGTGAATACCTCAATAAATTCACTCAATTAGCTCGCTATGCACTAGAAGACGTAGCCACAGATGCAGCTCGCCAGAAGAGGTTCAAGAAAGACTTGAACCCAGGATTGAAAGTGTAGGTCGTGGGCAATGACTATGTCAGTTTTCAGCACATGGTGGATAAGGCCATACTTATTGAAGAGTCTCACCGCGAGATGGCAGAATTTCACAAGACAAAGATGAGCCAACAAGGAGTTCACTTACAGCAGTCGCAAAGGACAAGACTCAACACCTACCAGCCAGCTCGTGTACAGCAACAATCAGATTTCAAGACCCCAGCTCCAATGACCCGTCATGACTCGCAATTGCCCGCAGAACCGTCAAGCAATCACACCAATTCCATTCAACCTTGGAAGTGCACCCGCCAAGACCTTTTCTCTAGGAGCAGGCCGCGGAACATCATCAGCTCAAGGCAGCTAGCAATCTCAGGGCGTTGCAAGAGGAAGCCTGAACCACGTCGTCTCCAACGCCGCACCTGGCAAATCTATTTCTCTTAGTTAGCCCGGATCTCGGGGTCGAGATCCCGTTTAAGGGGGTAAGGTTTGTAACATCCTGACTTTCAGAAGTTTTTAAAGCCTTGTTTTTAAAAATAAATTTTTGGAATTTTTCTGAAATTAAATCAAGATTAAATTGAATTTTTAGAATTTAAAAGGATTTAATATGATTAAAATAAACTTTAACATAAGCTAAAAATATTTTATTTGGGTTCCTTGTGTTACAAGGAATTTTCTGGTCTTTTTGGTGAATTTTTTAGATTTATTTGCTATTTTCTAGAGCTCCTAGCATTTTATTTGCTTGTCTGGAAAAAGAAAAATAAAAAATAAAAACCCTCAGGCCACCCCAACTGTCCGATCCACCGCCTCGCCACACGTCGGCCATCCGCGCCACCTCTCCCGGCTCATTTGCCTCCTTAGCCCACCCCCACAGGCACGCAGCGTCACGCGACGCGCTCCCGCCCGCCTCCCGTGCGAGCCGCCCGCCGTCCGACGCTTCACCGCGTGCGTGGTAGCCATCCCTTGGTCCGGCCCACACCCCGCGTGCCCGCATCGCCACCCGATTCCCTTCCTTGGCCACGCGGCAGCCATCCATCAGCCTCGTCTGCTCGCCCACACGCGGCCTCGCTTCCAGCTGCTCGATCTGCGCCGCTGCCACGTGTCGCCATCCCGGTCGTCCGCACCCGCGCCTCACCCCAACCCTAACGCCACCTCCCTCGCGCTCGCCTGTAGCCGTCGGATCCATCCCTCGCCGTGTGTCTTCATCTCAGCCGTCCATGCTCGCACCGCGTCTGTGCTATCTTCGGATCGACCCACCTCGGTTCGCGTGCTTTAAACGTTCGCAGCCGCCTCGGTTTGCATGCACCCGAGCGCCGCCGCCGTCGCCTCTATCCTCGCGCCAGCGCCTCTGTCCTCGCGCCTGCGGAGTCTATCCCCGTCGCCGCTGTCCCTGTCACCGCTGTTCTCATCGCCATCGACCCTGCCTCCCGCCGCCGTCAACGCCGGTGAGAAGCCACACCGTGCCTCCCTCGCCACCGTCCCCGTCGGTCACCCTGCCGCCTCTCACTGCGTCTGCCGTCTCCACTGGTAGGCCGTCGCCAACACCCCGTCGACCCGAGCTCCTCCCGCCACCGCACCTCGCCCTGCTGTCGGTAAGCACCGCCGCCACGGAGAACAACCCTGTCGCACCGGAACCCAAACCTTATCGAACCCCGCCGCTCCGTTCGCCCGCGCTCGCTCTCTCGGTCACCGTGCCGAACCAGCGCCGCGTCCGCGCTCTGCCTCGGTACCGCCGCCCGCGTCCGCGCCCGTGCTCGTGTCCGCACGATGCTTCACGCGACGCAGCGCCGAACCGCGCGTCGACCATCGACCATTGCCGCCCGCACCGCCTATGTCGAGCCACACATCAAGATTCAAATGGATGGATCTGATTGCGCCATGTGGCCTATCCTCAGCCATACGATCCCGTGCCGCCGCCGCGTCCAAACAGAGCTACGTCAGCCCTAGCCACGCCAACAACCACGTCAGCCCTACCGCCACCTGTCATGCCACGTGTCATGCCACGTCAGCAATATTCGAGCCCCGGGTGCCATGTGTCTACCACGTCAGCATGCCACATCAGCACAGCCACGTGTCAGCCCCTCGCCTTGCCACGTCAGCCCCAGATTGCCGCGTCAGCACCGCCGCCCACATGCACTGTTTCGTGGACCGGGTTCACCGTGGACTGGTTCTCCCGTGGTCCGAGTTCACAGCACAGTGTAATTTCTGATTTTCTAGATTTTCCTTTGTGGTTTATTTTTCGAGAGCCCGTTCTCCTCCGTCCTAGCTCCGATTGACCCCGTTCTTTTTTATAAATTCATCTAAAATTGAGCTCTAGCTTTTGGTTGTGGTTTTATGATTTTTGGAGTTCATTTTCTTATCATTTTATATGTTTTTGTTTTTTCGGTTGTTTTCCCTCTCGTTAGATTCTGATTCCGGAGGAGCAGGAGCGACGCCCGAAGACCAAGAGTACCTCGCTGAGCATAACCAAGGCAAGTCATGTCCTTTGATCATGTTGAACCCAGTTTGCAATCTATTATTTAATTATTTTATTTTAAATTATCTTGCATTGCTATTTTTATTCAAACCTTGTAATTGGTAGTTATCGTCCAATTGATTAATCCCTCCTTGATAAATTTGAACACCATGATTCAATTGTCACCATAGATTGGGTAATTTAATAGTGATGCTATGCTAATTTTCACATGGGTTGGTACGATTAAAATGCTTAGCCTTGCTTAATTTACGACCGGGTTTGTCATCACATGTGAATTATTAATTTGTCTTAATGAGATATGGAACTGTAGTTGGTGCCACGTTTATTAAAATTTTGGCCATGGCATTGGTGTGTCATTGGCGTGGTTATACAAAATCGGTTTTCACTTGAGCGAGTGATCGTGCAGTAAAGGGGGAAGTGTTGGTGCATTTCAAGGAATGTGGAAGTCTTGCCCGGGTATACTTGAGGACTTAACTTTGTGCGCCATTGATCTGAGTCTTACCGTGCAAACCACATGTCTAGTATGGGATAGACCTGGCTGATTACTTTGGGATGTTTCAACTTACATCTTGCCATTGAGATGAACATGTTTGTTGATTTCTATGTGGCGCAAGGGGGTGTGATGCGAAACCCTAGCAGGCAGGATTAGGTTGAAATTGAACTTTGTAAAGGCCTTGTTGTGATTTCCTTAGCGCGAGGCTAATCACATCGTGTGGGTACAGTTGTGCAACATCTGCAGAGTGTAAAACTATTCGAATAGCCGCATCTTCGGTCATGGACAATGCTCGGTGATTTCACATGAGGGTTAGTGTTGTCTTTTAAACTTGGTGGTTTATGTTGGAAGTGAACAGGTAGTTCACCGCTGATTTAGCTTTTGGATGGAAGATCCACAAGTGATTTATTTCAATTCCTTTGATTACTTATTCATTATTGTTTTATTTAAGTTGCACCTTCAATCTATTTATTGTATTTACCTTCAAATATTGTTTCATAGAAAATAACCTTTCAGCCTTCCTTTGGTAAGCCTTGCATACTATATTGCATTCATTTGTTACAAACGACTTGCTGAGTACCAATGTACTCATGACTTTATGCCCAATGTTGCTCAGTTGAGGAAGAGGAGTATCACCAGCAAGAGGTTCCAGAAGGAGGCTACTTCGATGACTACGCGAATTAGGATTCGTTCTCCACTCGATAGCATGTGGGCTTATCGATTGGCCGCTACGCTTTAGTTTGGTTTTCCGCTGCTATACTTTGAGCCTTTCAGGCTAGTGAGTTTGTAAGCTTGACCATAAGGTCGTACCTTTGATATTCATCTTTATTTGAGGTTTTCCTTTATTTTAGCGTGTATGTGCTTGTAATTACCTCTATGTTTGACTGTGTGCACTAGCGTGATCCTAGACTAGTGCAGTATACACAGAGAGTCTGAATTTGTATATTCGAGTCTCGACAAAACCCAGCTGCAAGCCTGCATTGCTTTAATTATGGAGTCAAGGGGCACTTTGCCAATAGGTGCCTGGACTGTCAGACAGTGCCAGCTAAGACCAATGTGGGTGCCACCCCAGCGAAAGGACATTCCGCTACGCCTAGCATTGGGATTCGGGACTCTCAAGCATCTTGAACTGTATCGACACCCCATCAAGGCCGAGTCAACCATGTGACAGCAGAAGATGCTTAGGATGCCTCAGGAGTATTGATGGGTACATTTTCTGTTAAATCTGTACCTGCACAAGTCTTATTTGACTCTGGGGCTTCGCATTCTTTTATCTCAGGAAATTTTGTTGTAATAATAAAGTTGCCAACCTTTAGGTTGAAAAGGCCAGTGATACTTAGTTCACTAGGAGGGTCGTTGACAGCCACACTAGTAAGTCCCAAAGTAGAAATCACTATGGAGGACTTTGGATTTTTAGCCAATCTTTTGGTCCTACACTCCCAAATCCTGGATGTCATCCTAGGGATGGATTGGTTAGCCAAGTACCAAGGAATGATAGATTGCGCTAACAAGAAGGTAGTGCTTACCAAAAACCCAGGGATGGAGATACGAGTTAGTGTGGATCATCCTCCTCATAGGCATGTGATCCACCACTTGGAAGAACTACCCTTAGAAGAGAGGCCCGTGGTTCAAGACTACCCTGACGTCTTCCCGAAAGAGCTACCCAGAATGCCACAAATTAGAGATGTGGAGTTTGTGACCAATTTAAAGACACAAATTGTCCCAATTGCCAAGCAACCATATATAATGGCAGTAGATGAGTTTGAAGAACTAAAGTCGCAACTTAAGGAGCTGCAAGAAAAAGGTTTCATCAGACCTAGCTCATCCCCTTGGGGTTCACCCGTACTATTCGTTAGAAAGAAGGATGGAACCGCGAGGTTATGTGTGGATTATTAGTCTCTCAATGAAGTAACCATCAAAAATAAGTACCCTCTGCCAAGAATAGACGATCTATTTGACCAATTGTCCGGAGCCACAACATTCTCTAAAATAGATATGAAGTCGGGATATCATCAGCTTAAGATAAGGCCAGAGGACATCCCCAAGACAGCTTTTACCACCTGGTATGGCCTATTTGAGTACACAGTTATGTCCTTTGGACACCAATGCCCCCCGCCTATTTCATGAACCTAATGAATAAGGTATTCATGAAGTACCTGGATAAGTTTGTAATTGTATTCATAGACGATATCTTGATCTACTCCAAAACAACATATGAGCATGCAATGTATCTACAAGCGGTCCTAGAGACACTTAGGGAACACCAGTTATACGCAAAGTATAGCAAATGTGCCTTTTGGCTGCAAGAGATTAGTTTCCTTGGGCATGTCATTTCTTCGGGAGGCGTAGCCATTAACCCCTCCAAGGTTGACACAGTCCTAGGATGGAAGCAGCCAACATCAGTTACCGAGGTGCATAGTTTCCTTGGGCTAGCTGGATACTACAGGCGCTTTATAGAAGGCTTTTCTAGGATATCCAAACCCATGACTCACCTCCTCAAGACAGAAAAGAAGTATGAATGGACAGATGCATGCGAGCAAAGTTTCCAAGAAGTGAAAATGAGGCTAACCTCAGCTCTGGTATTAGTTCTGCCAAATATCCATAAGGACTTTGAGGTATAATGTGACGCCTTCCGCCAAGGTCTGGGATGTGTTCTTATGCAAGAAGGAAAAGTCGTGGCCTATGCCTCAAGACAACTTCGGCCCCACGAGGACAACTACCTCACACATGACTTGGAATTAGCAGCTATGGTGCACGCGCTACAAATCTAGCGGCACTACTTGATTGGAAACCGTTGTAATATATACACGGATCATAAAAGTCTCAAGTATATCTTTACCCAAACTGATCTCAATCTCAGGCAAAGGAGATGGTTGGAATTAATCAAAGATTACAATTTGGAAGTTCATTACTGATGAGGACATCATTTCTACTGATATAAACACTCCTCTTACTGCTTCCATGAATGATGGGCAAGGTCCAATCACTCGGGCACGTGCTCGCCAACTCAACTATCAGGTAAACTCATTTTTGGAAGTCAATAATATTTCCGCTGAGCATTCGATACTTCCTAAGACTTGTGATTTTCTTGTCCTTAGGAACCATGGAGAAGAACCACATGAGCTCAAGTGTAGAAGTGGAACCGTCAAGCGTAATCCAACTCATATTCGCGAGTTTGACTCAGATTCGGACTGCTGGACAGAACCTACTTCAAACGACCATAACTTTTGATCTAGAAGATTTCTCGAGGCCCGTGAGTACTCGTTGGAAAGATCTTGGAGTCTACTTTCAGATGAATCTGGTCTCACCTCAAAATTCCATCAAAGCCGATCAGAAACTGCAAAACAAGTAGCGTCACTTTTCCAGTCGAGTCAAAGTGGGCCTTGGGCCTTGTAATCACGCTTAGATTATTTGGGCCAGCACTAATCATGGGCATATTGTTCACATGAACAGTACCCATGAATAGTACCACACCCCCTTTTGTTAGATCAGTGCGGCCTCCCCCACTCCTATTTAAGGAGGTCGCACCCCTTTAATTTTCCTCAGGTTTTTCTTAAGAGTTTATTCTGCTTAGCAGTCTCACCGTACGTCCGGTTGAGGAACCCCAACTTATGAACTCAATATTTATTTGCAATACAGTTCAGATTGCATCTTTTACTCTCTTGCTTGTGTTCTCGATTCGCTTGCAGGACATAGCCTTCTTGGCGAGGTCAACCGCGTTCGGCACGGTTGATAACCATCGGAGCAGTTGTGTAGTGATTGCGAGGGGATCGATCTATTTTGGTCGGAGCCTTTGGATCATCAACGTCGAGTTCTCCACAATCGACTTATCAGTACCTCTCGGAAGATCGGGCCATCGTCACATCAGGTGGTATCAGAGCAACGGTTGCCCGTGAGGTAATTCGTCCCTTTTAGATTAGTTTATGTTCATCATCCTAAAAACTCTAGAAAAATAGCTAAAAAAATTCCGCATTGTTGTTCCACTGTCCAAACACCCCCTTGTGCCATTGCAATTTTCTTTTCGGTATTTCTCGTTGAAATTTTGGTTACATTATCGTGTTCAAGTTGCTAATTCCTAGTTTAGTTAGAGTCTAGTTCGTCTTTGTCTAGTTGCATCTCGTGTCCCTTTGCGTAGCTTTATCGTTGTGTATTCTTGTTCGTTGCCGCAACCTTCCTTCCGCTGCCACCCCCACCTTCTATCCTTGCCGCGACCTTCTATCTTTGCCGCGGTCTTTCCATCCACCCCCCATCCACTGCCTTCCTTGCCGCAAGCCCCCATCCACTGCCTTCCTTGCCGCAAGCCCCCCAGGCATTGCTATCCTCCACGAAAAACAAAAAAAAATAGGGTTCAGACTTAAAAAAAGGGAGTGCCCCTCTGTCCGAAATTTGAAAAGTTATCAAACCTTTTCCAAATCCAGTGAATTTTGGTGGAGTCCTTCTTCATACATCCATAAGCCTCCAAAAATTTTTTTGAGTAATTTCAGCTTCGGGATCAAAAGTTATAGCAGTTTGAATTGAGATCGATTCCAATTCGAGTCCGTGTCCGACCCCCCTTCAGTAAAATGGGCATAACTTTTGCATACGGAGTCAGAATTCAATGTTCTTGTACTCGTTGGAAAGTTATCGACAGTGCGCATCCAATAAAAATGCCAGTTGCCCTCCAAGACCCCCAAAATCGGTCATCTTTAGCCCCGAAATCGCGTTGCAAGATTTCAGCTTTCTATTTTTGGGGTTTTATTCAGTCTTCCCTTCGGAATTTCGGGTTTGTCCAGTTGAAAAAGTTGTAGATCTCATTGAAACCATTCAAAATAGTATATATAAGCCACATAAAACTCTGCCTTTTCATCTGTTGAGACTAGCTGTTGTATCTGCTCAAACTAGAGGGCTGTTCGCGTTTTGCCAATACCGCTGTTTTGTGCTCTCCTTCACGCGAATAATCTTGTGCCTTTAGAAAGAAGTTTGAGTAGTGGGCTAGCGTCTCTTCTAGTACTTGTTGTGAGGCTCTTCTTTGCTTACATCAAGTCACATTGATCTTTGCGTGTGCGTACATACACTTCCTTGCAAAGGGCTTGATTGGCTAGCTTTGATTAGGCTAGGATCGGCAACTTTGACGAGTATTTTGAACAATCTTTCAACTTGCATTTACTGAACTGATTATTGCTGATCCTTTTGCTACCATATTGTGCCTTCCGAGCTCCACCTACTCTTGATTAGAACAGGTCCCCTCTTGCAATCGTACCCGTGCTCGACACGGTATCACGAACCAGCCACAGGTTGAATCTCCTACTATTTGCGTTGGTAAGAACACTTGTAAGAGTGTGGTAAGACACTTGAGAGTGTGTGATTTCACCTTCCATCACTTGGTAGTTGATAGGGATAATTCCGTTGTGTTGTCTTCTGTTTTGTACTAACTATGGCAGGTGCGTCATCTGAGGCACAAGACTATGTTGCAAAGGGAGAGCTCATGACGCTCTTGGGTGAACAACGCACTACCATTAATGAGGACATCGATAGGAAGCTCCAAGCGACTACAGATATATTGCAGCGATCCATCAATGAGAGTATTGCAGCACTCACTACACGCCTTGAAAGAATGGTGAATCGACCACCAAATAACGGACGCGAGAATGAACATGATGCACCCCAATATCTTGAGGTGGGAGATGATAATGGGAGGCGAAATCGTGATGATGCACATCTACGACACCGCCTACAACGCAACCGTCAGGGTATGGGAGGTAATGATTTTTAGCACCACAATGCTTGTGCTAATGATGACCCATTTGCTAAAGTTAAATTTACCATACCATCTTTTGCGAGTGTTTATGATACTAAAATTTATCTAGATTGGGAGATGATAGTTGAACAAAAATTTAATGCCCATCTAGTTCTTGAAGTGCATAGAGTCAGACAAGCTACTAGTGAATTTAAAGATTTTGCTATCCTTTGGTGCAGTCAAGTAGTTAATTCTGGTTTAGCACCTGATACATGGGATAGGTTGAAGGTAGATATGCGTGCTAGATTTATTCCTCCTGCTTTTAAATGTGATATGCATAAGAAATTGCAGTGCTTAGACCAAGGTAATAAAACTGTTGAGGAATATTATCAAGAACTACAAATAGGCATGCTGCGTTGTAATGTTGTAGAGGATGAGGAGGATAAGATGGCTCATTTTTATGGGGGCTTAAAGCGTGAAATTCAGGACATAATTGATTACAAAGAGTATAACGATATCAATAGATTGTTCTAGCTTGCTTGTTTGACAGAAAAAGAATTGCAGGGTAGGCAACAAAAGGACAAGGAGCAACTTTGGAGGTACGTCTACATCGCGATCGACGCCTGGGCAAGCCAAGACAGCCCCACCTCCTGTTTTTCGAGCTGCTGCCCCCTCTGTGAGTAGGGCGCATTCAGCAGCACCACTGCCACCATCACGCGCACCCGAGACGAGCAAATCTACTAGTATGCAAGCACCAGCACAGAGCTCTTCATCAGTTGCTTCCACGGGCCGTACGACGGGGATTATATGCCACCGTTGTAAAGGAATGGGGCACGTCATGAAAAATTGCCCAAGTCAGTGAGCGTACATTGTGACAGAAGACGGTGGATATGTAAGTGCTAGTGATGTTGAGCATGAATATGCTCTTGCAGCTAACCTCGCAGGTAATGATGATGATCTAGAGGAACATAGCGAAGAGGAGGAAATTTTAGGTACCGCTGCTATGGAGAATTATAGGACCATAATTGTGCAGCGAGTATTGAGCACTCAAAAGGAGCAAGTGGAGAAGCTATAGCGCCATAATTTGTTTCAGATGTTCCTTATCGTCAAGGATTGTCGTGTTCATGTCATAATTGATGGCGGGAGTTGTAATAACTTGGTGAGTTTAGATTTGGTCAAGAAGTTTAGCTTGACCACACGTGTACAACCTCATCCATACCACATTCAGTGGTTCAACAACAGTGGTAAGGTGAAGGTAACATAATCTGCGAGAGTGCATTTTTCCATTGGTTCCTATCATGATGTAGCTGATTTCGACGTAGTACCTATGCAAGCTTGCTCGCTTTTATTAGATCGTCCATGGAAATTTGATACCGATGCAACTCATCATGGTAGAAGTAATAAGTACTCTCTTATGCATAAAGGAAAGAAAATAATTTTACTACCTTTGACACCTGCTGAAATTATGCAATGTGAAAAAGAGATAGTTGCAATGAGAGGAAAGAACATGAATATGAATCTGAAAATCAGCAAGTAGTGAAGAACATTTTCCCACCTAAGAAAGAGAAATTGGCATCTATTTCTAGGACTGAGGGAATTAAATTAAAGGGTTGTGTCATGCTTGCAACCAAATCTGATCGTGCTGAAATTGTCCACAATGATATACCATGCTATGCTTTGATATGCAAAGATACTTTATTTTCACTTGATGATATATCAAGCTCTTTGCCGTCTGCTGTCACTAATCTTTTGCAAAAATATGAGGATGTGTTTCCAGCTGAACTACCCCCGGGACTGCCACCTATTAGAGGGATTGAACACCAAATTGACTTAATTTTGGGAGCGACTTTGCCAAACCGTGCGGCGTATAGAACCAATCTGGAGGAGACTATGGAAATTCAAAGACAAGTCCAAGATCTTTTGGACCGAGGGTATGTATGAGAAAGCCTGAGCCCTTGTGCTGTTCCTGTTCTTTTGGTTCCTAAGAAAGATGGTAGTTGGCGTATGTGTGTTGATTGTAGAGCCATTAATAATATCACAATACGGTATCGTCATTCTATTCCTAGGTTGGACGACATGCTAGATGAGTTGAGTGGTTCTATTATTTTCACGAAGATTGACTTGCGTAGCAGGTGCCACCAGATTAGAATGAAATTAGGAGATGAATGGAAAACGGTGTTTAAAACTAAATTCGGGCTATATGAGTGGTTGGTGATGCCTTTTGGTTTAACTAATGCACCTAGCACTTTCATGCATTTGATGAACGAAGTTTTACGTGCTTTCATTGGAAAATTTGTGGTGGTTTATTTTGATGATATTCTGATATATAACAAGTCATATGAAGAACACCTGAATCATTTACGTGCTATTTTTAATGCTTTGCGAGATGCACGTTTGTTTGGTAACTATTGTGGCTACAGACCAAACAGAGAGAAGTGTATGGTAGTGGAGAGTTAGGTGAGCAAATGTCCTCTTGGATCTTTCCCAAGGGCTGGTCATGATATATATGCGTTCCCTCGTAAGGAGCGTCTTTACCATCATAACCTTACACCGAGCCTCCTTCGAGAACAAGCTACGTCATTTACATGGTTTATAACCTTCTCAACAGGCTAGCTGGGTTTAGGTGGGGGTCACCCCTACAACAGGAGCCTCTCATGATGAAGGGCTTCACAGGCCGAAGCCATGTTCCCGAGCCCTTTGGTCCCCTCCGTCCCTGCGGCCGGTGACATTGTGTGATTGTGGGCGAAGATGATTTGGCGCATGTAGGTCCTCGTGGCTCCGCGGAGTCGATGCCGGGGGTCTGCAGCGGAGCTGATGTCGAAGTTGTGCGCTGGGTGGTCGTAGCGGCGTGACGAAGTATTGTTGGGACGATCGCGAGCGCTCGCGCCTTTCTGGTGGCTGGCTTCACGCCGGTCGATGCGCACTCTTTCCACCTGACCTGCTGCAGAAGTGCTCTCTACAACCTAGCATCCATGGAGAGGCATGGGACACATTAGGGTGCGAAAACGATTGTGCTAATAGTGAAGAGATATGATGTGCAGCAAGTACCGGGGTTGTCCCGAGCCACCGGGGCAGAAGGGGCGCCTTCTGGCGCGGCGTGCCGACGCGCGGCCGCTTGTTGACGTGCCAGACCCGAAGACGGGCCCGGGGTTGCTCTGTGAGGGCAAAGGTCTCGTCAAGGGCGGAGCCGGAGTCGTTCCGCTAAGGCGAAGGCTTCGCGGAAGGCGGAGTTGGGGTCCATTGGTGGAGTCGCATCTGACCTACGGTGGTGGTGACTTCGTCGACGCAGTGAGGTGCGCAAGTGCAATCAAGTTGAGATGTCGCACGCGTATGAGCGGCCGTGCTGCTTCGGCCTCCGCCGGTTGCGCCTCTCCGCGCGCGGGCGACCACGTCGCTTCGACTGTCGGCGGTTGCACTTCTCCATATGTGGGACAGCTGTATATATATACCAGGAAGGCCGTAGCGCCTTCTGAGCATAGTTGAGATGTGATTTCGAAAATATGCCTTCTTCAATTTATAAACGTGTAGAGGAATATTGCCATGTTGATGAACTGAGGGAGGCCTATTTTCGAGCACAATATTCCGACGACCGCCGGCCGCAGCGCGCCTCCGGGGGAAGGAGGCTGTTGTCAGCTGACCGGCGTGTCTTAGGCGTGCAGCGCGGCGCTCTGCGTTGATCGCGAGCTCTGCTGCACGGACTGCTCGCGGCGCTCCCGAGATGGGGTGTATTACAGCACGCCGCTCGGCGTCGGTGCGTGTCAAATCGGAGGCGAGACCGGGCGCTGCCTGCGCGGCGGCAGTGTCGTCGGCGGAGCCAAGTTGTTTTGCATAGATTCCCGAGCGGGCATGTGGCGGGGCGCTATTGGCGCACCGTGCGCTGTTAGGCCCCTTGGTGCGGTCGCCGCTTGACCGGGCGTGGCGCGCATGGGTAGGTGTGCCACTACGGTGGCGATTGTGGGAAAGGTGGTCGGTTCGCCTCCCAGCAGTTATGCGCATCGATGGCGTGGGAGACACAAGGGTTTTAAATACCCCTTGCGTTACGCCACTTGCACTTTCGTCGCCTTGCCTTCTAGCGCTCGGTCACGCACCCCAATCTCCTGTCTTGCTTACTGCTTCCCACGCCACAGAGCTTATAGGAGGACGATGGCACGCGATGGAGCACGCGTCCAGCCGGCCGATGAGAGCGCCGGCTTCCAGCGGCCGTCGCCGCTCGAGGTGGGGTACACACTCGAGGGGTGTGACCTCGCGCATGTGGACAAATGGTGTAGGTAGTGGAGAGAGTAGGGCGTCTGTACTCCCGCGCCCTGGGCTCAACGTTGGTGACAGAAGAGACGATTCGTGGCCTTCTGCGCGAGGGGAAGCTATCGAACCGCCGGGAGGTGCGACTGCCTACGGGCGACGAGACTGAACCGCACCCCGAGATATCGGAGGCAATCGTGTTCGTCACCTACTTTGAGGCTGGGTTGCGCATTCCGGCTGCCAGACTTGTCAGGGACATCCTGCGTGCCTTTGGGCTTGAGCTAGCGCAGATAACGCCGAATGTGAAAGCACGTCTTGCCGTGTACAGTTGGGCGGTGTGCACAGAGGCATGCTGGCCGACTGCGTCGTTGTTCATGTTTCTCCACAATGTCCGGTGTGCACCAGAGGATCAGGGGGATGGGGCGTTGCCGGCAAACGCGTCGATCTGATCTGCGACGCGATGCGAGAAGATTTTCCAGCAGTCGAGTTAGGCGGAGTGGGAGCCGGACTAGACGAGGCGGTGGTTCTACCACCACGTGGCGGGCGGTAGCGGCCTTGCATGTTCGGGGTGGCTGGTGGCGGTTACCACCACGCCCGGCGTGCCAATAGATGATGAGGATGAGTGAATAGCACGGAGGCTTGTGGGGATCACTGCCCGCTTCAATATGCGTGACCTCGCTGAAGAGTTCGTCATGTATGGCGTGGCCCCACTTGCCACGGAGTCTTCGCTGCCACAACCCTCCAGTCCTTGTAAGTTGCGTTGGAGCTTGCTTACGTGTGCTATTCCTTGGGGCTGTTGTTTTTACAACGTGCCCCCGCGTTCCTCACAGGTGCTTCCCTGGAAGACGTGGAGCGTGCGGTGGGCGCGTTCCTCGGACCGTACACGGCCAGGGAACACACGCTGTGCATAGCTGCGACTGCGGAGGCAGGTCTGGGGTGGCTGAACCGCGTGTGCGAAGCCTTGTGCATTAGGGTACCAGAACACGCTGTTCCAGCCCCAAGCCCACCTCTCCGCGATTCCGCGGGGGAGAGGGTACCAACGGGCGCGGGTTCTGACTCGGTGGAGCATGTCGACTTGAAGGCAGGCGCGGGTTTTGCTTCGCCGCCAGTCAGCGTTGGTGCAGAGCTGTTGCTCGTGGAGGATGCTGGGGCGGAGTCCGTTCCCGCGACGGTGGAACCTCCTCTTGCGGCAGTGTCTGAGGTGGGGCCACCCTCTTGTTCTCCGAAGGCGAAGTGGCCCCGCACAAAATCGCCCTTTCGCTCGGTGAGGGGGTTCGTTGTAGCGAGTAAGGTCGGGGCCCTATGGGACTCACTCAGACGCCGAGTGCCCCGGTGTCCCCGTGGCCCCGATCAGGTCAGCGGCTGCCGGGGGCGAGGGCTTGGTGGAGCTAAGCTCCGACGCCGAGGTCCCCCCGCTTGGCGGGGTGGCCGCGGATACCGAGATCCTTGCGGACTCGAGCGGGGCTGAAGGTAAACTTCCATTTGTTCGTGTGACCCACTATGCGTACTCAGTGCTGACCGCCACGTCCTCTTGCAGCGACATGGTTCCCCGAAGGCGGGTAGCCCTCGGACCACGAGGACGTTCACTTGGAAGGGACATTCGGCTCCGCCGAGGATGTCACCGCGGATGCCGCCCGACGTCTAGCGGACTTCATCCCTCGGCGGAGTCTTTGGCGTGGCGGGGCAGCGGATAAGCGGCTGCGAGCCTAGACCACGATGCGCTGTAGATTTACAGGCCGGGACTGCTTGAGGGAGTGCTAGAGGTCTCCGAACTGATGGTAAGTGCCTAACACTAAGCAGCACGCAGCCATCGGGAGGTGTACTGATTGCTTTGTCGTATAGACCTTCGCCCATAGCCGGGCATTGCAGGCGGCCCATGTCTGGGAACAGGAGGTGTTGGAGGACCGGCTGCGTGTCGCCGAAGGAGCCCTTCGCGCGTCGGAGGAGGCGCATTCCGCTAAGGATGACCGCATGCAGCTCCTGGAAGCGAAACGCGCGAGGGCCGTCTCCTATGCCATGGAGCTTGTGGCATCGACTCGCGGCGCAGCGATGGAGGCGGGGCGGCTGCTCCGGCGGGTTGCCGTCTTGGAGGAAGAAACGACCGCCTTCTTGTGTCTCGAGGAGGCGGGGCGAGTCTTGGAGTGCGCCTCGGCGATGGCATTGGAGGCTATGCTGGCCCTGGAGGGTACCCTTGAAAATCTCATTGTCGAGGTACGCTCATTCAGACCTGAAGAGCTTTCATGGACACTTCAACGGATTGGGGAAGCGGCCGATCTTGCTCAGGCTGCCGCGACGTCCTTTGGCAATCACTGCTCCTACATCACTGCATGCCTAGCATGTGCTCTTTTCTGACACCGGGGCTGCCGTCATGTCGACGAATTGGGCGACCCGCAGCTGGAGATGCCTGCTGGGGCTGGGGTAATGTCCAGTGCTACGGCGGAACATGTACGGCGAGGGGAACCTCGGTGAGTGGCTGGATGGAGTTGCTCGGTGCAACAATGGCAGGGTTGACGGCTCGAAGCAGGTGTGACCCCGAATTCCTGTGCGCCGGTGTGTGTCATAACCTTATGTACTCCATGCTGCGAATGAAGTGAAAATTGCTTCAATTCTTTGATCCATCGTGCCACTTTATTCCGAGTAGTTGCCCGATGGGGACCTGTTGCTGATTTCTGACGCCGTAACCTGGCACCGTTTACGGTGCTGGTGGCGGGCCGAAGTCTCGCTCAACTTCTGGGCGAATCAACCCTCGACGGGTGAGGCTTCGGCGCGGAAGGTCGTCCAGGCGAAGCCAAACGAGTAGTGTTGGTCTGGCGGGTTCTGTAGGAACTTTGTAGCAGCGTGGTAGATAAGCCAGAATCTTCATCCCCGCCATTGTTTTTGGGTGCGTCCGCTTTGTGCCTTTTGTTGTGGAGTTTGTTGGTTAGTTGGGGTAGATGCTTGAGGTAGGCGTGAAGCTGGCGCCTAGTCGAGGTAGACGCGCGAGCGCTCTGTCCCCTACCCTTCGAAGTGGTGGCCGCGGAGTTGGCGCCTAGTCAAAGTAGACGCACGAGCGCTCCGTCCCCTACCCTTTGAAGTGGTGGCAGCAGAGCTGGCGCCTAGTCGGAAGTAGACGCGCGGCGCTCCGTCCCCTACTCTTGAGTGGTGGCGGCGGGTGGCGCCTGGTCAGTAGGCAGCGTGGCGCTCCGTCCCCTACCCTTGCGGTGGTGGCGGTAGGTGGCGCCTGGTCGAAAGGCAGCAGTGCTCCGTCCCCTACCCTTCAAAGTGGTGGCGGTGGGCGACACCTGGTCGAAATGAGCGCCGCGGCGCTCCGTCCCCTACCGCCGCGGTGGTGGAGCGGGCTGACACCTGGTCGAAGTGAGCGCCTGGCGCTCCGTCCCCTACCCTTGCGATGGTGGCGGCGGGCGGCGCCTGGTCAATGAGCGCGCAAGCGCTCCGTCCCTAACCTTGAGTGGTGGCGGCGGGCGGCGCCTGGTCGAAGGCAGCGCGGCGCTCCGTCCCCTACCCTTCAAAGTGGTGGCAGCGGAGCTGACGCCTAGTCGAAGTAGACGCGCGAGCGCTCCGTCCTCTACTGCTGGGTAGGATAAGGATAAGATACATTTTCGGAGTGATAGGGACCTAGCCCGTAGGTCCTGTCCTCGGCAGTCGATGGGGGACCTCACGGGCGCCACTGTTTCGCTGCAAACCCAGGCAGCCAAGCGGGACGGTGGCGGGATCAGCGGTGGTGCGCACATGGCCCGCATGCGGTTGGGAGGGAGGTGTCCCTTGCCCCCCGTTCATTGCTTCGGGCCCCCCGGGTTATGGGGACACGTGGAGTGTAGTTGGCGGAGCCCTGTAACTAGAATGGGGCAACCCTATTGCACCACGTGCCCCTAGGGCAGATGATGGGACTCTTGAGGCGTAATATCATGATGCGTGCTTAGGGAGTCTTTAAAAGGCGGCGTCGGTGGGCGGCACTCACCTTCCCAGACATTGCATCCCCGCAACTTCTCCTGTCGAAAGTGCCATCCGCAGTGTGTCCCAGCTTCGCCCAGTAGCGTCGAGGGCTCTGGAACGCGGCTGATGCCTCCCGGGTGATCGCGGGGTCGGACATCCCGCCCATGTGGGGGGATGCGACGCCGCGATGTGTTTTCCTTTCGCCCGTGCGTCGAAGAGCCGCGACTAGTGCGGGGTGGTGGGCAATTCACTTGTACTTCATCAAGGCCGCTCCTAGCTCTGGGAGTAGATGTTAGTGATATGCCCTAGAGGCAACATGGAGATGTTGTATATATCATATACTATGTTTATGATACATTACTTTGTTCCTTGAAATAGACATTATCATTATTGATCAATGAGTATTTGATTTATTCATGAGACTCTTAATGCTAAAATGTTGCTATTTCTAAATGATCCCTGATCATATATCATATGAGGAACAAATATGATTCAAAGACAAAGATCAGCATATGTATTGATTGATGATTATATCTCATGGATCATGGTATGGTGATACTAAATCAATAATATGGACATGTGTTAGTGAGCATATGTTGGATAGACCCGCCATGAGACACTGCAGAGATTACATGTGTCATCAGTTAGTCTCAAGTAGTGTTTATGTAGAATCCATAGACTTGAGATCATCATGGTTCCCAACATGCGTAGTAGCTTTTTTTGAGACTACTAAACACTACTCCGTAATTGGGTAGTCATAAAAGTAGTTTTTAAGTTTGCCATGAAACATGTAGTGGGATGTGAATGATCAAGATAGAATTTGCCCCTCCTTATGGGAGAGATATCTCTGGGCTCCTCGATGTAATGGATTATGAAAGTGCATGGCCATGCCAAGGTGATTGAGGAGTCAATCACAAGTTTATAATCCATCACAGAATCGAGAGAGTGATTGAGCTATTAAGAGGATGACACAGGTCTCGCCTTGAGCTCAATCTATATCGTTAGGTTCAGCCGATATGATCTTTACGTATATTTTGGGGTTAATATGTCTTACTAGAGGCCGCTATTAACGAGGTGGCGGAAAGGCGTTTTGGTCACGACCAAGTATATGTGAACCTACAGTCATGCGCTTAACGGGTTGGAACACTAATTCAAATATGATTCGGATGTGGGCTCAATTCGGATAAAGATCGAATAGACTCCTATTGGGCCTCGATGCGCAAGGCCCAAGTGAGAGGTCTATATATATGGAGCGAGGGGTGAGGAGGCGCTCTGTTAACCTCTAGCATAACCCTAGCCGCCACCTCTGAGCCAAACCCTAGCGCTCACGAGTGCTAGTACACTCGTGATCGGCGTTCACTTCCGGGCGTGTGGATACGGTGGGCGGCGCTCGTTGTGGTGTTGATCGGCGTCAACAACCTCTGATTGGATTCGCTCGTCTTTGTGGTTGATCGCGTGGAGAGCGATCTGTTCGGGATGATCGGCTAATTCCACTACTACGGCGCGTGGTTGGATCGGTTTCCAACACTTCTTCATTTGCTGCGCGTCTAGTGGTAACGATCCATGATCCTTCCTTAGCATGATGTCCTGGTGTGCACGGTAGAAAAGTTTTTGTTTTCTGCTTTAGTAGCCTACACGCAATCCTTTAGTGGTATCAGATCCATCTTGCTTAGTTTGCAATCTGGATCAGCGCATATGTTGATATGCGGTAGTAGTAGATTGGATCTATTACAGTCTAGATCAGGTGGTTCATGTGATGAATCGGTGGTAGCGCGGGTTGATGAGATCAATCGGTCATAAGGCGTTGAAATAGGTATGAGTTGATAGCATCATATGGCCAAAAAGATTAGTTCGTGCTCCTTTTTTGATGTACGTGCAACTTGTCCCTAAATTGGAATCACCATCGGGGCTAGCTGCGCGCTGTCGATGGATCGAGCCAATAGATCGAGGTCTTGTGTTGTGGTCTCCTCAAGTATACGATCGCGATGATCAATATGATTGATCTAATGAAAATTGAGACATTTTGAATGGCTCGGTTGGAGTTGATTTCATCGGCCCGATGAGATTTTCATAAGCGATTTCATAGATCGATCTATGTAATTCCGTGAGGTTTTAGGCGCTGCCACGAAACCCGCGAGCGACTCCCCTCGACCCCATGCCGACCGCGTCGTATCCCCCTTGTATAGCGTCATGGGTTCACATCGTTAGGTAGAAATGCGATTCTACATCTAACTTATTTTTGCAGGGAATGGTGTGAATAGTATGACCCTATAGCTTATTGGAATGTACGCGATGAATGTGATGCATGTAACATTCGTTCATGGCCTATGTGTCATGACTATTTCAGCTATTGTTAGCTGTATATATTGTATTTAACGACCTACGTGTCGACCTTAATGCTTGAATCTATCTTTGCAATCTTGAATTTCTAGCTATTATAGGTAGTAGCCTAGTTTTGAGGTTACAAGCTTTCAAGCATGGTGGCCTAAAGGAGTGATGTGGAGGATGGAGATCGTCTACACCTACATGGAGTTGAATATTACCATGTTTGGGCCATACTACTTCACAGTTAAATGTGTTTATATATGATGTTATCTATCTTATTCTTATGCAATGATATATGTGATATGTTGCTTTGGTAGGATAGAATCCCTCTTAAAATTAGGTGTTAATGCCCTTCCATATGTTGCACCAAAAGATAATGATCACCGTATGGTAGGTCTACCAAAGTAGAGTGCCGTCGGTTATCATCATTATTTGGGGTAGATGTTGGACATCTACATGTGGAAGCATTTGGTTTACTTAGTAGAGTGCGCAGGGACGTCCGCGTCTTGTTTAGACTTAGTAGAGTGCGCAGGGAAAACATCCGCGTATTTGTTTGTACTCCGGAGAATGCATGGGACTATCAACCACGGTTTATTTAAGCTCGGGGGGTACGCCAACGTGGGCGCGGGACGTCCACGTCTTTTTTAGACTCAGTAGAGTGCGTAGGGAAAATATCTGCGTCTTTGTTTGTACTTCGGAGAATGCATGGGACTATCAACCATGGCTTATTTCAGCTTCGGGGGGTACGCCAACGCGCGCGTGGGATGTCCGCGTCTTCTTTAGACTCAATAGAGTGCGCAGAGAAAACATCCATGTCTTTGTTTGTACTCCGGAGAATGCATGGGACTATCAACCACGGCTTATTTAAGTTCTGGGGGGTACGCCAGCGGGACGTCCGCGTCTTGTTTATACTCAGTAGAGTGCGCGCGAAGGCGTCCCCCCGCTGCGTCTTATTTATACTCCGTAGAGTGCGTGCGGAGGCGGACCTCGACGCTACGTGCGGAGGCGGACCTTGACGCTACATCTTATTTATACTCTGTAGAGTGCGTGCGGAGGCAGAACTCGACGCTACGTTTCATTTATACTCCGTAGAGTGCATGCGGAGGTGGACCTCCGTGGGGTGCGTGTGCGGAGATGAGTCTCCGTGCGGTACGTGTGCGGAGATGAGTCTCCGTGTAGTGCATGTGCGGAGATGAGTCTCCGTGTAGTGCGTATGCGGAGATGAGTCTCTGTGCGGTGCGTGGGAACATCAACCATGTCTTTATACTCCAGGGAGTACGCGTGGTAATAACACCGACGCGTGCGCGGAACTCCGTGTCTTGTTTATACTCAGTAGAGTGCGCAGGGAAAACATCCGCGTCTTATTTATACTCCGGGGAGTGCGTGTAGAGGCAAGCCTCCGCACGTTTTTGGTGGGGAGCACGAATAGCTTCGCAAACGGTGAAATTTATTAAATTTCCATTTGCGCGGGTGAGCATGTACAAAAAGTCGGGGACTAACCATTGGACCCGTTGTCGTGACGGTGAGATGCGGAGCCTCTGGTGCTTGGGCTGCCGTAGGGCGTGTACGGGCGTGCTTGGCCTAGGGGCCTCCCTGGACTCCCGCGTGTAGGCTTCGGATACCGTGCTCTATGTGCTGGGCCATGTGCTGGTTGCCAAGGACGGTGATAATACCCTGCGGGCCCGGGAGCTTCGCGCATAGAAAGCCATGGTGTGGGACTACCCCAAAGGAATTGAGGATCGGTTGCCCCAGAATGGCATTGTAGGGGTACTGGATATCCATGACATCGAAGGTGGCGTCCCCGCTCGCCACGTTGTCGCCCTGGCCGAAGGAGACCTGCAGACATATTTGGCCCAGCACCAGCAACGGCTGACCTCCGAAGCCTTGTAGCGGAATTTTTGAGGGGCCTAGGCGGCTTCGAGGGATCGCCATCTGGTTGAAGGCCTATGCGAACAGAACATTCACGGAACTTCCCCCATCGACCAAGATATGCCGAACGTCGCACCCGAAAATCACGACCTGGATGACTAGGGGGTCTTGATGGGGGAACTCCACACCTTCGGCGTCGGTGGGCGTGAAGGTGATCGCATGTTGCGCCCAGTCTAGTGGTGCATGCGGCGGGTACGTCACCACGTGGTGCAGCCTCCACACGTAGGCCTTGCGCTGTCACTCTGAGGCGAACTTCAGGGAGGAGCCTCCGGAGATTACATTAATGACCCTACGTGGAGCGCCCTCAAGGGCATGGATCCGCAGGGGGTTCTCCTGGGGCTGTTGCACCTGGGCCCGAATCCTTGGGGGGTCGTCCAGGGGCTGCTGGACGTGTGCCACGGCAGGTGGGCGCGCCTCGAGATCCCTGTCTCTGGTGGCACTTTGTCAAAGTGCCGCGATGGTGGTGCAGGAGTGGGTGTCATGATTGCTTTGCCCGTGCACCTCGCACCACTGTGGGCGGTGTTGGTTGCCATACTCTGCGCGGGCCCAACCGTCGCGGCCCCGGCCTCAACCCCGCCTGTGACCCCGCCGAGCTCTGGCCCCGCGGGCGGCGGGGGCATTGTCTTCCGAGCTGCCCTCGATGTCGAAGACGTAGCGGACTCTCCGGGACGTTTGGCAGCCGCGCTGAGGCTTGTCGCCTGGTGCGTCTTTGTGCTGGGGGGCGTCCTTCGGCGGCTCCTGCCTACGCTTGCTCCGCGAGGAGTTTGTTTTCATTGTGTCGGCGCTCTTCGCCGCATCTTCCGCGGGGTTGGCGTTGGCATCGTTGTGCTGACGCCGCCTCGCGTCTTCTTCCACTTGAGCGTACTCCATTTTGTCGAAGAGCTTCGCCACTGTCTTGATTGGCTTCCGAGCGTTGTACTCAGCTAGCGGCCCCAGGCGAAGACCCTGGACCACTGCGTTGATGATTGTTGTTTCGTTGACATCTTTGACCTGGCAGTGGACCTTCGTGAAGTGTTTGAAGTAGTCGCGGAGCCTTTCCAATGATTTTCGCTTGATTGCAAAGGGCCAATCCGCATTGACACGCTCGACGTAGTTCCCCTGGAAGTTGTTGTAGAGGCGGTCGTGAACCTGCTCCCATGCATAGTTGGAGTTCGACTCTCTGGTGAAAAACCAAGAGAGCGCCACTCCTGCGTGTGGCGAAGCCCTTCGCCTTGGTGGTGTCGTCTCGCATGCGCCTCAATGGCGGTCTCGTACCACGCCACGAACTCCCGAGTCCGTGTCGCCCTTATGCGACAGCGGCGGTCTTGAAATTTAAAATCCTCGGCCATATGCGCTCTTGCGAGCTGCCGATAGCGGGGACTCCGGGTCCACACGGCGCAACAAAGCGCGACTGGATGTGGGAGCGTTCCGGCTATCCGCGCGCTCGGGTGTGGGCTCCGGTGCGACCACCGGCGTGGTCGGCTAGCTCCGAGCCTCTTGCATTCTCCGCACGGCCCCCCGGAGATCCGCTAACTCCTGCTGGAGTGTGCCGAGGGCCGCCAGTAGGACGTTCTCCACTGCGCGTGTAGATGGGGCCATGGGCGCATCCGGTCGTGCGGCCGGGGTAGCCGTAACCACCGCTTGTGCCCTTGGGCTGCTCATCGCGTACACACGGTGGGCTCCGGCGTCAATGGCGGGGCCCATGTCGCCGGCGGGGCTGCCTGACGCTCCGGCACCGGGCGTAGGGACGGTGGTCGCGCCTCGACAGGCGTTGACGCTACCGCTCCCTAACACCCGGCTGGTACCGTCAGGGCTGACTATCACACCAGCGGCTGGGTGGGGTCGATGGTTGCTTCAGCAGCGGCGGGGCCGATTATCGCGTCAACAATGGCGGGGCCGATTATCGCGTCAACAGTGGCGGGGTCGATCGTCGCGCGGTGAGCGTTGTCGTTTTTGACCCCGACCGACGATGCCGAAGCCATGGTGTTGACGTGGGGCCTCGCCACGACCCCCTCCTTCTTCTTCGCCACCGACGATGGAGCTTTCTTCAGTGCCATCCTTGAGATCTTGAGGCTTGCTCTCGTCGTCCCCACGGACGGTGCCAACTGTTGTGGCTACAGACCAAACAGAGAGAAGTGTATGGTAGTGGAGAGTTAGGTGAGCAAATATCCTCTTGGGTCTTTCCCAAGGGCTGGTCATGATATATATGCGTTCCCTCGTAAGGAGCGTCTTTACCATTGTAACCTTACACCGAGTCTCCTTCGAGGATAAGCTACGTCATTTACATGGTTTATAACCTTCTCAACAGGCTAACTGGGTTTATGTAGGGGTCACCCCTACAACAGTAACCTTGAGAAGTGCACCTTTTGCACCGATTGAGTATCGTTTCTTGGCTATGTTGTTACTACACAGGGCATTGAAGTTGATCAGGCCAAGATCGTCGCTATCCAGAGTTGTCCGCCTCCTAAAACGGTCACACAAGTGCGGAGTTTTCTCGGGCTCACTGGCTTCTACCGGCATTTTGTTTGACATTTCAGCACCATCGCTGCACCACTGAATGAGCTTACAAAGAAGGGTGTTCCTTTTACTTGGGGCACCATGCAAAAACATGCTTTCGACGTTCTCAAAGATAAGTTGACACACGCTCCTTTGCTTCAACTCCCTGATTTTTGCAAGACTTTTGAATTAGAATGTGATGCTAGTGGCATAGGTCTTGGTGGCGTGTTAATTCAAGAAGGCTAACCTGTTGCTTACTTTAGTGAAAAATTGAGTGGGCCTAGTTTGAACTATTCTACCTATGATATAGAATTATATGCTTTAGTTCGAACTTTGAAAACATGGCAACATTATTTATGGCCTAAAGATTTCGTAATACATTCTGATCATGAATCTTTGAAACATATTCGAAGTCAAACCAATCTGAACCGTAGACATGCTAAGTGGGTTGAGTTTATTGAGTCCTTCCCTTATGTCATTAAACATAAAAAGGGCAAAGAAAATGTAATAGCTGATGCATTGTCTAGGAGATATACCATGCTTTCACAACTTGACTTCAAAATCTTTGGATTAGAGACAACAAAGGAGCAATATGTGCATGATGCTGATTTTAAAGATGTGTTGCTCAATTGTAAGGAGGGAAAGGGTTGGAATAAATTTGTGGTGCATGATGGGTTCTTGTACCGTGCTAACAAGCTATGTATTCCAACTAGCTCCGTTCGTCTTTTGTTGTTATAGGAGGCGCATGGAGGAGGATTAATGCGTCACTTCGGCGTGAAGAAGACTGAGGACATTCTGACCCACCATTTTTCTTGGCCAAAGATGAGGCGCGACGTCGAACGTTTCATTGCCCGCTGCACCACATGCCAAAAAGCTAAGTCATGACTTAATCCTCATGGTTTATACATGCCTCTCCCTATGCTAAGCACACCTTGGGAAGATATTTCTATAGACTTTGTTTTAGGTCTGCCTAGGACAAAGAAGGGGAGGGATAGTATTTTTGTTGTCGTGGATAGATTTTCTAAGATGGCTCATTTTCTACCATGTCATAAAAGTGATGATGCTACAAATGTTGCTGATTTATTATTTAAGGAAATTGTTCGCTTGCATGGTATTCCAAATACGATAGTTTCAGATTGTGATGCTAAATTTCTTAGTCATTTTTGGAGAACCTTGTGGGCTAAATTGGGGACTATGCTGTTATTTTCTACTACTTGTCATCCCCAAACCGATGGACAAATTGAGATAGTCAATAGAACATTATCTACTATGCTTAGGGCTGTGCTTAAAAAGAACTTAAAACTGTGGGAGGAATGTTTGCCTCATGTGGAATTTGCTTATAACCGTTTGCTGCATTCTACCACAAAGAAATGCCCTTTTGAGATTGTTTATGGTTTTATCCCTTGTGCACCTATTGACTTGTTGCCCCTTCCTGCTTCGGAGAAGGTAAATCTTGATGCTTAACAACGTGCTGATTTGATACTTAAGATGCATGAGACAACTAAAGAGAACATTGAGCTCATGAATGCTAAATATAAAGTTGCTAGTAGTCAGGGACGCAAGCATATTACTTTTGAACCGGGTGGTCTTGTGTGGTTACACTTGCGTAAAGAGCGATTCCCTGAATTGAGAAAGTCTAAACTCATGCCTCGTGCAGATGGTCCTTTTAAAGTGCTTGAACGTATTAATGATAATGCATATAAGTTAGATTTGCCTGCAGATTTTGGGGTTAGCCCCACCTTTAACATTGCAGATCTACGGCCATTCTTCGGTGCAGAAGATGAGCTTGAGTTGAGGACGACTCCAATTCAAGAAGGGGAGGATGATGATGACATCACTTCTACTGATATAAACACTCCTCTTACTGCTTCCATGAATGATGGGCAAGGTCCAATCACTCGGGCACGTGCTCGCCAACTCAATTATCAGGTAAACTCATTTTTGGGAGTCAATAATATTTCCGCTGAGCATTCGATACTTCCTAAGACTTGTTATTTTCTTGTCCTTAGGAACCATGGAGAAGAACCACACGACCTCAAGTGTAGAAGTGGAACCGTCAAGCGTAATCCAACTCATATTCGCGAGTTCGACTCAAATTCGAATGACCATAACTTTTGATCTAGAAGGTTTCTCAGGGCCCGTGAGTACTCGTTGGAAAGATCTTGGAGTCTACTTTCAGATGAATCTGGTCTCACCTCGAAATTCCATCCGAGCCAATCACAAACTACAAAACAAGTGGTGTCACTTTTCTAGTCGAGTCAAAGTGGGCCTTGAGCCTTGTAATCATGCTTAGACTATTTGGGCCGTCACTAATCATGGATGTACTGTTCATGTGAACATTACCTGTGAATAGTACCGCACCCCCTTTTTGTTAGATAAGTGCGGCCTCCCCCACTCCTATTTAAGGAGGTCGCACCCCTTTAGTTTTCCTCGGGTTTTTCTTAATAGTTTATTCTACTTAGCAGTCTCACCGCACGTCCGATTGAGGAACCCCAACTTGTGAACTCAATATTTATTTGCAAAATAGTTCGGATTGTATCTTTTACTCTCTTGCTTGTGTTCTCGATTCGCTTGCAGGAGATAGCCTTCTTGGCGAGGTCAACGTGTTAAAACGCGGTTGATAACCATCGGGCTTGATGGTGTAGTGATTGCGAGGGGATCGATCTATTTTGGTCGGAGCCTTTCGATCATCAACGTCGAGTTCTCCACAATCGACTTATCAGTACCTCTCGAAAGATTGGGTCATCGTCACATCAATTACCATCTCGGTAAAGCCAATGTAGTGGCTGATGCCGTAAGTCGAAAACCCTACTGTAATCACATCTTGGTCCAGAAGGTCTCATCAGAACTCTATAAAGAAATCGTCTCCCTCAACTTGGGGATTGTAAAGCAGGATACCCTAAACACAATATAAGTGCACCCAACCATTGAAGAACAAATCAAGGCAGCTCAGAAAGGATACCTAGGGACCAAAAAGCTTAAATACCTAATGAAGAAGGGAAAGGCATAAAAAAATGGTGGAAGACCCACGAGGAATTCTGTGGTTTGGAAAACATCTTTTCGTTCCTCACCAGAAAGAACTCAAGGAGTTATTGCTTAAGGAAGCTCATAGCTCAGCATACGCTTTGCATCCTATCAGCACAAAAATGTACCAAGACTTAAAAACCCTATATTGGTGGCCACGTATGAAGCGGGATATTGCGGAGGATGTAGCCTACTCTGATGTGTGTCAGCGCGTTAAAACCGAGCATCAGAAACCCACCAGATTACTTCAACCCTTGCAAATTCCCAATGGAAATGGGAAGAAGTGGGTATGGATTTTATAACCTGTCTCCGACGCACTAAGGCAGGGTATGATTCCATATGGGTTATAGTGGACCGGTTGATAATGGTGGCCCACTTTATCCTTGTAAAGACCATCTATAAGGGGGATAAGCTAGCGGAATTATACATGGCCCGCATTGTATGCTCGCATGGCGTACCTAAGAGAATAATCTCAGATCGAGGTGCCCAATTTACCTCACATTTTTGGAGTAGTTTGCATGATGCCCTTGGGACTAACCTAAGCTTCATCACTGCTTACCACCCTCAGACCGATGGGCCAACCGAGAGGGTTAATCAGATCCTAGAGGACATGCTTTGAGCTTGTGCCTTGGAGTCTACTTCAGATTGGGAGAAATGCCTACCCTATGCTGAATTCTCTTACAACAACAGCTATCAATCAGGCCTTAATATGTCACCGTTTGAAGCCCTATATGGTCGAAAGTGTAGAACCCCTCTGCACTGGTCAGAGACTAGTGAAGGCCATATCTTCGGGCTAGATGCCCTCAAGCAAGCAGAAGAAAAAGTTAGGTCAATCAGGGATTGCCTGCAAGCTGCTTAGTCTAGGTAGAAAAGTTACGCTGACAACCGTCGTAGAGAGCTAACTTTCCAAATAGGGGATCATGTCTATCTCAAAGTCTCACCCCTCCGAGGAGTTTGAAGGTTTAGGACAAAAGGAAAGCTAGCACCCCAGTATATAGGCCCATATTCGATCCTCACCAAGTGCGGAGAGGTCGTCTATAAATTAAAGCTACCTGCTAGCCTAGCCGAGGTGCCTTCGTGTTTCGGAGGAGCAAGCACTGCTGGAAACCACCGAGCTTCATCAAGATCTCACCTACCTAGAGCATCGAGTTAAAATTCTTGATACCATGGAAAAGAAAACCAGACGCCAAACCCTTCGCCTTAGCAAGGTGCAATGGTGCAATCACACGGAACAGGAAGCTACCTGGGAGCGAGAAGATCAGCTCAAGGCCAACTTTCCCACATATTCCCAATTTAGTCGGAATCTCGAGGTCGAGATTCTGTTTAAGGAGGGTAGAATTTATAACATCCTAATTTTGGCTTTTGCATTATTTTCTTGTTGGGCTATATTTAAAAAATTTTAAATGTGAACAAATTTGGTATTTTCAAATTTCAGCTTGGAGATATTGGAAAATTTTGTGTTTTGCTAGATCTTCCCTTCTCCTATTCTCCACAAGTGTAGAAAACAAAATTTATATAATAAATAAATAAAATAAAATCAATGAAAAAGGAAAACCCCCCTCCCCGTGAGTGGCCCAGCCAAGCCCAGCCGGCCCGCACGCCTCCTCCTTTCCCCCTTCCTTCTTCGGAGCCCATTGCTCTCGCCCCTGTTTTCCCCCACGCGCGCCGCTGACGCTGCCCAGATCACTGCCTCGCCCTTCCCCTCCCTACACTGGCACAAGACCTCCTTGTGGCGCCGCTACAACTTTCCTGTACTACTTCGCCGAGCTAGATCCTCCCCTCCCTTCCTAGTGTCGCCGCCCGGGCACCATGCTGTACCCTGTCACGATCGCTGCCCTGCCTGTCGAGACTCGTCGTCACATCGGAGTTGCCGTGCTCGAGGCAACGCCTTGATCTTCCCCCACAATTGCACCGCTTGCACCAGCCTTGCCCCTCTCCGGCCCGTAGCCCCACTTCGTGGCGACACTGCCGCCCGGCTGTATGAGCGCCCGTCGTCCCAGCGCCACCCATTGCACTGTGGAGCATTGAAGCTTCCGCGCCCACCACACACGCACCCCCCTTTCCCCTCTCCCGCCTAGTCGCCGTACGGGCACTTGAGCGCGCCGCCCCGACGTCACCTGCCATAACTTAGGCCAACGCTCCCCACTCACGGATTTGCTATAAATTCATGGCCAAAATTCCCCATTCCAACTCACTCTGTGCTTATTCACCTCTCCTAACGCATGAACTCACCGTCGCTCTGCCCTCCTCGGCCATCTTCGACGCCAGCCACTCCGGGAACCCCGCAAGCCACCTTGATTCCTCCAATATGCTTCCTGGACCTCTCTGATGCTCCAGTAAAATCTAATTGGGTTTTCTTCTCTCGGAGCTTGCCAACTCAACCATCTTCCCCAAATTTGGCCACTTCATCTCGTCGGCAAATTCAACCCTCCCAGAAGCTCAACCAAGGTTAGGCAAAGTCATCCCCTACACCAATTGGGAAGTTCATCAACCCCTCACTGCTGGCACCGAGCGTCCCTTTTCACCGCCAACCGTCATCGTCGCCAGCTCAGTTTTGACCATCCCGAGCTCGTCCGCCTCTCTTGGTGAGCTGCTGCCAACCCCTAAGAGCTCCCTTAGCCTTTGATTGAACTCCTGTTGCTGCCTCCACCGTCGCGTCCTCCACCCTATTTTCTCCGCCGCCAGACTTGCCACCGGCGACCGCCGTACTGTTTGAAACCACACCACCCCATCTGAAGGTGTGCACGAGCTCTGTGAACTCATTTTTTCATCATTCTCCAGTGAGTTGGCCCCCTTCGTAAATCGGCCTTTCGCATGCCTATCTCGGTCGCACCAGTATGTTTATTCGACAACATTAAGACTTAACCTTGCACTAAATGTTAATGATTAGGATTAGTTAATCTTAATAAGCCACCGACTGGTGGGCCCCACAACGGTTTATCTTTAATGTGCGGCTGACAATTGGGCCCTACCTCAATCAATAACTTGTTAATCTCAGTTTTAAAATTTGTCATATTGAAAGGTGGACCCCACTGTACTGCTAAACCGTACTATTGCCCACATGTCAGCTGTTGTGGTTACAGACCAAACAGAGAGAGAGTGTGTGGTAGTGGAGAGTTAGGTGAGCAATGCTCTCTGCCCCCTCCATGGCTCGCGTCATATACATTTATGCGCTCAGGAGGAGTGTCTTTACAGTTGTGCCCTTACATCCAAATATCCTTTACGTGGGCATTCACGTCATTACACATGTCCCACTTGGACCTTATAATCGTGGGACCTTATAATCCTCTAACAGGCCGGCTGGGCTTAGGTGGGGGCCACCCCTACAACAGGAGCCTCTCATGGTGAATTGCTTCACAGGCCGAAGCCATGTTGCTGAGCCCTTTGGCCCCCTCTGTCCCCACGGCCTGTGACAGATGAGTACATTCGGTAGTGTGACCCCGCTTTGTGCCAAAGATGCAGTGGGAGTCTTCTAACCGCTCAAGGATGCGAGTCAAGCGGTATCGAAGTCATCATTTGCCGCTCAGGATGCGGAGTCGGCGAGCTGCGAAGTCATCGTTGCCGTTCTGGGGCGGAGTGGGGTTGTCCTGCCGCTCCCGGGATCGGAGTGAAGCGAGCTGCCAAAGTCGTTGCTGCTTCGCTCCAAGGATGCGGAGTCAATCAAGCTACCGAAGTCGTCGCTGCTTTGTGCCGAGGATGCGGAGTGGGGGAGTCATCCCTGCTTGACGCATGGGACGGGCTGGCTACGTAGGCGGCCTCTGGTGTTGGAGCCATCACTTGCGATGCCACAGTTACCGACGAAGTCATCTTGCGGAGCCTAAGGTATTGTACACTTTGGGTGTGACGCTAGGACTCCGCTGGGGAGTTGAGGGTAGGGGGGTCTTCGCTCAGCCCGAAGTCGTCGTGCCCCGACAGCTCCGCGAGCCGGAGGTGGTGTCTTAATGACTGCACGAATCGCGCCAAAACCTTAAAAAGTGTAGGGCGGGCTGCTGCGGCTGTAGGGGCTGTCTCGATAAGGAGGTACGTGGTGTGACATGGTTGTACGTCATGGGGTGTCGTGATCGCATGACGCGGCCGCGTGCCCCTTCGATATGGGCGGGGCGCGTGGCGGGATGCTACTAGCGCGTCGTGCGTTGCCCGGCCGCCTGCCACCGCCTGTGTAACATCCTGATTTTTGGGGATTTTTAAAACCTTGAATTTAAAAATAAATTTCTGGGATTTTCCTGAATTTAAAATCAAGCTTAAAAGAATTTTCAAAAATTTAAAAGAATTTAAAATGATTAAAATAAACCTCAACAGTAGCTGAAAATAATTTAATTGAGTTCCTTGTGTCACAAGAAATTTTCTGAAATTTTCTAGAGTTAAATTAAGCTTCAAATGATTTTTAGAATTTTAAAATTATTTAATCTTAGTAAAATAAACATCAACATAAGTTGAAAATATTTTATTTGAGTTCCTTAGGTCTCAAGGAATTTTTTTGGTATTTTTGGTGAATTTTTGGGATTTATTTGCTATTTTCTAGAGCTCCTGGAATTTTATTTGAATTTCTGGAAAAGAAAAAGAAAAAGGAAAATTCCCCGCCGCCCGATCTTCCCTCCCCGCCATGCGTCGGCCATCCGGCCCGCGTCCTCGCCGCTGCCGCGCACTTCCCGCTCCCCGCCGCCCGGTCCCGCCGCCTCCACGCGTCAGCCATCCGATGTGCCGCGCCGCCTCCGTACCCTTTTCCCGCCCCCTCTCCTCCGCCGCCCGATCCATCTCCTCACCACGCGGCACCATCGCCCGCATCCGCACCCCGCCCCGCTCAGCCGCGCCCGCCCTCGCGTTCCCGCCGTTGGATCGCACCCGCTGCCACGCATCGCCCGGCTAATGCCGCCCGCGCGATAACCCTAACCCTAATCCTCAGTTGATCTCGGCCGTCCGATCTTTTCCCCGCTGATCCAAGCCGTCCAAACCGAATCGGTTTCGCGCCCGTCGCCGTACCCGATCAGGTTGCCTCGGTTCGCATGATAAATACGCCGCTCATCCCTCGGTTCACATGCTACCCCGCAGCCGTTCTCGCCTCTACTCCCGCGCCGCCGCCATCTCCGGAGCCGCGCTGCCGTCGCCCGTACGTCCCCGAGCTCGCCCGACGCCACCGGAGTCGTCGCCGTCCTCTTCCGTCGTCGGTGAGCCCTCCGTGCTATCCCCACGACGCCTCGCGCCGCGCGCCCACCACGCGTCACCAATCCGCTCCCACGCGCGCCGCGCGTCGGTAATCCGTCCGCGCCGCGCCGCACGCGTCGGCGATCCGTCCGCCGCCCGCGCCCGACCGCCTCATCCACACCGTCGCCTCAGATCTGGATCAGCGATCTAGAACGCGCCACGTGTCGCGATGTAACAGCCCAGCTGTTTATTTCAAAAATTAAGAAAAAAAATTTACTTTAATTTAAAATAAAAATATTTACTTTTTGGTTGTTTAAATTTAATTGCTTGATTTTTGGCTTAAAAAAAGTTATGAAAAGGTGATTTAAAAAACATAAAATAATAAAATAATAATTAAGTTAGTTTAAAATAAAAATTAAAGTTATTTGGTCGCTTGAATTTTTTTTTGTAAAATTCTAGTTGACCTGATTTTCAGCTTTAAATAAAAGAGCCTTTCTGTTAAATAAAAAATATTTTATAAAGAAACTTCCATGAATTTTTCTAAGATTTTTAAGCTTTATTTGTTATTTATTGTATTATTTAAAGCTAGAAAAAGGAAAACATTTTTAAAAATTAAAATAAACATCAAAAAATTCTGAAAATATTTTTTTATTCTTTTCAGGTTCCAAGGATTCTAAAAGGATTTTTTGGAATTTTTTTTCTTTTTTTTCTCTTTTCTCTCTCTTCCTTTCTCCTTCTTCTTCCTCCTCAGTTCTTGTTCACCTGCCTTGAGAAACAACACGCCACGCACCATGGGTGACTCTTCAAGCTTCCATAACTCTTGATTTTCTCAACGGTTTCTTACGAAATAAATTGCAATCAATTCCCCTCATCAAACTCCTTCATTTCCACCGTTTTCCCCTCATTCATGAGCTATTTTGTGGGATTTAAACCATGCCATTCAAAGACATGCCCGTTGATCTCCCTCCTCGGTCCACCTCCACCCCTATAAAGGAGCCCGCGAGCCTCTCCTCATCCTCACTCAACCCGAAAATCTCAAGTCCCCTCTCCCACTCGTTTGAGTGCAATCGGAGTTTTAGTTTTGTAGTTCAAGCGGCGTTCTTGACCTTTTGTACCTCGTCGGTGGAGCACGCCGCGTTTGACCACACCGTTGGCCGCCTCGCCCGCGTTTCACGCGGTGCTCACCTCGCCAGCCGGAACCGGCGAGCACCGTCGCCACCGTGGGCCAAAGCAGTCGCCGTTCTTCGGCGTCGCCACGGCGGCCGTGCATGCCGGCCGTGCATGAATGTTTCAAAGAAAAATATAAAAACTTGGTTTGGACCTGGCGAATGGTTAGGTGGTGGGTCTTGGCATGCCTCGTGTTTGGTGACACACGGTTGATTATCGGGCACAAGGGGTATGTGGATTGAGCCTAAGTCAAGTTAAGGACCGGTGCAGTGAGCTCTTTGTTGCAAAGCCACATCGTACTACCACAAGTGCGGTATGGGACGGACTGGCTAAGTAATTTATGAAGTTCCAAGTATAGTCTCGCTATAGGCTGAATGTGGCGCAGCGTGGTGTGGGAAGTCTCACATGGCACAAGAGAGGGCTCCAACTCGTGGATTCGAGTTGTGGTGAAACTTAGTGGCGGCGTATTGTTTTGGCTATGAATCATTATGCGGCCTTATCATGATCTCCTCGCCGCACACCAAAGGAAGTGTGTAAATCTAATGGCAATGTGGGATGATCGTGTCTTGTGGGTAAAGCTGTACAACCTCTGAAGAGTGTATAATCTATCCTGGATAGCCGTGCCTACGGTTATAGGCAAAGTGAGGTAAAGTTTTTCATGGATTAGATTTTGGTTTTAAAATGATTTACGAAAAAGCTTATGGATAGATGGATGGAATCCATGACCGGTGGGATACTGTGCATAAGTTGGTGTATGGTCGAACTGCACTAACAAAATGAATCCATAAGAGATTTTGAAAGCATATGGATAGATGGAATCCATGTGAAAACTTTTGAAAAGATGGACGGTGGGATACACAGTGACTAGGTTAGTGTTTGGTCGAACTGCACTACGATATTATTTTGTTAAATTATTATTTCTATCTCTGTATTAACAATTCAGCTTTTGCACTTATGCTATTGTATTTAAATTGATCTTGTTTTCGCACAAATAAACTTAATAAGCCTTCCTTTGTTATCCCTATGCATGCATTCACTCTGTTAAAACTCACGGTGTAACTTGCGTAAGTACTTTATGTGCTTACCTTGGGAGTACTTTATGTGCTCACCTTGCTAAAATCTGTTGCGAGAGGATGATGTCAACAACCCGGGAGGATGGTGGCGACTAGGCGCGTCTTACAGTCATTCGCTGTGGGCGGCGGGATGGGCTGCTACTTCATTAGTTTTCTTCCACTTTGTTTATATGTATTTTGGTTTATGAACCATTGATGTAAATTTGGCCATCGGGCCCATATTTAGTTAATGAATAAATGTCATTGTGCATGATATTAATCTTTGTTATCCACTTGTGTGCACTAGCTTGATCTTTGGACTAGTGCGATTTACGAGAAGGATCGAGTCGTTGCTCGAGTCAGGCGAGAGATAGTATCGAGCTATAATGACCCTAAGGCGTGACCGTAGGTAGAATAGAATGGTTGAACCTTAAGGACTTAACTTAAATAATAAAATATTTTTAAAAAGCTTTGCTTACTCTTACCTCTCAACCTTTGCTTACCCTTATCTCTCAATCCTTTCTCATCTTTATGTCATTTCTGAAAAAAAAATTATTTCTATCTCTCATCTTGTTAAAACCATTATAGATGGATGTTCATCAAGATGCACGGAGTGATGGATGGAGTATAGGCCTTCATCGACTACTCTATCGTTTGGAATTCTAACGTCGAGCCATCTCATGCACGAATAGACAGCCATGGAAATTAGATGATGGGACACCGCTTTGCTGTACTCATCACCAAGCAAACTGGACAAAGAAGTCTTCGCTAGCGCATTAAAGGAAGCAGTTACTCGTTTGAAAGAGCCAAGCAACAAGCCGCTCGTAAAGAGTTCTTCGCCTCAGCCATCATTTCAATCTTCACCTTGAAAGATCAAGCTTTGTACTCAGAGAGTCGCGAAGGATGACACCAAGGCAACCCTTACCCCTTTAGGATAAGTTGTTAGGCAGCTATTAGACGATGTTACGAGCTATCAAGTTTTCTCTTTTGTTGATAGCCGTAACTATTACCTGATATTATCTTAATAATGATTTTTGCTAGTAAGTGTTCTGTTGGTTTGTGCAAACGGCCCCTATTCCTCCTTTGTCTTAAAGTCTCTTCTTCCCTAATTCTTGAAAACATCAATCTGAAACACCGACTGTCAATACCCTTCAGACGGTAAGCAAAAGGACATCGAAGTTCATGAAGGGACATCTGAACCAGATCATAGCTCAAGCCAAGCAGGGTAAGATCCAAACCTATTTCCGTGCTAGCCTGTACGAATCTCGAGAACGAGATTCTCTTTAAGGGGGGTAGTTTGTAACAGCCCAGCTGTTTATTTCAAAAATTAAGAAAAAAATTTACTTTAATTTAAAATAAAAATATTTACTTTTGGTTGTTTAAATTTAATTGCTTGATTTTCGGCTTAAAAAAAGTTATGAAAAGGTGATTTAAAAAAACATAAAATAATAAAATAATAATTAAGTTAGTTTAAAATAAAAATTAAAGTTATTTGGTCGCTTGAATTTTTTTTGTAAAATTCTAGTTGACCTGATTTTCAGCTTTAAAGAAAAGAGCCTTTCTGTTAAATAAAAAATATTTTATAAAGAAAAATATAAAAATTTGAGTTGGAATTTTTTTTTATAAGTTCCAAATAGCCTAAGAAACTTCCATGAATTTTTCTAAGATTTTTAAGCTTTATTTGTTATTTATTGTATTATTTAAAGCTAGAAAAAGAAAAACATTTTTAAAAATTAAAATAAACATCAAAAAATTCCGAAAATATTTTTTTTATTCTTTTCAGGTTACAGGAATTCTAAAAATATTTTTTTGGAATTTTGTTGAATTTTGTTTCTTTTTTTTTTCTTTTTTCTCTCTCTTCCTTTCTCCTTCTTCTTCCTCCCGTTACTGTTCACGTGCAGGAAACAGCACGCACGCAGCCATGCGTGACTCTTCAAGCTTCCATAACTCTTGATTTTCTCAATGGTTTCTTACGAAATAAATTGCAATCAATTCCCCTCATCAAACTCCTTCATTTCCCACCGTTTTCCCCCTCATTCATGAGCTATTTTCGCGGGATTTAAACCATGCCATTCAAAGACTTACCCCGTTGATCTCCCTCCTCGGTCCACCTCCACCCCTATAAAAGGGAGCCCCGTGAGCCTCTCCTCATCCTCACTCAACCCTGAAAATCTCAAGTCCCCTCTCCCACTCGTTTGGTCGCAATCGGAGTTTTAGTTTTGTAGTTCAAGCGGCGTTCTTGGCCTTTTGTACCTCGTCGGTGGGAGCGCGCGCGTTTGACCACACCGTTGGCCGCCTCGCCGCGTTCTATGCGGTGCTCACCTCGCCGCGGAACCGCGAACACCGTCGCCACCGTGGGCCAAAACAGTCGCCCGTTCTTCGCGTCGCCACCGGCCAACCGTGCATGCCCGACCAAAACCAAGGTGAGCATCATGATCCCCACACTCCCCTCTTCGATTCGCCGCAAGTCTCGCATGTTAATTCCTCTCCGTTTGGCCGGAACGCCGATGTCAGCCTGTAAGCCGCATAAAGTCTTGTCCACCGTGTTTCGCTAGTCCGTTGGACGAGCCGTCTGCGGCGTTGAGTTCGTCTCGACGTGTTCTATGCCGTGCTCCCCTCCGTTCGTCCAAAAACCTGTCCTAAATTTTTGCGCCCGACACCTCACCATGGTCGCAAATTGCACTTCACATCCCCGCCTATCCGGGAATGCTTTCAACAATCCGTCCACGTCAAACCGTGCCAAACCATCTCAGGAGGCTATGTTTCAGATGGTTTTGGATTCGTCTGACTGAGCGCGAAGATATTGAGTTTTTCGTGTTTCAGTACCGACGTCGTTCAAACGACGATTGCGTCGCCTCCGGTGAGTTTTTGGCTTAGCCGATATTTTTCCTAGCTTTGCCTCGCCGCGTTCTAGGCCATGGTCACCTTGCTTCTCCATGTTCTATTCCCGAAAATTATTCTTCTCTCCACACCCTATGCCATTGTCGTTGTCCGCATCGTCACTATGCTCCGTTTGACGTGCCATCACTTCCTACATGTGCCTCGGGTCATTAGCAACCCATTAGCTTCACCTCCCGTGCCTTTTCTCACCAGCGACACGGCCAAAAACAGTGAACAATGCTGCTGTCCGATACTGTTCACGCGGGAATATTCCTTCCTGATTTTTCTTTTTCTAGAATTTTCTGATTCGACAATCTTCCAATCGCTCGTTTTCCTCCGTCCGAACTCCGAATCAGGTGATTCAAGTTTCTAAATTCATCTAAATTCATAATCTATTTCACAGTATATATTTCATAATTTTTGGATTTTCTCGACCGCCCTTGGTTGAGTCTCCTCACCGCCGGAATCTGCTGCCACCGCGCGCTAGGAGTTACGCCATCGCTCCAACTCGCCACCGACCACCTTCCAACCATACGGTATTGCACGAGCACCAATGCACTCCTCGCAATCCCCTCTCTTTTCTTCACCTCGCCACCCCTCCGCCAAGCAATTTCCCAGCGGAGTTCTCTTTCGTGACAAGCGCCACCACTACCAAATCTTCAGCGGGACCACGCACCTCCTTCACCCTTTTTCTGAGCCAAAATATGACCGGAGTACCCGCCGCCAATAACCTTCCTCGGGCCCGCGCGAACCTCCGGCGCCCCTTCTCGAGCAAGGCATCGTTGGAGAATCTCGCCGTCGATAATCGTGTCTTGCCTTTGCTACACCCTGCCGCCTGACCAACTTTGTGCAGCCCGAACCATGCGCCAAAGTAAATCGGGACTCATACTCTTCTCCCTCTTTTGTACACCTCCCCGGTCTTCACTGCCGTTGGATCACTCGAATCTCGTCACGTGAAGCCATCTGATGTCTCTGAGCCATCCGATTCTTAGACTCGACATTCGGAGGCTCATAAGACTCCGATGTTCGGAGGCTCTTTAGACTCCGATGTCCGGAGGCTCTTAGACTCCGCCATCCAGAGGCACTTTAGACTCCGCTGTTCGGAGGCTTCCTAGACTCCGACTACTCGGAGCCTTCAACTTCGACTTTGATCTTCATCCCGGAGACTTTGACCTTGGAGACTTGACTCTAGCCTTTGACCTTCGACCTCGAAGACTTAGACTTCAATCTTCAATCTCGGAACCTTCGACTTCAACCTCCGCCTTCAAACCGACCATGGTTGGTTGACCGTTTTAACCTCCGTACCCTCCAACCCATTCGATTTTTTCGATCACTCTGCATAAACTCCAATCCTTTCGACCACAATTGTTTTTCCGACTACAGTCACTCCCAACCACTGTCATCTCCGTCTACCTCCGACCATAGTCGCTTCCGACCACTGTCACTCTTCGCTCTAAGTCTCCGAGTACCTTCGCTTTTTCAGCAAGGAGTAGTTGGAAGAATACTCGGTAGTCGAAGTCGTAGCCGACTCTGAGTACCTTCGCTTTCCACCACCGGCGTTCATTGTCGTCCCGACCACTCGACTCCGATTACCATTTGTTCTTGACTGTTATAGTGTTCTTCGACCACTATACAATTTCAAGTAAGTCTTCGACCGAATCTTAATCTTGAATTCATTGCACCGTACTTGAGTCTTTGTCTTGACTTGGACCTCCATCTTCAACCGTTAATTCGACCATGGTCTTGACCATGTCTTCGACTACACCTTCGATCATGACTTCGACCCTACACAAGTATTGTAGCTTCCAACCACTTTTTCTTCATAAAGAAAAGAATTCCAATAATTCCTTTTATTCATTTCTTTGGAATTCAAACTTCCAGAAGTCGTCCTCCTTCACCCTAACTCCTTTTGGACCAATTCAAATTCCAAAATTCATATTCTATATCCCGGCATTTATTTTATAAAATTTGGATTTTATTTAGATTTTATTTGAGTTTAGTTTGTTCTTACTTTTCGCGTGTAGACTACGACTATTTCGGAGAGTATAACTTCAGCGAACCTCGGCAAACTTCAAAGAAAGGCAAGTTACACCTTTGATCATGTTGCTCCTAGTAATTTAAATTATTTATGTTGTTTTTAAAATTATTATGCATGCGTACTTTTATTCAAATCTAATTTAAATTTGATTTAAATTCTAGTTATACCCAAATCCTTTGTGTATGGCCAAATTTGACATTGAACTTACTTATGCCTTGTCACCTTAGATGAAAACCTAGTTAGTACAATAGTATTGACTAGAAATTTTATAGAATTGCTTAGCCATGCTTAGAATGATTTAAGTGAGAATATTTGTTTCACTAGAAAATGATAAGTTCCTAAAATCTATTCTTGACTTCGGTGAGTCAAGAATGAATATGAATGTTTCAAAGAAAAATATAAAAACTTGGTTTGGACCTAGGCGAATGGTTAGGTGGTGGGTGCTGGCATGCCTCGTGTTTGGTGACACCTGGTTGATTGTCAGGCACAAGGGGGTATGTGGATTGAGCCTAAGTCAAGTTAAGGACCGGTCTGTGAGCTACTGTTGCAAAGCCACATCGTACTACCACAAGTCTGGTATGGGACGGACCTGGCTAAGTAATTTGTGAAGTTCCAAGTATAGTCTCGCTATAGGTGAATGTGGAGCGGTGTATCTTTGTGGGAAGTCTCACATGGCACAAGAGGGCTCCAACTCATCGATTCGAGTTGTGGTTAAATCTTAGTGGCGGTGTATTTGTTTTGGCTATGGATCATTATGTGGCCTTGTCATGATCTCCTCGCCGCACACCAAAGAAAGTGTGTTAATCTAATGGCAATGTGGGATGATCGTGTCTTGTGGGTAAAGCTGTACAACCTCTGCGAGTATATAATCTATCACGGATAGCCGTGCCTGGTTATGGGCAAATTGGGTAAAGTTTTTCATGGATTAGACTTTGGTTTTTAAAATGATTTACGAAAAACATGGATAGATGGATGGAATCCATGACCGGTGGGATACTGTGCATAAGTTGGTGTATGGTCGGAGCCTACGCTAACAAAATGAATCCATAAGAGATTTTGAAAAGCATATGGATAGATGGAATCCATGTGAAAACTTTTGAAAAGATGGACCAGGTGGGATACCTGTGACTAGGTTAGTGTTTGGTCGGAGCCTGCACTAACGATATTATTTTGTTAAATTATTATTTCTATCTAATGTATTAACAATTCAGCTTTTGCACTTATGCTATTGTATTTCAATTCAGTACTGTTTTTCGCACAAATAAACTTAATAAGCCTTCCTTTGTTATCCCTATGCATGCATTCACTCTGTTAAAACTCCTGGTGTAACTTGCGTAATTACTTTATGTGCTTACCTTGGGAGTACTTTATGTTCTCACCTTGCTAAAATCTGTTGCCAGAGGCTGACGTGGCATGCCACGTCAGCGCCACATCAGCCGGAACCCGTCCCCGGGTGCCACATCAGCGCCACGTCACCCCCCCGTGACACGTGGCAGCACCAGCTGCTGCCACGTCAGCCCTACCCCGCCGCATCAGCATCGCTGCCCCCGCGTGCACTATTCCGTGCGCCGAGTCCACGGTGGACCCGGTTTCCCGTGCGCCCGGTCCACAGCACAGTAACTTTTCTGTTTTTCCCGATTTTCTTTAGATTAAATTTTCTGAGAGCCGGTTCTTCTCCGTCCTAGATCCGATTGACCCCGTTCTTTTTTCTAAATTCATCTAAAATCCAGCTCTAGCTGTTGGTTCTGGTTTTGTGAATTTAGGAGTTCATTTTCTTATCATTTTATGTGTTTCTTTGGTTTCGGTCGCTTTCTCTCTCGCTAGATTCGTATTCCGGAGGAGCAGGTTCCGCGCCCGAAGACCAGAAGTACCTCGCTGAGCATAACCACTACTCCCGCGTCCTACGGTGGAGTCAGGTTACAGAGAAGATGATCTAGAGACTTGTCTGAGAGAGGAAGATAGAGCAGCACATAGGCGCTCGCCTGCCTGCCCGCGATGAGGTGGAGCCTCACCTTCAGGAGTTGGAGGCGATTGTCTTTGTCGCGTTCTTCGAGGCCGGGCTTCGGATGCCCTCAACGCTTTTTGTCAGCGAGGTCTTACGGACTTATGGGCTGGAGCTGGCACAGCTGACCCTAAACGCGATGGTTTGCTTGGCTGTGTTCACCTGGGTGGTCCGAATAGAAGGTGTCCGACCCAACGGTAACCTGTTTGCCCTTCTTCACGACGTGCGCTGTCAGCCGAAGAAGGTCAAAGGAGGGGCGCTGTCCAACTTTGGCAGCGTCAGTTTCATGCTGAGGGTGAGCTGCGCGAATCTTTTCCCCGCGCTAGCGACACAAGGGAAGTGGAAGGCAAGCTGGATGCAGTAGTGGTTTTACTACCGTGTGACAAGTAGCAGCGGCCTTCGGTGCTGAGGTCAGTCGATATCTTTCAACACCTACCCGGGAGTGAGGCTGTAGGGCCTCGACGAACAAGACGCGCGGAGGCTTGCCGGTGTTGCCATACGGTTTAACATGCGTGATCTCGCCGAGGAGTTTACAATGTGCGGGGTGTCTCCGCTCTCCGCCTGGTGGAAGTACGAGCGAGATCACACCCGGCGAGATGGTGTCCGCCCTTCGGTGTCTTCTGTGCAGAAACCCTCCGGCCCTGGTATGTACTTCGGCCGTATGCTGTGTACATATATGCAATTGTTTTGTGAACGAAGAACCGCTTTGCATACAGTGCTCTCATTGGAGGACACGGAGCGCACAGTAATTGTGTTCCCTGGGTCGTACACGACGAAGAAGCATGCGCTGCACGAAGGTGTGACCAGCGCCACGAAGCTGGGGCAGGTAAATCGGGTGTGCGAGGCCCTAGGCCTCCCCGTACCAGCACACGTGGTGCTGGTGCGAACTCCGACTCGTCACCACGATGGCGACGGCGAGGTGGGGGCGTCTTCCCGCCGGCGGAGGGATCGATCCAGCGGTGCTATATGCAGCCCGCCGACCTCATCTCGGCGACACCGAGCGGGTCGGAGGATGTCGGGCGGGTCGAACACGCCCGGCTCGGGAGCGCATCGCCCCAGCGAGGAGGCCTTGGGCGGTGGTGAGTCGGACGCTAGGTCCGAGCACGTCAACTCGGGGGAGCACACTGCCCCCAGCAAGGAGGGATTAGCTGGTGGTGAGTTGGACACTGGTGGTGACATCCTCGAGGATGAGGCCTTGTTGCCTATGCTAGCTAACGAGGGTCTGCTGCTTGCACCCCTGTCACCTGTAGCGGCCACTTAGGAGCTGCCACCTGCGCCACTGAGGTCCCCGAGGGCGAAGCGTCCCCGGATACGATCGCCCTTGCCCATGAGGGGGTGGTTCAATGTAGCAGGCGTGGTCACCAGGGACCTAGGGTCCGACGGGGAAGCCGCTCTGACCAAGGGAGTCATCGCTTCCCCCGCTGATGAGGCCGCGGCAACCCAGGTGGAGACTCTGCGGACACCTCCCCGTGCCCCGATGGAGGGTGTTGAAGGTAGACATACTTTCTTTCCCCCCCCCCACGACTTCGTGAAACTCTCTCCGATTTTCTCGCTCATTCCGTCATCGGTCTCAGGAGAGACGAGGTCTCTCGGACGTGGCCAAGGATCGAGCAGCGGAGGTGTCTGCAAAGTTGCCGGCCTGGATACGCAGGATGCGGTGTGGGCGGCCAGGGCTGGCTTGGAGGCCCAAAGGCTTGTCATGTCTGACTTCATCGCTCGACCGGAGGCACTTCACGTCCTTAACGGGATCGTGGAGCGCACCGACGGTGGCCTAGATCAGCGGGCACTATCGTCGTGTGGGGGGATCTTCTGGTGCTCGTGCTGGGCACCTCGGAGATGAGGATAACTACCTGAGTTCGTGGTCTACGCCGCTTGTCGACCATGTAGCTAATATTTGCCCCTCCCCCTTTTATAGACGCTGGCCATCAGTCGGGCCCTAGAGGAGGCTCGCACCCAGAGCGGAGGGTGCTGGAGGGCGAGCTTCGCGCTGCTGACGAGGCTCACGCTGTTAAGGACGAGCGTATTCGGGTCTTGGAGGTCGAAATCACCAGCACGGTGGCGGCGGCGGAACGCGCCACAGAGGAGGCCCAGCGCGCCGCGGCGGAAGAGCGCACCGGCTTGCTTGAGCAAATCACCACACTAGAGGAAGAGAAGGCCTGGCTTGCTACAGCCTTGGAGGAGAGGAGCTAGAGGGCAATGGAGTCATTGGAGGGGGCCCTCCAGGGCCTTTCCGTTGACGTGCCGGACCCTACGCATAGCACCGTGGATGTAGCGCAGACCCTGTAGTGAATCGAAGAGGGCTCGAGTCTTGCGTTCCGCGGTGCCAGAGCCTTCGGCGATCATTGCAACTTCGCCGACGCCTGCCTCGCCTTTGCCATGCTCCGCACCTAGGGGTGTGAGCATGCCGATGAGCTGGTCGATCCCTAGCTGGATCTGCCAGCCGAAGCCAGGGCATTGTTCGGTGCCACCCGCACCATTCTGCCCGCCCTCAAGACTTTTTACGACCAGATCTGGGGATACATCGGGGAGGATGCGGTGAAGGTCGTGCTGCGGCGGACACTACATCGGGAAGGAAATTCCCTCTAGTGGCTCGAGGAGGTCCGTCGGCGCAACGACGACGACGCGGGCCCTTAGGTGTGATGCTGGGGCTCGATGTGCTGTGTTGTATGCCTTGATGTATCAATGCCCTGTTGCTTCCTTTTTGGATGAATGAAACAATAGTTGCCCATGGTGCTTTGTCGTTGCGTACTATTTGTCGTGTAGTCGCTGCCTGTCGCAACGAAGGCTGGCCTCTTGCCCCTAGCTCCGCTTCTCTTTGACGGTCGTAGCGCTTTGTAAGCGAGGTAGGCACATGAGCGCTCCATCCACTACCCTTCAAAGTGGTGGCAGCGGAGCTGGCGCCTGGCCGAAGTGGACGCACGAGTGCTCCATCCCCTACCCTTCGAAGTGGTGGTAGCGGAGAGGTTACAGACCAAACAGTCCTCTCCATGGCTCGCGTCACGTAAATTTATGCGCTCAGGAGGAGTGTCTTTACAGTTGTGCCCTTACATCCAAATATCCTTTACGTGGGCATTCATGTCATTACACACGTCTCACTTGGACCTTATAATCCTCTAACAGGCCGGCTGGGCTTAGGTGGGGGCCACCTCTAAAAAATCAGCCTCTGGCAATTAATGGATTTCTAAAATTTAATTAAATTAGCGGGCACCACATGTCATACTCCACGTAATTAAAACCCAGAATTTAATTAAAAATTTAAAATAAAACCGGTGGGACCCACATGTTAGAGAGAGAACTCTCTCCTCTTTTTTATTTTTAGGATTTTTCCTGAAAATAAACTTTGGAGAGCCTGTTCTTCCTCCCTATAACTCCGATTTGAGTGAAACTTGTTTCTAAAATTTTCTAAATTCAAAATCTTTCTACATGCATCAGTTTTGTTTATGTTGGAGTTCATTTGAAATTTTAATTCGGTATTTATTGCTTTCTAGCCTATTGTTTTCTTTCCAGTTGCTCCGTACGAATAGAATTCGAGGATGTCCCCGATCAGCCATCTTACACGCCTCTGGATCCTCAGGAACTTCCAACTTCAGACCCAGGTGAGTTGACCCTTTGATCATTTTGAACCATATGTTTTGTGCAAACTATATTTATTTGAAACTATTAAAATGCATGTGTTATTTTACGTACAATCATATGTTATGTAAGGTTTAGCTATCACTCTAATTTGTTAATATAGCACCATCTAGCTATGCCACCCTTGATAATAAATTGAAACCTACCATACTTGTCACCCTAGTATATACATACTTAAATTGGTAGAAGCATACATTTTCAAGCTGTGCCAAGACAAAAACTAGGGTCTTGGACACCTTGACATCATCATATCTCTTCAACTTAAAATCTTGTTTGGGGTAGTCATGGGATGTAAATGACTACTAGTTTGGTACAACTTATCCTATGCTTCTTAAAACCCTAAAAACTTGCTTTTACCTAACCGGGCAGTTGGTAAGAGAGGTTGGTGTGGATGTAACACGAGAACTTGTGGTTGCGGTATGCACCGCCTGGAAAAATTAAAGACTTAATCCTGTGGTGACCTCGCCATGTAAAATAGTACAAACCACAAGCTGGCAAAGTGTAGGCATGACTAACTAATTTGCATCACTAATAAAGGAAAGCACTTCGGAGTGACCCACGGGTTGTGGTGCTGGTTTAAGTCGTTGTGGACACGGGTTGTGTCGCTGGGTTTAAGCCTTCGTGTGGCACAAGAGGGGGTCTGGGTGAGGCAAAAATAGCTCTCCCACAGACGAAACGTTAGCGAGTGCAATTCTTTACTAGGTGCATTGTAAAGGTCATGTGATAATCTTCTTAATCTGCATGTCTAAGGGAAATTGTAGAATATAACAATGGGTTATCTCTTGTGGGTAAGGATATACAGTCTCTACAGAATAGTTGTGTCCACGGTCAAGGGCATACATGGGAACTTCCTTGAGTTAGTTCTATTTATAAAATCTTTACGAATGGACTAAAAGAAATTGAAGGGATGTACTTCACTTTTGATTTTACCTGAAGGGACATACTCCAACGATAATTAAGTAGGGTGGGTGTAACCCAGTAACCCAAAAACCTAGCATTGGGGGGCGAAACCATGTAATCGGTGGATGGAACTGTCTACAGTATATTTATTGCAAAATTTCAAAAACCTTATGCATGTTTACAAAATGGCCAAATCATAGGATTTTATTGTAGTATTTGCTAAAAGACACTCGAGCCACCAATTGGACAGCCATGCATCTTATATTATTGCATTTTGTGTGTTAACTCATGGAGCGTAGTTGTGTGTGCTCACCCTTGCTCCCAAACTTTCCCTAGAATTTGAGCACCAAAAACAGTATGCGTTCTATGTGGACCAGGACCACGATGGAGGAGAAAACGATGGTAACTAGGCTTAGCTAGTAATATTTTCGCCCTCCTCCCACAGTTCAGTTAGCCATTTTAGCTATCAAATAAACCCAATATTAGTTAGGCCTTAACTAATATCGGATTCATTTGGGCTACGCCCCCCCCCCCCGGTCGCTACCTGTGAAGGAGTGTGCCTTTCGGTTTCCCTTTTTCCGCTGCATTTTGGTATTGTAACTATTTGGCCTGACGGCCGTATGTAAGAACTGATCCCTCATGTGGATCCCTCTAAACTCTGATATTGTAATAATATTGCATCATGTATGAAATGATCCAGCTATGTATCAGTGAGCACTGTCTACTGATCTAGAGAATGGTGCCATAAAATCACAGAGGATTCAGAATGGCAAATTTCAGTTCCGACACATATCAAGAAGTCATGTGGCATACACACCAACGATGACCCCATTATTATCTATGAAGATAATGTAATTTGTGTGACACAGATGCAAATAAGCTACGTTAAGAGTAATATCAGGAAGTATATTGCTCCTAAATTCTTCCATCCTCATGAACTCTAGAACAACGGAGACATAAAGGCATTAAAAGCTAGATCTTAGGATAATCTAGCAGATTTATTTACAAGATTTCTCCTAGCCTCTAGCTTCCAGAAGTGCATTTGAGACATAGAGATGAGACAACTTAGAGAGTTACAAGGTTTAGAGAAAGTAAATCCCTAAACCATAGCCCTTATGTAAGGTCAGAAAACTTACATGATCCTAAAAATATAATGTTATACACTTTTGTTTGTGAGTTTTTTCTGAAGTTTCTCATATGAAGGTTTTTAATGAGGCAACAAGTGCAACATAAGAAACAGATGCGATGTACTCTTTTCACTATCCCTTTTTTCCTACTGTGTTTTTAGGAGGAGTTTTTAATGAGACATATGCATATTGTGGTATTCAACCCAAAGGGAGTGTTACGAAACCTAGAAGGTTACATTGTGAGAAATACCAAAACTACCCTTGAGGAGTTTAGACTATAAATAGATAAGCCTATGTACAATAAGAACAGATCTGAAATTAATAAAGACTACTTTATTGATGTTCTCTCAATTGTTTCCTAGTAATTGATCTCTCTCAATTGTTCTCTTGATGTTTTTATTGATTGATTGCGTGGATTTATATTAGTGGCCAATTATTTCTCAACAGCCAGCTCATCAAAGCGCGAGGACAGTTAGTAAATCCAAATTGGGTGTTTCTTTTGTCAAGAAACAAGTTACCTCTCGAGTCAGTAGAAAAGACTCCACTTGACATTGAGAAAATCTCTGAAGCAAGTGATCTTGAAGACAGTAACCCCACATAATTGCATGTGCACAGTCTAATAATAGGACATCAGAACAACCAGCCTCTATCGTTGTGGGAAATCACAAGGAGCTGGATGAACCAAATGAAGAAAAATCCACTAATTGTAACACCCTGAAATTGTTTTGGCGTCCCGGGGAAAGTTTAGCGTAATTGCCGGTTTCGGAGGAAGAGAAGGAAGGAGAAGAAGGGAGGAGGAAGAAGAGGGTGATCCCAATCCCCTAGGTAACTCTCCCTCACCTCAATCCCTTTGTTTTGTGCTGAATTTAGGGTTCTTGGTCCAACTTTTGTGGGGATTAGCATTTTAGAAACCCCCGATTAGAGAATCCCGGTTGACTGTCTGTAGATCCAATCACACGGTGTTACTGTTCGTGCAGTTTAGACCCCTAAGAAGATTTTTCCCGAGGGTCTCCCCAAAATAAAAAACATAGAGGACAATGATGCGCATCTACTGTATTTTGTTCAGATTTTTTGGCCACGTAATTTAGACGTACTAGGATCTGGAATCTTGCTGTCCATTAGGGTTGCAGACAGGGACAGACCGCTGTTTAGATGGGAATTAGGGATAGTAGATGAATTCTATATTTTGGGCCACCATTGAGAAAGTTGTAGGGAATTTAGTAAGATAGCTGCTGTATAAAAATCAAATTTTGTAGAGCCCTACTCTGTTGTTGGGAAGCATTTGAACCTGACTGTCCTGACTGACAGAACAGAGGATGTTCTCTGTTTTGAGCATTTAGTTACACCATGCTAAGAACAAAATTAAAATATTTAATCTACATGAAAAGTGAAGGAAAATGAGTAAGGAAACTAGAAATATATTCCCCTCTGCAAAAGGTTTAGTAATCTTAAAGATACAAAATAAATAAGCGGCGTTGCTGCAGGGGATGAAGGTAGGACCGTAAGGGGAGAGGTTTTGTGGGGTTTAGGGTTTTGGCGACACTTTTCTTTGAGAGTCGTGATTGTATTACTGTGTATTGTGCTGAGAGGTACTTTTTTGGACAAGCGGATTTGCTTTTGATCGAGTATGATCTCGTCGCTTCGCTGGTAGAGGCAAGTAAACGTAGCGGATGTGCTACCGTTTAACCCGTTATTCTTACTACTTGTAATATGCATGATTTTTCGTAATGTTATATGATATGCCATGGTTACATATTTTCTAAGTAAGAATTTGATAGCAAGATATTAATCAATTACTATGTTTGGGTGAGTTTTGTTAGTATTATGGTAATTTGCTTAATGAGCGAATTGTGGTATACGAAAGTAAATGCATGGTGGATATGTAACACCCTGTTAGTGATATGCCCTAGAGGCAACATGGAGATGTTGTATATATCACATACTATGTTTATGATACATTACTTTGTTCCTTGGAATAGACATCATCATTATTGATCAATGAGTATGTGACTTATTCATGAGACTCTTAAATACTAAGATGTTGCTATTTCTAAATGATCCCTGATCGTATATCATATGAGGAACAAATATGATTCAAAGACAAAGATCAGCATATGTATTGATTGATGATCATGTCTCATGGATCATGGTATGGTGATACCAAATCAATAATATGGACATGTGTTAGTGAACATATGTTGGATAGACCTGCCATGAGACACTGCAGAGATTCCATGTGTCATCAGTTGGTCTCAAGTAGTGTTTATGTAGAGTCCTTAGACTTGAGATCATCATGGTTCCCAACATGAGTAGTAGCTTATTTTGGGACTACTAAACACTACTCCGTAACTGGGTAGTCATAAAAGTAGTCTTCAGGTTTGCCATGAAACATGTAGTGGGATGTGAATGATCAAGATAGAATTTGCCCCTCCTTATGGGAGAGATATCTCTGGGCCCCTCGATGTAATGGATTATGAAAGTGCATGGCCATGCCAAGGTGATTGAGGAGTCAATCACGAGTTTATAATCCATCACGGAATCGAGAGAGTGATTGAGCTATTAAGAGGATGACACAGGTCTCGCCTTGAGCTCAATCTATATCGTGAGGCAAAGGGATTCGTACATGAGAGAACATTACAGGTTCAGCCGATATGATCTTTACATATACTTTGGGGTTAATATGTCTTACTAGAGGCCGCTATTAACATGGTAACCGGAAAGGCGTTTCCGGGTCACGACCAAGTATACGTGAACCTACCGGGTCGCACGCTTAACGGGTTGGAACACTAATTCGAATATGATTCGGATATGGGCTCAATTCGGATAGAGATCCGAATAGACTCCTATTGGGCCTCGGTCCACGAGGCCCACGTGAGGAGGTCTATATATATGGAGGCGGCGGAGGGGCGTGTGCGCTTAACATCTAGCAAAACCCTAGCCGCCACCTCCGAGCCAAACCCTAGCTGCTCCACGAGTGCTAGTACACTCGCGATCGGCGCCCAGCCCGGACGTGTGGATACCGGTGGGCGCCGCTCGTTGCGATCTTGATCGGCGTGCGTGGAGGAGACGATCTGTTCGGGACGATCGGCTACTTCCACTACTACCTCGACGCGTGATTGGATCGGTTTCCAATTCTTCTTCACTGCGCTGCTGCGTCTAAGTGGTAACGATCCATGATCCTTCCTTAGCATGATGTTCTTGGGTGCGCGGTAGAAAAGTTTTGTTTTCTGCTTCCGTAGCCTACGCGTATTCCTTTACACCCCAGGACCCACATTATCTTGGGATGCCACTAAACCACTCTACAAGCTAGTTAATTTACATGATAACATAAGTTAGCAACAACTTCTAAATTATGATAAACTAAGCGAAAGCATACTAAAACAAAGGTAATGGAACACTATTAGTTAAGAAACAACCGCTATTAATTTTAACCAATTAAAATGAACCACAGCCTAACATTAATAATTATACATGATCAACAATGAGAGTAAAGATGAATGACCGGAGACTACACTTATTTATTACAATATGAAACATCATATGGTGTGTGACAGTGATGTGCCGCTCTACCCTTCCCATGCATGCTCGAGAAGTCACCTGGAAGGGGGAACCAAGAGTTAGATAAAAATCTCAGCAAGCAAACTGTTTAACAAGCTAATTAAACTACAATGTTGTTAAGCATCAACATTTATTTTTCACAGTGACCACAAACATAGCTTTAACCACATTTACTGCCAACAATAATAAAACATTAGCAATAAATCTTGTTTGACTACATCATAATCTCAACTAACTATCACTACCAATGACAGGAAAGCATTAACAGTTTTACCTCACTATCTTTATTATTTCTCGCATCCACAACTAGCATCAACAGTTTCCACAAGAGAAAGGAATCTCATGCCATAATTTCAACCCTTACCATACCAAAAGGGGTGAACCTCATTCCATGACCATAACCACATTCCTCATACCGCAAGTGACTCTCATGAGCCAAATCTACATCACAACTATGAAGTTGCTTTTATTTGCAAAATAACTTCACCACAATACATTGCATAAAAATGCATATGATCTTCCCACAATGCAATGCATATGAATGCTCATGCTCCACTTCACCCTTACCCAACAAGGTAAGAGCGTGCATCGTACTACGGTAATGTACGATGCTATACCGGTACGGTCGCGGCTATAAGCGGCGATATCCACAATGCAAATGTCATGACATGATATGAATGTTATGATAATCATAAACCACAATAGTTTAACCACGAAGATCAATAATATAATGATCAAGAATACTTCCTCATAATCCACATGTGTCTCAATAAGCACGAAGCCAATGATACTTAAGATCATTACCACATAGCCCACATTCGGCTCACCAAGATCATAATCAATTGATCTATAGGGAAACCTACCACATAGTCCACCATATATTCATCAAGAATGCTACCCCCACAACCACAAGTATTCAATAAGAATACTACCACCTATACCACCATATGTTCATAAATAATACTACTCCACAACTATATTTCTTTCATCAAGAACAATTTCACATACCCACAAATAAACCATTAAGATCATAAACAGTTGAGTTCTTAAAATACTACCACATGGACCATATTGAGAAACATGTAACAATATCATAGCACCTCAAATTAAGAGAATAAATTATTATGAAGGTAGAATAATTAACAAGTTAAACATGTAGCACAACCGTTACGTTTACTTGCCTCTACCGTTGAAGCGAAGCAATCACGTGCATTCAGGAGCAACATCACCTGTTCAAAAGGTACCTCTCAGCACAATACACAGCAATACAATCACGACTCTCAAAGAAAAGTGTCACCAAAACCCTAAACCCCACAACATCCTTCCCTGCGTAACGGTTCTACAATATTTCCACTGCAGCGGTGCTGCTTAATATTTTCTTATCTTTAAAAATATAAAATTAATCACAGCAAAAGATATATATCTGAATTCCTCACTTAAATACCTACACCTTTCATGTAGATCACATATTTTTATCTTGTCATTAACAAGGTGATACCTAATGCACAAAATAGAGGACATCCTCTGTTCTGAAAGTCTGGACAGCCGACTTGTAACGCGTCCCCAGAACAGATCAAGGTTCTAAAAATTCTGGTTATTTTAAAGCAGCTAGATTACTGAATTCCCTATCTTTTTCTCCATTATGACCAAAAATTTAAAAATCATCTTCTACCCCTAATTCCCATCTGAACAGCGGTCTGTCCTTGTCTGCATCCCTGATCGGGGGATTCTCTAATCGGGGGTTCTCTAATCGAGGGTTCTACAGGCAGACAGCAGGGATTCTCTAATCGGGGGTTCTAAATCCTAATCCCCACCAAAATCTTGAGCTAAGAACCCTAAAATAGCAGAAATCAGAGGGATTAGGATGAGGAAGAATTATCTAGGGGATTGGGATCACCCTCTTCTTCCTCTCCTTCTCCTTCCCTTCTTCTCCTTCCCTCTCTTCCTGTCCTTCCTCTTCCCTTCTTCCTTCTTCTCCTTCTTCTCCTTGCAGCAGCACTTGGGCAGAGGAGAGGCGCAAGGAGGCAGGGGGGTGGCGGCTTGGGGTGGGAAAAAGGGGGGAGGGGCCAAGGGAGGGGGTTTATAAAGGGGGTGCTAGGGTTTGGGAGGGGGTACGGGCCCCCATTTGGGCCGGCTGGCCCAAAGTGGCTGGCCCACCCCTCCGGACCGCCCAAAATCTCTTAATTAATTATTTTAATTCTATTTTTATTATTTTAGACTATTCCGAAGAATTTATTTTCACCTCCAGCGATTTACCGAAAATCCGGGCGACTCCGCGATTAATTTAAAAACTGACGCCGAAATGACGTTTGGGATATTACAGGATATGATGATATTTTCTTGTTGTTAAATTCATAAGGATCATATTGATGCTCTTGAAGTTGGTATTATTATGATCTTGGTGGTAGTATTCTTAGTGAATACTTGTGGTTGTGGTGGTAGCAATCTTGATGAATATATTGTGGTCTATGTGGTAGGATTCACTATGGATCGATTGATTATGATCTTGGTGAACCGAATGTGGGTTATGTGGTTGACCTTCGTGGTTAAATTCTTGTGGTTTATGATTATCATTCATAACATGTCATGACATTGCATTGTGGATATCGCCGCTTATAGCTGCGACCGTACCAGTACAGCATTGTGCATTACCACAGCACGATGCACACTTTTACCTTGTTGGGTAAAGGTGTAGTGGAGCATAGCGTGCATATTCATTGCATTGTGGAAAGATCATTTGCATACTTATGCAATATATTGTGGTGAAGTTATTTTACAAGCAACTGCAAATTCATAGTTGTAACGTGAAATTGGCTCATGAGAGTCAATTGTGGTATGAGGAAAGTGGCTGTGGTCGTGGATTGGGGTTCATCCCTTGTGGCATGGTAGCGATCGTGATTGTAGCATGAGATTCTTTTCTCTTGTAGTAATTGTTGATAACCGTTGTGGATATGAGAAATAATAAAGTTAGTGAAGTAAAACATGTTAATGCTTCATTATCATTGGTAGTGGTAGTGGTGGATGATATTAAGTAGTTAATCAAGATTTATTTACTAATATTTTATTATTGCTGGTAATAAATATGGTTGAGGCTATGATTGTGGTCATTATGGGAAATGAATATTGATGCTTAGCGTACTTGTAGTTTAATTAGCTTGTTAACGAATGTGGAGGCACATTGTGGATGTGGACATGTGAATACTTTAATGATGTTGTACATTTGTTTGTAGTCTGAATAGCCTGTTAAACAGTTTGCTTGCTGAGATTTTTATCTTACCCTTGTTTTCCCCCCTACAAGTGATTCTTGAGCACTCATGGGATGGGTAGAGCGGCACCACAATAATGCACTTGGTTCATCAATTCATGCTGTAATAAAGTTGATGGAATTCTAGCCAAATGCTTAGCTATTCATGGATGATTACCTTATTTAATAATGATGAACTTGTGAACTATTCTTTGATTCATCTGCTAGAGGTTGTTTTAGTTATTGAACTTGTTACCATTATCTTTGTTCCCTTAGTTGTTTATGCTTCCGCTTATTACTTCATGTCTAGAAATTGTTGCCGGAATAAATTATCTTAAAATTTTTGGCTAGTTGTAAAGTGGTTTAGTAGCATCACAGGGTGATGTGGATCCTGTGGTGTTACACTAATTTTGTTAAGTCAAGAGAATTATATAAGAGAAAGACTACAATTATCGACGTTAATTTTACCTCGAAAATTGCTAAAACCTTGAACTGGATCCAAAGCCAAAGTCCTTAAATGAATGCTAGAAGCGCTCAAACTGGGTTAATGGAAAGAAGCAATTAAGATAGAATTACTCATGCTGAATAAAAGAAAAGTATTTGGTCCAATAATTCAGTGCCTTTGGGGCATTAATGTATCTTGCTAACTACATAAGGCTAGACATTGGTTTTGTAGTTAATTTGCTAGACAGATATAGCACAGCTCCAACACGAAGACATTGGGCTGGTGTGAAAACTCTCCTTAGGTATCTTCAGGGTATGCTTGATCTTGAATTATTTTACCCCAAGAATCAAAACTTTACTGTGGTTGGATATACAGATGCAAAATATCTATCGATCACATAATGCAAAATTTCAGACAGAATTTGTATTTTTTATAGTAGTACAACCATTTCTTGACGGTCATTTAAGCAGACCTTGGTAGCTACATCTACTAACCACTCAGAAATAATCACATTGTATAAAGTCTCACGAGAATGTGTTTGGCTCAGATGGATGATTAGCCATATCAAGAAGTCATGTGGCATAAACACTATCGATGATCCTACTATTATCTATGAAGAGAGTGCAGTTTGCATGGTACAGATGCAAATGTGATATGTTAAGAGTAATATCATAAAGCACATTGCTCCTAAATTTTTCTATCCTCATAAACTCTAGAAGAACAGAGAGATAAAGGTATTAAAAGCTGAGTCTTGTGATAATCTAGCAGGTTTATTTACAAAATTTCTCCCAGCCTCTAGCTTCTGTAAGTGCGTTTGAGGCATAGAGATGATGCGACTTAGAGAGTTACAAGGTTCAGGAGAGTAAATTCCTAAACTATAGCTCTTATGTAAAGCCTGAAGACTTAAATGATCTTGAAAATCTAATGTTGTACTCTTTTCTTCTTATGAGTTTTTCTGAAGTTTTCTCATATGAAAGTTTGTAATGAGGTAACAAGTGCGACACAAAAAACAAATGCGATGTACTATTTTCTCTATCCCTTTTTTCACTGGGTTTTGAGGAAAAGTTTTTAATGAGACATATGTATGTCATGGTATTCAACTCAAGGGGAGTATTACAAAACCTAGAATGTTACGTTGTGGGAAATACCAAAACTACCCTGAGAGGTTTAGACTATAAATAGAGAAGTCTATGTACAATGAGAACAAATCTAAAATGAATAAAGACTATGTTTCTAATGTTCTCTCTCAATTGTTTCATTGTTGCTCTTGTTTATTAATTGTATGGATTTGCATTAGGGTTGAATTGTTTCTCAACAGCCAGATCATCAAAGCGTGTGGACAACTATTAAATCTGAATTAATTGGATGTTTCTGTTCGTGAGAGAATATTCACAAGTATTTGAGAACTGTTGCTTTCTATTCATTACCATCGTTTCTGTACATGAATGTGTTATATAGAAGATGAAGTAGTGGCAGTTGCAGATGACTGTACAGATCGCCGGCGTCCGTACGGAACATCACGTCCGTACGGATCTTCGCGTCCGTACGAACGGCCAGCAGTTGGTCATATATTGTAACACTCCCCCTTGACCAACGTGTCTTCATCTGATCACCTTGATTCATCATCTTGGAAAAACTCCTCCAAAATCATGTAGGAAAAATATGAGGAGAATCTGTAAAGTAGATATGCCATGAAAAACTCCTTTAAAACCCAGTGGGAAAATTTAAGGAGAAAAATGATATGGCATATATTTGATTATCTCTTTAAAAACCCCTGTGGGGAAAATAGAGATATAATATATGTATGATTATGTTGTCATATTGCCTCATTAAAAACCTTGATAAGAAACCGTAGAGGAAAACTCATAAAGGGAAAAGAATACAATATTTATATTGGAACGGGTTAAGTCTTAGGAGATTTCTCCCCCTGACGCCTGCAAATCACGTAGTCTTCGCATACCAATTCCATGAACACATTTCTAGAATGTGGAAGTTGGTAATGACTTAGTGAATAAGTCTGCGAGATTATCACAAGACTTAGTTTGCAGAATAGTTATTTCCCCACTCTCTTGCAATTCATGTAGGTAAAATAGTTTAGGTGCAATATGTTTTGTGATATTGCTCTTTATGTAACCCGTTTGCATTTGAACAACGCAAGCAGCATTATCCTCGTAGATAATGGTGGGTGATGTGATAGCACCGATACCACATGATTGTTGTATGTAGTTAATCATTCTGTGAAGCCATACACATTCACGTGATGCTTCATATAATGCAATTATTTCAGAATGATTAGTGGATGTAGCCACTAGAGTCTGTTTTGAAGACTTCTAAGAGATAGCTGTTCCACCATGTAAAAACACAAAGCCTGTTTGAGATCTGGCATTATGGGGATCTGATAAATAGCCAGCATCTGTACATCCTATTAAATCCATACGTTTATTCTTCTAGAAGAATAGATCGAGATCTTTAGTGCCTTGAAGATATCTAAAGATATTTTTCACTCCTACCCAATGTATTTTGGTTGGAGCAGCGCTATATCTAGCAAGTAGATTTACTGCAAATGCAATATCCGGTCGGGTGTAATTTGCAAGGTACATAAGCGCTCCGATGGCACTGAGATATGGAACCTCGGGTCCCAATAGCTCTTCATTGTCATTTCGGGGTCTAAATGGATCTTTGTCCCTGTCTAGAGATCGAACAACCATGGGAGTTTCCGATGGATATGCTTTGTCCATATTGAATTTCTCCAATATTTTATGGACAAAGGCTGATTGATGCACTAGAATGCCTGTATGAAGGTGCTCAAGTTGTATACCTAAGTAAAATTTGGTTTTACCCAAATCCTTTATTTCAAATTGCGTCTTAAGATGATTACGTGCTTCATCTATATCTTGTGTATTACCAATGATATTGAGATCATCAACATACACAGATATAATGCAAAATCCTGTTGAGGATCTTTTGATGAATACGCATGGGCAATCATCATTGTTGGAGTATCTTTTTTTGGTTAGGAACTCACTTAGTCGGTTGTACCATGTCGGGACCCGGAACAACAACTCCGAGTCCCTCTGTGTAAATCGCACTATCCCAGAAAAAGCTAGTGCACACAGGTTTAACAGCAATGTATATCATGCAAAAATAACCACGAAATATTATTAAACGAAAATACAGCCTTAAGTCCAAGTCTTACAATAAGGGCACAAGGCCAACAAAATAAACAAAAACAGTGGAAAGATAGTAAAGGTGGCAGCCACGACCCATCCACCTCCCACAGCGAATGATCGAAGACGCGCCCTACTCATTGAAGTAGTCCTCACCGTCGTGAGTCGCCTCAAGTCCGGCAACAGATTTAGCAAGGTGAGTACAAAGAGTACTCCCAAGGTAAGCATATAAAATGCTTACGCAAGTTACACCAGGAATTATAACAGAGTTGATGCATGCATAATGGATTTCAAAGGAAGGCTTAATAGGGCAAATGTGCGGAAAGTAGTACTTGAATTTAAATACAATAACGTAAGTACGAAGAGCTGAATTTTTAATACAATATATGAAACATTGTTTTTAACAAGTAATATCGTTAGCGTAGGCTCCGACCCATACTAACCTATCCACGGGAATCCACCCGGACCAGAACCAAGACCGTCATTTGTTTGCTCAAAAACCAAGTTTATAAAATCCAAGTCTAATCTGTGACAACTTTACTCAGCATGTCCATGACCGTGGACACGGCTATCTAGATAGGTTCTTAACTCTGCAGAGGTGTACAACTTTACCCACAAGACATTCCCTCTCACTTGAGCCACGCGATCAACACACTGCCTTAGGTGTGCGGCGGAGAGTTCATGACAAGGCTGTTCCGATGATCCATCGCCAAAATAATTACGCCGCCACTAAGGTTTCACCACAACTCGAATCCACGAGTTGGAGCCCCCTCTGGTGCCATGTGAGACTTCCCACACCTACGCGCGCCACATTCACCTATAGCGAGACTATAATTGGAACTTCACAAATTACTTAGCCAGTCCGTCCCATACCGGACTTGTGGTAGTCAAGTGACTTCGTAAAATGAATCACGTAAACGGTCCTTAAGTGGATTTAGGCTCAACCACATACCCCCGTACACGATAATCAACCAGGTGTCACCAAACACGAGGCATACCGGCACCCACCACCTAACCATTAGCCTAAGTCTAAATCATGTTTCTATCTTTATTTTTAAATAATTTTCATAAACCACCCTTGACTCTCCAAGTCAAGGTTTCATTTCAAAACTGACATTTCATGTGAAATAGTTGATCCCACCTAAAGTTATATTAAGCCGGGCTAAGCATTTCTACAAAATTTCTAGTTAATACTATGGTACTAACTAGTTTTCAGCTAGGGTGACAAGGTATATGAATTCGGGATTTCAAATGGGCTATAATCAAATGATTATGGGTATAACTAGCTTTAAAGCAAATTTAAATTATATTTGAGTAAAGATACGCATACATATACAGAAAAACAATATAAATACATTTGAAATATTAGGTTCAATATGGTCAAAGGTGTAACTTGCCTTGATCGAAGCCCTGCGGGGAATCGTCGAACTCAGCGTCTCCGGAATCGTCGAAATCTAACGTAAAGAGCCAATTCAAAGAAAATTCAAAACAAAATTCAAATGAAATCCAAGAAACTTCCAAAAATCATAAAATAAACTGGCAGACAGAATTGTGAATTTTGGATGTGGACTAACAATTCTTGGAAAGGGATTGAGGCTTTTAAAAGAAATTGAAAAGTTTAATTTAAATTTAAATCCTGGGATTACAAAATATATTCAAAAAAATTTAAATAAATATCAAAATTTCATTTTTATTCCAGAAATAGATAGATCATGATTTTAGAAAAATTTAGAAATTTGAATGGATCAATTTGGAGTAAAAATGCAAAAGTTATAGCCTTCCAAAGTTTTAATTCAAATTAAAAGAAAAAGGGGTATTTTCTGGATTTATTTTTAAACCGAAAAGGATTTATGACGTCAGTACGAATTATATTCCTAAAGGAAAATACAGATTATGACGTCAGCAAGAGAATTTGATTTTTGGCCGAATTATTTTCATACTGAAAAATCAGGTTTAATGCGTCAGCATGACGTTAGCCCCGGGTTTTAAAAATCGGACGGTCGACAGTGGGGCTCGGATCCGTGGATCGAGTCCATGGACCCGAGAGGGAGGTGAGGTGGCGGTGCGGCGCCGGGGCGGGGTGGCGCTGACGTGGCACCACGTGGCGCCTCGTGGTCGCCACGTCACGCAACGCGTCGACGGCGTGGCGACGCGCGCGAGGTGGCGCGGGCGCGGTGGCGCTGGCGTGGCGCCAGTGGCGGCCACGCCGCTACCACCTCACCGGCGGCTACGGGCGGCGGCGCGGTGGCGCGACGGGACCGATGTCGCCGACGCCCGGCGGCGGCGGGCCAAGGGCACCAAAATGAAGAGGAGGGTGCGGGGATTGCATCGGTACCTTGCGCGGAGGCCGACGATGATCGGAGAGGAAAATCGGCGGAGAGGGGCGGCGGTCGGAGAGGGGCTTCACGGTGGCGGAGCAGCTCCGGTGGTGCAGATGCTCGGGGGCGTGGTCGCCGGTGTTCGCCTGGGCACCAGCAAGGTCGGGGAGGCGTCGGCGAGGGGCGAGGTGGCTCGAGCCGGCGGCGATTGCTCGCCGGAGCTGCTGGAGCTGCGAAGGGGAAAATCGGGCTCGGGGAGGAACCGGTGCTGGAATGCTTCGATTGAGAGGAGAGAGAGGGACGGTGTGAGTAGAGGGACCTCGGGGTGTGGGTTTTATAGGCCGGGGAAGGGTGTAACGGCCGCGTGATGTTCGCTGGAGCTAAAACGGTCGGGGAGGATGAATGCGACGGCGGGGAGAGGTGTAACGCGTGTATTTATGCCAGGAACGGATGCGGTGGAGGCGGGGGCTTAATTTGCCGTTGGCACGGGGGAGTGAACGGGAAGGAAACCGAAGCAATCAAAGCTTCGGTTTTGGCTTTATTGGCGGCAGCGGGCGGTGATCGTGCGGGGAAGAAAGGAAAGGGGGCGGGGAAGACGGATCTTACGAGGGGGTCTCACCGGTCAGCGAGAGAAGAAAAACGGGAAAGGGCGGGGGCGGTGGTTGGATCCGCGACGCGTGGCAGGAGGGTAAGATCAGGGCCGTAGGGTCCCGAGCGAACCGTTAAGTGAAAGGGAATGGTCGGAGGGTTAAGTGGCTGTGGACGGGCGGGATGAGATCCGAAAATGGCGAACGGTCCCGATCGCCACACGTGGCGGCAGGAGCGGAGGGGGAGGCGGGCGAAGTGGTAAGTGACAGCGGGTGGTGGGGATTGAGTCGGGCGGGGGAACGAACGGTCCGATGTGCGACACGCGTCGCACGCGGAGAGAGGGAAGGCGGGATGAACGGATAAGCTGAATCGGAGGCGGGGAAAGGATCCGGCGGGCGGTGATGGCTCCGATGCTTGACACCTGGCGGCCGGGGAGGGGTTTTCAGGATTTATTTTCTTTTGATTTTAAATGCGAATAAGCTTTAGAAAACTCTAAAAATACCAAATAAATTTTGAAAATCCAGAAAAATTCAGAGAACTATCCGAGCTATTCTAGATTTAATAAAAATATTTCCCACTCATTTTAACAAGTATAATTTGTAAAAGTACAATTTGATTTTAAAAGGGAAGGTTTTAATTCTTTATAAAATCTGGAAAAATTAATATAATTTTATATTTGACTTTAGGAAGCTGAAATACATTTGTTTTAACTTTCAGTAATGCAATAAATTCACTTTTGGCTTTTATAAATTAAAGTTTATAATTTTTCTCAAATCAGGACTTTGACATAACTCCAGAAAAATCCAATAAATTGCAGATTTGATTTTTAATAAAGGAACAAAATTTTGGGATGTTACAAACCTACCCCCCTTAAAGGAAATCTCGCCCTCGAGATTTGCACTGGCTAGCAAAAGAGATGGGGATGGCTGGTCTTTAAATCTTCTTCTCACTCCCAAGTGGCTTCGTCTTCGGTGTGGTTGCTCCACTGAACCTTGCAGAATCTGATGGTCTGACGTTCTGCTATCTCGAGAATCTTGATTGGTTGCTCCTGGTAGGTGAGGTCATCCTGGAGGTTCAAGGTTTCCAATGCGGCTTGCTCTGCAGGTACCCGGAGGCACTTCTTCAACTGAGAGTCATGGAAGACATTGTGCACTCCTGACATGCTTGACGGTAAGTCCAACTGATACGCAACTTCACCTCTTCGGTTTAGAATCTTGAAAGGGCCCACATATCGTGGTGCTAGTTTTCCTCTAACTTGAAACCTTTTTACACCTCTGAGTGGGGATACTCTAAGATAGACGTAGTCCCCGACCTCGAAGGTCAGGTCTCGACGACGGTTATCCGCATAGCTCTTCTGTCGAGACTGGGCTATCTGCAGTCTGTCTCTGATCTTCTTAACCTTATCTTCTACGTCTTGTAGCAGGTTCGGCCCAGCTTCTTGACGTTCTCCTTGCTGATCCCAAAGCAAGGGTGTCCTGCACTTTCGTCCATACAAGGCTTCGAAGGGTGCCATCTGTAGACTGGCTTGGTAGCTATTATTGTACGAGAACTTTGCATAGGGCAATGATCGGTCCCAGCTGTTTCCAAAGTCCAGAGTACAAGCTCTCAGCATATCCTCGAGCACTTGATTAACTCTCTCTGTTTGACCATCTGTTTGGGGGTGGTAAGCGGTACTGAAACTGAGCTTACTCCCTAACTCTTCATGCAGCTTCTGCCAGAATCGAGAAGTGAACTGACTTCCTCGATCTGACACTATTTTCTTGGGAACGCCATACAGGCACACAATCCGGGACATGTATAGCTCGGCTAATTTACTCCCGGAGTAAGTGGTCTTGACTGGTATAAAGTGAGCCACTTTAGTTAATCGGTCTATGATCACCCAGATTGAATCATAACCCGATTGTGTTCTTGGGAGTCCGGTTATGAAATCCATACCGATTTCTTCCCACTTCCATTCTGGTATAGGCAGGGGTTGCAAGAGTCCAGCTGGCCTTTGATGTTCGGCTTTGACTCGTTGACAGGTATCGCAGGCTTCAATAAACTCTGCTATTTCTCTCTTCATACTAACCCACCAATATTTTTCCCTTAGGTCCTGGTACATCTTGGTACGACCTGGGTGGATTGAGTATGGGGTGTCATGGGACTCTTTCAGAATCATGGTTTTGATTTCCTGATTATTCGGCACACAGATGCGGTTCTCGAACCAGACGGTACCATGCTCATCTTCACTGAATCCCGGGGCTTTGCCCCTTCTCATATTCTTTCTGATTTCCTGGATATCCTCGTCAACCTTCTGGGCTTCCATAATTTGATCAGGCAAGCCAGGTTGTATCTCCAGGGTGGTGAGGATGTTTGGTCCCATCGGATTTAGACTTAGACGGGCGACTCCCTCCTGAAGTCGGGTCTGGTCTTCTTCCGATGTCACCATGTTTGCATAAGACTTCCTGCTTAAGGCATCGGCTATAACATTCGCTTTTCCGGGGTGGTAATGTATACCGATGTCGTAGTTCTTTATCAACTCCAACCATCTTCGCTGCCTCAGGTTGAGTTCTGCCTGGGTAAAGATATACTTCAAACTCTTATGGTCCGTGTATACTTCACAACGGTTACCGATAAGATAGTGGCGTCAGATTTTTAAGGCGTGCACTACTGCGGCTAACTCTAAGTCATGAGTAGGATAATTGCACTCATGAGGCTTGAGTTGGCGCGATGCATAGGCTACCACTTTGCCTCCTTGCATTAGAACACAGCCTAAGCCTAGGCGAGAGGCGTCGCAGAAAACCTCGAAGCCTTTATCCACGTCCGGCAAAACAAGCACGGGCGCTGAGACTAGTCTCTTCTTAAGGGTTTGAAAACTTTGTTCACAAGCCTTCGTCCATTCGAACTTCTTTTCCTTTTTCAACAACTGAGTCATTGGCTTAGCTAGTTCAGAGAATCCTGCTACGAACCGGCGGTAATAACCCGCGAGTCCAAGGAAGCTCCTGACTTCAGTTACGGACTTCGGTTGCTTCCATTCCATTACTGCTTCTATCTTGGAAGGATCTACAGTAATTCCTTCGGCTGTCACAATATGTCCGAGGAAGGCAACCTCTTTTAGCCAGAATTCACATTTACTGAACTTGGCAAAGAGTTGATGCTCCTGAAGTTTCTCCAAGGTGATTCTGAGATGCTGCTCATGCTCTTCTTCACTCTTGGAGTAGATGAGGATGTCGTCGATGAAGATTACTACAAACTTGTCCAAGTACTTCATGAATACGCTGTTCATCATACTCATGAAGTAGGCTGGTGCATTGGTCAGTCCAAACGACATGACCGTGAACTCAAAATGTCCGTATCTGGTGGAGAAGGCAGTCTTGGGAATGTCTTCTTCACGAATCTTCAGCTGATGGTATCCTGATCGCAGGTCGATCTTGGAGAAGACACCGGCTCCTTTCAACTGATCAAACAGGTCATCGATCCTGAGGAGGGGTATTTGTTTTTGATGGTGACATCGTTGAGTGCTCTGTAGTCCACACATAGCCTCAAACTTTCATCCTTTTTCTTGACGAACAAGACGGGTGCTCCCCAAGGTGACGAACTTGGTCGGATGTATCCCTTGTCTTCTAGTTCCTTGAGCTGATTTTTCAATTCTGCTAACTCGTTAGCAGGCATCCGATACGGTCTCTTGGAAATTGGGGCGGTGCCTGGTACTAGGTTAATCACAAACTTGATTTCCTATCCGCAAAGATTCTGGCGGCCTCCTCGGGAAAAACATCTGGGTATTCCCGCACTATCGGTACTTCTTCCAAGACTTGGAGGTGGAAGAGGGCACATTCTTCTCCTTCCAGGATCTGGGGAGAGAAGATTACTTCCACGCCTTGGTCATTGGTGAGGGTGATGGATCTGGTAGCGCAATCGATCCGTCCTCGATTCTTGGCTAACCAGTTCATTCCGAGAATGACATCTAATCCTTGCGATTCCAAAACCAAAAGATCAGCTAGGAATCAGGTCCCATCTATGAGTAATTCCACTTTGGGGCACAGGGTCCCTACCCTCATTTCTGCTCCAAGGGAGTGAACTATCATAGGGTTGCTAAGAGTTACCCTGCCCAACCCATGCTTATCCACAAAAGTTTTTGATACGAATGAATGTGATGCTCCGGAATCGAAAAAGAACTCTTTGTGCATGAGTTGACAAGGAACATACCCAGCACGACGTCCGGTGCAGCCTGAGCTTCTTCAGCTGTCACGTGGTTCACTCTCCCCTTGATGAAAGTCTGCGGCTTCTGCTGCCCCTGGTTCTGACTCCCGGAGGCTCCTGAAGTCGCTGCCGCTTGAATCTTCTTGGGGCACGCCTTGGCAAAGTGTCCCGGTTCCTTGCAGTAGTAACAGGTTAATCCGTCAGTTGGCGGACTGCTCTTCTGCACCTGGCCACCGGTTGTTGGGGTGCGGTTGCTTTGGAACTGCTGGCGGTTGGCCTGAAACGGCGGGCGGCTGGTTGAGGACTTGAACCTGCTTGACTGGTTCTTGAAGTTGCTACCCTGGGGTCTGAACTTGTTTGAGTGCGGAGGAGTGGTGCGACTCTTGAAAGAACCTCCAGAGTTGTTCCTCTGGTCCGCCATCCTTTTCTTCCGAGTCTCCATTTCCATGTGCTTGCCTTCCTGGCGGATGGCCTTACTGACTAGCTGGTGGAAATTGGTATAATCACCGATATCATTTGATCGATAAGTTGTCATTCAGGCCCTCCATGAATCTTTCTTGCTTGGCTTCATCGGAAGCCACATCTTCTCGCGCATAGCGGGCCAGTTGGTTGAACTTTTGCACGTACTCATTGACCGACGACTTCCTTGGCGCAGGCTCAACTCCTTTTGATGCCATGGTGCCGTGGGGATGTGAGCTCATAAAGCTTTGCTCGAATCGCTCCACGCCATCGTTTGCGGGTTGGCGTGCGGCGGTGAAAGTGTCCCACCATTGAGATGTTGGCCCATTCGGTGATGGGAGGCGAACAGACTCGCTCCCGATCGCTGCATCAGTAGTATATCCAGCTTCTTGCCGATTGACCTGAGCCAGTCGTCGGCGTCCATTGGTTCAGCACTGCCGGCGAAGGTGGGTGGCTTGATCCTCAAGAATTCTGAAAGACGATTGGGAGGTGCTTGGGCAGGTTGGTGATGAGCCTGAGGGTTGTTGATCGTCTGAGCTAATAGCTGGATCAACTGGTTTTGATTGGCCATCAACTGTGCCCAATCCGGTCCTGCTGCTGGCGGGGGTGGTGGAATCGGAGCTGACTGGCTTCCTTATGCTCCGGGGTTGGTGTTGTCCATGCTGGAGTTCCTTCTTGTGTTCACCATCTATTGAGACTTTCAGATTTAGAGAGAGAACTAATGGAAGGTTCTAGTAACAATCCCACCAAAATAACACACAAGAGAAAGGAAAACACGAATAAGAGCCAAACAAAACTTTTTATTTTATTATAATAGTCTCGTGGCTGTTTACAAAGGATTACAGCTCACGGATAACGTCTTAAAGCTAAGTCTCAGGGTTGTCTAGACACTAGTGCTGCGCTCGAGTCTCCTCGGAAAAGGCCCAGAATCAGTGGAGCCTACATCTTCAGCACGGAGCTCGGCATGTTCTTCTTCCCGTGCGCGGAGCTTCTGCTGTGCGGTGTGCAGCTCGTCCAGGGTGGTCTGGTACATATGATCCATGGACTTGGTGAATTCCACCAGTCGTATGAGACGGGGGTTGCTCTCATACTCTGTAGATGAGAAGTCGCTGGCAGCCCACAGGGGAGTCTTCATGGGAAAGTAGCAAAAATCGGTGCACAGCAAGTCTCGAGCGTAGATGTTCCTCAGCTGGCGAATGGCCTCTCGGGCTGCATCCTGTACTCCGTCGAAGAAAGTAGCTCGAGGTAGGGGTGCGTCGAACACGTGAATGGCCCCATTTGCTCCGAAATCCTTGAAGATCTTCACTTCCACCCTCCAGCGTTCCTCGTCTCCGTACATGCCCACGTATCCTTGGTAGAGGGGGTACGGGCGGAAGTTGAGCTCTTGCATGAGGTTGTACAGATCATCGCGAAGAGTCAAGCAACGGTCCCATGGGAAACGCGGTGGGTTGCTCCATCTAAAATTTGGAAGAGGAGAGGAGTTAGTAATCAGTTTTGGTAAAGAGATTGAGAAAAGGGAGAGATGGTTTTAAAAGGGGCATTTCTTATTAAAACATATCCTTAAGGTTGGTCTCTAGCTAAGGTCACGTCTTAGAGTCATTGTTGCTCTGATACCATTTCTATCGGGACCTGGAACAACAACTCCGAGTCCCTCTGTGTAAATCACACTATCCCAGGAAAAGCTAGTGCACACAAAGTTTAATGACAATGTATATCATGCAAAAATAACCACGAAATATTATTAAACGAAAATACAGCCTTAAGGCCAAGTCTTACAATAAGGGCACAAGGCCAACAAAATAAACAAAAACAGCGGAAAGATAGTAAAGGTGGCAAAGATGACCCATCCACCTCCCACAAAGCGAATGACTATAAGACGCGTCCTACTACCAAGTAGTCCTCACCGTCAGAGTCGCCTCGAAGTCCGCAACAGATTTAGCAAGGTGAGTACAAAGAGTACTCCCAAGGTAAGCATATAAAATGCTTACGCAAGTTACACCAGGAATTATAACAGAGTTGATGCATGCATAATGGATTTCAAAGGAAGGCTTAATAGGACAAATGTGCGAAAAGTAGTACTTGAATTTAAATACAATAACGTAAGTACGAAGAGCTGAATTTTTAATACAGTATATGAAACATTGTTTTTAACAAGTAATATCGTTAGCGTAGGCTCCACCCACACTAACCTATCCACGGAATCCACGGACGTAACCAAGACCGTCATTTGTTTGCTCAAAACCAAGTTTATAAAATCCAAGTCTAATTTGTGACAACTTTACTCAGCATGTCCATGACCGTGGACACGGCTATCTAGATAGGTTCTTAACTCAGCAGAGGTGTACAACTATACCCACAAGACATTCTCTCTCACTTGAGCCACGCGATCAACACACTGCCTTACGTGTGCGGCGGAGAGTTCATGACAAGGCTGTTCCGATGATCCATCGCCAAAATAATCACGCCGCCACTAAGGTTTCACCACAACTCGAATCCACGAGTTGGAGCCCCCTCTGGTGCCATGTGAGACTTCCCACAGCCTACGCCGCGCTCACATTCAGCCTATAGCGAGACTATAATTGGAACTTCACAAATTACTTAGCCAGGTCCGTCCCATACCGGACTTGTGGTAGTACGAAGTGACTTCGTAAAATGAATCACAGAAACGGTCCTTAAGTGGATTTAGGCTCAACCACATACCCCCGTGCACGATAATCAACCAGGTATCACCAAACACGAGGCATACCAGCACCCACCACCTAACCATTAGCCTAAGTCTAAATCATGTTTCTATCTTCATTTTTAAATAATTTTCATAAACCACCCTTGACTCTCCGAAGTCAAGGTTTCATTTCAAAACTGACATTTCATGTGAAATAGTTGATCCCACCTAAAGTTATATTAAGCCGGGCTAAGCATTTCTACAAAATTTCTAGTTAATACTATGGTACTAACTAGTTTTCAGCTAGGGTGACAAGGTATATGAATTCGGGATTTCAAATGGGCTATAATCAAAGGATTATGGGTATAACTAGCTTTAAAGCAAATTTAAATTATATTTGAGTAAAGATACGCATGCATATACAGTAAAACAATATAAATACATTTGAAATATTAGGTTCAACATGGTCAAAGGTGTAACTTGCCTTGATCGAAGCCCTGCGGGGAATCGTCGAAATCTAACGTAAAGAGCCAATTCAAAGAAAATTCAAAACAAAATTCAAATGAAATCCAAGCAACTTCCAAAAATCATAAAATAAACTGGGAGACAGAATTTTGAATTTTGGATGTGGACTAACAATTCTTGGAAAGGGATTGAGGCTTTTAAAAGAAATTGAAAATTTTAATTTAAATTTAAATCTTGGGATTACAAAATATATTCAAACAAAATTTAAATAAATCTCAAAATTTCATTTTTATTCCAGAAACAGATAGATCATGATTTTAGAAAAATTTAGAAATTTGAATGGGTAAATTTGGAGTTAAAATGCAAAAGTTATAGCCTTCCAAAGTTTTAATTCAAATTAAAAGAAAAAGGGTTATTTTCTGGATTTATTTCTAAACCGAAAAGGATTTATGACGTCAGCACGAATTATTTTCCTAAAGGAAAATACAGATTATGACGTCAGCAAGATAATTTGATTTTCGGCCGAATTATTTTCATACTGAAAAATCAGGTTTAATGCGTCAGCATGACGTCAGCCCTGGGGTTTTAAAAATCGGACAGGGTGTGGTGGGTCCGGATCCGTGGATCGAGTCCATGGACCCGAGAGGGAGGTGAGGTGGCAGGCGGGCACTCGGGGGCGGGGGTGGCACTGACGTGGCACCACGTGGCTGCCACTTGGCACCACGTGGCTGCCTCGTGGCTGCCACGTCACGGCAACGTGCCGACGTGGTGGCACGCTCGCGAGGTGGTGCGGGGGCGCTCGAGTGGCGCTGGCGTGGCGCCCAGCTGGCGGCCCCGCCTGCTGCCACCTTAGCCCGACGGCTGACGGGGCGGGCGGCCGGCGGTGGCGCACGGGGACTGATGGTCGCCGGCGCTCCGGCGGGCGGTGGCGCTGGCCAAGGGCAACAAAATGAAGAGGAGGGTGCGGGGATTGCATCGGTACCTTGCGCGGAGGCCGAGGATGACCGGAGAGGAAAATCAGCGGAGAGGGGCGGTGGTCGGAGAGGGGCATCACGGCGGCGGAGCAGCTCCGGTGGTACAGATGCTCGGGGGAGTGGTCGCCGGTGTTCGCCTGGGCACCAGCAAGGTCGGGGAGGCGTCGGCGAGGGGCGAGGTGGCTCGAGCCGGCGGCGATCGCTCACCGGAGCTGCGAAGGGGAAAATCGGGCTCGGGGAGGAACCGGTGCTGGAATGCTTCGATTGAGAGGTGAGGGAGGGACGGTGTGAGTAGAGGGACCTCGGGGTGTGGGTTTTATAGGCCGGGGAAGGGTGTAACGGCCGCGTGATGTTCGCCGGAGCTAAAACGGTCGGGGAGGATGAATGCAACGGCGGGGAGAAGTGTAACGCGCGTCTTTATGCCAGGAACGGATGCGGTGGAGGCGGGGGCTTAATTTGCCGTTGGCACGGGGGAGTGAACGGGAGCTCAAAGCTTCGGTTTCGGCTTTAATGGCGGCAGCGGGCGGCGATCGCGCGGGGAAGAAAGAAAAGGGGGCGGGGGAGACGGATCTGACGAGGGGGTCCCACCGGTCAACGAGAGAAGAAAAACGGGAAAGGGCGGGGGCGGTGGTTGGATCAACAACGCGTGGCAGGAGGGGAAGATTAGGGCCGTAGGGTCTTGAGCGAACCGTTAAGTGAAAGGGAACGGTCCCGATTCCATCCGACAACGGCGATTAAATCCAAGCCGTCGGGGGTTTCGGCCGGAGGGTTAAGTGGCTGTGGACGGGCGGGATGAGATCCGAAAATGGCGAACGGTCTCGATCGCCACACGTGGCGGCAGGAGCGGAGGGGGAGGCGGGCGAAGCGGTAAGTGACAGCGGGTGGTGGGGATTGAGTCGGGCGGGGGAACGAACGGTCCGATGTGCGACACGCGTCGCACGCGGAGAGAGGGAAGGCGGGATGAATGGGTAAGCTGAATCGGACGGCGGGGAAAGGATCCGGCGGGCGGTGATGGCTCCGATGCTTGACACTTAGCGGCCGGGGAGGGGTTTTCAGGATTTATTTTCTTTTTGATTTCTAGAAATGCGAATAAGCTTTAGAAAACTCAGACAAATAGCAAATAAATTTTGAAAAATCCAGAAAAATTCAGAGAACTATCTGGAGCTATTCTAGATTTAATAAAAATATTTTCCACTCATTTTAACAAGTATAATTTGTAAAAGTACAATTTGATTTTAAAAGGGAAGGTTTTAATTCTTTATAAAATCTGGAAAAATTAATATAATTTTATATTTGACTTTAGGAAGCTGAAATACATTTGTTTTAACTTTCAGTAATGCAATAAATTCACTTTTGGCTTTTATAAATTAAAGTTTATAATTTTTCTCAAATCAGGACTTTGACATAACTCCAGAAAAATCCAATAAATTCCAGATTTGATTTTTAATAAAGGAATAAAATTTTGGGATGTTACATACCACATTCTACCCGACTGTTTCAAGCCGTATAGAGACTTGTTCAATTTTACACAATACATAGTGAGATTTGCGTTTGGATTCGGAATTGAAATTCCATCAGGAACTTTCATTTATATGTCCGAATCAAGTGACCCATAAAGATATGCAGTCACTACATCCATCAACTGCAAAGATAGATGATTTTGTACTGCCAATGATATTAAATATCGAAATATTGTTCCACTCATTACTGGAGAATAAGTTTCATTGAAATCAATGCCGGGTCTCTGCGTGAACCCTTGTGCTACAAGCCTTTGCTTTGTATGTCACCACCTCATTATTTTCATTCCGTTTGCGGATGAAAACCCATTTGAAACCGACAGGGAATACATTAGGAGGTGTATGTATCACATTGGTGAATATATTTCTTTTCTTGAGCAAGGCTAACTCCGCTTGAATTGCATCCTTCCATTGAGTCCAGTCCGAGCGCTGTTTGCACTCTGCCATGGTCTTGAGATCTGGATCATTTTGAAGATTGTTTACAATTGTTGTGGACAAATAAATGTCGAGAATTGTAGTCTTACGATCATATGATTCTCCAGAATCTGTATAGTTAGTGGAAATTTCTTGGACCCCTGGTGACTCAATGTTATTTCCCAAAACATCTGAGTCGGGGTATTCCGATGTCCCAAGATCAGTATTTGAGTACACTGTTGATCTAGGTTCAAGGATCCTTTGGTGTCTATCAATTTGAGGTTGATCTGCATTTACATTATTTTGTTTCCTTTGTCGCTTGTTAGAAGCTATATCCGCCACTTGTGCCATACTTTTTCCCCCCTCTTATTTTGAAATGGGAGTTGAGTGGTATTATGCGGTATCTCCACTCTTTCAGGTACATTTCTGGCAGGATTATAGGATTTTGTGACACCCTTATAATCAGTAAATGCATCTGGCAGATTATTTGCAATGTTTTGCAAATGAATGAGTTTCTGAACTTGAAGTTCAGTCTCTCTGGTATGTGGATCTGAGGTAGGAATGCCTTGAACATTCCAATCAATTTTCGGGCATTTAGTTTGGTACTTGTTGTCTCCCCCTAATGCCGGGAAATGTTCCTCATTGAATATGCAATTAGCGAACCGGGACGTAAACAGGTCCCCAGTTAGGGGCTCGATGTATTTTATAATCGACGGAGATTTATACCCAACATGGATCCCAAGTTTTCTGTGCGGTCCCATTGAGGTACGCTGTGGTGGTGAGATCGGTACGTATGTAGCGCAACCGAACTTTCGCAGATGGGAAATATCTGGTGGATTTCCACGTACTAATTGTAGCGGGGAAGTGCTATGATATGCAGTTGGACGCAATTGGATTAAGTCAGCAGCGTGTAAAACTGCATGACCCCAACATGATGTTCGTAAGTTGCAATTCTGTAACAATGGTCTTGCTATGAGCTTTATTCTCTTGATGAGAGATTCTGCTAAACCATTTTTTGTATGAACATATGGAACAGAGTGTTGAACTTGTATCCCAAGAGCCATACAATAGTCATTGAATGCATGGGATGAAAATTCAACAGCATTGTCCATTCGAATTGATTGAATTTGATATTCAGGATAATGTGCTCGTAATTGGATAATTTGACCAATTAACTTAGCAAATGCATGGTTTCGTGTGGATAAAAGACACACATGTGACTATCTAGTAGATGCGTCAATGAGAACCATGAAATATCTAAATGGTCCACACAATGGTTGTATAGGACCACATATATCTCCTTGAATGCGTTCAAGGAACTTAAGTGGTTCAGCTCTAATTTTAAGATAAGAGGGTCTTAAAATCAATTTCCTGGTGGCAAAGGAAGTGCACACAAAATCTGAGGATTCTGGAAATTTGGTTTTGAGATACGTATGACTAATGGAATTGCTAATAATTTTCCTCATTATTCCAATACCTGGGTGGCCAAGGCGATCATACCATGTTTGGAATATGTTAGTGTGTTGGAAAATTATTTTGTTCGCAATATGTTGAATCAGTTTGATGTATGTATAGTACAATCCGGAGGTTAAAGATGGAATTTTTTCTAGTACTTGTTTGCCATATCTGTCGTTTTTGGTGAGGATGAGGTATTCCTCTTTGTTATCATTTTGGGTTTCAACATGGAAACCATTCTGACAGATATCTCTATAACTGAGTTGGGTACGTGTTGAATCGGGATACAAGAGTGCATCTTCAATTTCTAATTGTGTACCCATAGGGCGAGTGATAGAGGCACGACTAGAGCCTACTATCATGGCATCGCGTCCAGTGATGGTTAAAATATTTCCTTTCCTCCTAGTGAGAGTTAGAAAATATTTTGTGTCCCTAAGTATAGAGTTTGTGGTGCCACTATCCACAAGGCATAATTCCTCCTCCATGTGATTGACTCCAAAAATCTATATACACAAAAGAAGAATTTGAATAAAAATCTTATTGTGGTATATATAGAATACATACAAACTTAGTTACAATACCGAATATGTCCGAGATATGATTATAGCATGCAAGCTTACAATATAGATGACAACATTATTTATATTACAACACTGTAGTACTTAGAAGCTATGGCAATAGGAGTCTAATTAAGATCTCCAAACATGTCTTGAGAAGTAAATTCTTCAAGTGTGTCCTTGGTGCTCAGAAGATCATCCTTCTTGGGAGAAGTACATGTGTCCTTGAGTTCTTGAATGAACTGTTGAGAGCATCCAGCTTCATTAGTGTTGCATGGGAGATTGATGTGCGCTTCAAATCTCTTCTCTTGAGCATGCTTGCCTTGAGCCGAAGACTGGAGGTAGAGGTTCACAAGGTGCTTCGGGGTGCGGCATTTCTTGGTAGGATGGTTGTAGCAACCACATTTTTGACAAAGTTCAGTTTTGTCAACTTTCTTCCCAAAATTGCCTTGACCCTTCTTGAATCCACCGCGCTTTTGCTTCATGTTGCGTTTGTTTTTACCTTTAAAGTTCTTTAAGTGGTCTTTTGAACCACGAAACTTAATGTTATTCTGACTAGCATGAACTTCAGGAAGTGGAGCAGCCCCAATGGGACGTTGCTGATGGTTCTTTAAAAGAAGTTCAGCATGCTTCTCGGCCTGAAGTATTATATGCATAAGATCAGAATAAGATTGGTAATTGGCAGCACGCCATTGCTGCTGGAGGACCCTGTCAGATGGAAGCATGGTAGAGAGAGTTTTCTCTATTTTGTCCGCATCTGTTGGTTCCTTTTCACAAAACTGCAACTTTGAGCAAATAGCATGAAGGGCATAGTTATAGGCTCCAACAGTTTTGAAGTCTTGGAGTCTAAGATGTGCCCATTCATGATTAGCCTCAGGTAAGATAACAGCTTTCTGCTGTTCATATCTATTTTTGAGGGCTAACCATAAAGTTAGTGGATTCTCCTCATATAGGTATTCAGCCTTCAAATCCGGATGTATATGATTCCGTATTATACTCAAAACGGAATATTTTACAATATCCAGTGGAATTTGATCAGCTGGAGGATCAAATATCACCCTTTGCACCCCATGTGTGGTGAGGTTGATTTTCAGGTCCATAGCCCACGTAGGGTAGTTGCTACCATCGAGAGCGAGGGGCTCAAATTTTTTGGTAGCCATTTAAAGCCTATATGAAAAGTACATCATAAAATGATTAATTTACATGAGGTAAATTAATATGTATGGTAATGTCATAATAAAATGCAAAATATGCGGAAAACAATATGAGTATTGTAATCTGAATGAATATTTATACCTAAATTAAATATAACATGTGGTTATATTTATAATACCGTTAAATCACAATATTGGTGGTGAACACCAATTTACTGTATGGCATAGCGTACAAATGAATGTAGCAAAGTGCCATAAATTGTAAGGATGGTATGTATTTTAGGTATAATATGTTGCAAAAATTCCAATTTATGAAGTACAATGGTACTCATGAAATGGGAATTTGTAATTAGGAGTTTGATAGCGAGAGCAAATTGAAATATGGTCGCTATTGTAAATAAATTGCAATAAAGTAGTAAATCTACATATGTAAGAATAATATAAATGCGGATGCACATTTATTTAAATAATTACATAATTTGCAGGTCCTGTAGGGACTGAATTGCTAATTTATAACAGTACATGCGGATAGGTACAATTATAAATAAGCAAAAGGACTAGATTGCAAATATTACAATGGACATTTATTTAAAAGAAAATTCTGCAAATGCCACAAAAATAGAGGGGGAAAATGAAAAATTCCGAAAACTTGGGCTGGAGCCCATTCGGCCTTTTGGCCCATGTGGGAGGTGGAGGGGTATTGGGCTAAAAGCCCATTTGGGGCATGCCTATAAAAGGGGCATTGGTTTAGGGTTAGGGTTTCCCTAACCCTTCCCAACCCAGCCGCCGGCCATGTGGGCTCCGCCGCCGGGCCTCCCCTGCGCGCTTGCCCCTCCGCGCCGCTTCTTCACGCCGCCGACAACCGGGCCCCGCCACCCCCATGCGCGCGCGTGCGCCGCCGCCTTCACGCTCCGCATGCGCCGCCGCCTCCACGCGCCATCGCCGTCGCTGGCTGGCGGCCGCCACCCCATGCGCCATCTGCGCGGGGCGGGAGCTATCTTGCGGCCGGCGCGCCGGCGAGCCGGTGTGCCATGCCGCGCCGAGTGAGAGGCCACCGCGCGCGGGCGATGGCGCGCGCGACCGGGCAGCTCGGCTGGGGCCACGCTGAGCCGGGCAGGGCGCGCGCTGGCGCCGCCTACTAGGAGCCCGCCGCTTGTCGGGCGGCCGGCGCCGCTGCGCTGGTCGGGTGGCTGGAGGCGGGCACCGCGTCACCGTCCGGTGCCGCCCGGGAGCCCGTCCCGCTGGGAGCCGCTTGGTGGGTCTCGCGCCGGCGCCAAGGGCCAGCGCCGATGTGCTACGGCCTCGACGTGCGCGCCGACCTCCATGCGCCGCCGGGCCGTGCCGGCCAGGTGGCCGCGTGTCGTTGCATCACCGGCCCCTTCCCCTTCTCCTCTAGGCAGAGGAGTGTTCGTCCGGTGGGATCCGGATCCGGAGGCCGGGACGGCGGTTAGCCGCCGTGGAGGCGTGCGCTGGGTGCCGGTAAGGGCCGTAGCACGGTGCCTTCGTTGGTGGGAAGACTCCGTGCGCCTCCCATGAACGACGACGAATTGGTGTAGAGCCGTGGCCAATGGACAAGGAGCAAGGAGTTCTTGCAGTGACTCACACATGGAATCAGCCGAAGTAAGAAACTCGAGTAATGCGTTGTGATGTTTTTCACAAAGATTGATTTGGTCATTCTCCATTACCTGGTGTGATGTCTTGTGTGATGTTGTGGTGAGCGTGCTGATAACGTGTTCGTGAGAGAATATTCACAAGTATTTGAGAACTGTTGCTTTCTATTCATTATCATCGTTTCTGTACATGAATGTGTTATATAGAAGATGAAGTAGTGGCAGTTGCAGATGACTGTACGGATCGCCGGCGTCCGTACGAAACGTCACGTCCGTACGGATCTTCGTGTCCGTACGGACGGCCAGCAGTTGGTCATATATTGTAACAGTTTCTTTTCTCCGCGTGGAACTTAAGGACGTGTGGGAACTTCCCTTTTTCATTGATTCCGCGTACATAGAGGAGATTCCGCGTTCTGATGATTGGCGTGTATTTTTTTCTTTAGAAAACCAGGTCTGTTTTTGAGAGTTCCTCACAAAAACCAGGTCTGACGTGACGTTGATAGGAAAGCGCGTGGAACTTAAGGACGTGTGGGAACTTCCCTTTTTCATTGATTCCGCGTACATAGAGGAGATTCCGCGTTCTGATGATTGGCGTGTATTTCTTTCTTTAGAAAACCAGGTCTGTTTTTGAGAGTTCCTCACAAAAACCAGGTCTGACGTGACGTTGATAGCAAAGCATCAGGATCTCGTTCACACTTGTTGACTCTTAATTGGTGAACGAGGATCTCGTTCACACTTTTTGAGAGTGCTCTTTCTTGACTCTTTAGTCTTGACAAGCAGAAAACGGAAGAGCAGTGCTATTCTGTGATAGATGGTCCCAGATTAAATTCACACTGTCAGGTTAGTTCTCTTAATTTACCCTCAATCTCTCGCTCCATCTTCTCCAGCTAGTGTAATTGCCTAAGCTATTCCTGCAGTAAGCATGTATCCACTTTCTCTGCACTGCATCGTCGTCTTGCTCCTGATTTCTTGGCTGTTCAATCCTGTGCCTTTCTGCGCACCCGCCAGCGTGCTTGTACCTGGCATGACACTCACTCCTGGCAGGACTCTTATCTCGGACCAAGGCGCCTTCGCATTAGGCTTCTTTTCCCCTTCGAACTCAACAGAAAACATGTATGTTGGCATATGGTTCAACGACATCCCCCAGCGCACTGTCGTGTGGGTCGCCAACCGCGATAATCCGATCACCGACGCTTCATCAGCGATGCTTGCTATGACCGACAATTCCAGCCTTGTCGTGTCTGAAACCAACGGACACATCCTTTGGATGGTAAACACGGTGGCCGGCAGCAACTCATCAGCCAAACTTCTCAACTCTGGCAACCTTGTGCTCCTATCATCAGATGGTGCCATGTTATGGCAGAGCTTTGAAAACCCAGGCGATGGCGTTCTTGCTGGCATGCCGGTGCGGCTGAGCCACAAGACGCACCCACCATGGCGCATCATCTCCTGGAATGGCCCTGAAGACCCATCTGAAGGCGGGTTCTCCAATGGGCCTGACCCTAACACTCCCCTGCAGTTGTTCACCTGGCATGGGTCAGTCCCATACTGGCGTGGTCCGGTGTGGTGCGGCTATGTAGCCTCTAACGTGGACTTGCAGAGTGTCAGTCCGCTCATGTTATTTAGACGGAATATCAAGGGCGCCGATGGTGAGGCCTACGCAACAGTTGGTCTGTCTGACGGCTCCTCAAGGGCATGGTACAAACTTGACTACTCCGGAAAGGCTATGTTATTTAGATGGAATATCAGCTTGTTAGAATGGACTCCCCTTACAACCAGACCAGCTCACCAGTGCAATCACTACGGATACTGCGGTGCATATGGCTACTGTGACAACACGGAGGCCATTCCCACATGCAAGTGTCTTGATGGATTTGACCCTAAAGACAATACAGAGTGGGCTAGAGGCAATTTTTCCCGAGGTTGCCGGCGGAAGGAGGCACTGCGGTGTGGTGGAGGGGACCGTTTCTTGACGTTGCCGGCAATGAAGGTGCCAGACAAATTCTTCCGTGTGTGGAACAAAAGCTTTGACGAGTGCGCAGCAGAGTGCAGCAGCAATTGCTCTTGTGTAGCATACGCTTATGCTAATCTAAGTACCAGCAACATCGATGGGGACGAAACAAGGTGCTTGATGTGGACTGGCAAGCTGATTGACGTGGAGAAGGGTGGTGAAGTCGGCAACGAGAACATGTATCTTCGCCTTGCTGGCTTCTCAAGTAAATTTCACTTTTTATTTCTAGTTTCATGCTCATCAACGTTTAGATCCAAGCATTTTTATGTAAAAGTTACAAAAGAGCTTAACAGATTGAGTTGCCCATGACTTGTTGATAACTCGGCATAAATCGGTGGCACTTTGGGTCCACAAAAGCAAAATTGCTAATGTTTTATATGTACATTACTTGATTTTGTGTGTTTTCTCATCGTGTTGTCATTAGTGCGGTGTTGTTGTAAGTACCATTTATGCATGTTATTTCGTATCAACTGCCAACACGTGCCAAAATGATGTACTAGTAATGAACTTCAGTGCAGGTCTTAAAAATTATTGATGCAACTAAAATGGTATAATGCTTATGATACACAAACAACACAACACAGTTCAGGTAATGATTCACATTAGATCCAGAATAGAACCTCCTAACATTGTTCTTTTCAGGTAAAGGGCGAAAGAATATCATAATAAAAGTTACCACACCAATTTCAGCAAGTGTGCTGCTGATACTTGCATCTGCATGCCTTGTATGGGTCTGCAAATTTAAAGGTTGTGCAAAAATTTCAAGTATTTTCAAGCAGTTCCAAACATTTATGTCATCACTTGCTTACTCATATTTCATATTGTCATTGTGACCTTGTTAAAAAAACAACAATGGTATAGGCAAAGAGGACAAGGATAGTCACAAGAGATTGATGACCGGGGATGCGAGCATTAGTGATGAACTTGGAGGTCATGAACTTCCGTTTATTAATTTTGAGGAAATAGTCACTGCAACAAACAATTTCTCTATGTCCAACCTGCTTGGACAAGGTGGTTTTGGCAAAGTTTACAAGGTAAGAAAAAAGACCTACAATGTGTTGCCCTGATTGTACCATTTTCTGCTGTGAATCTAAAACAGAACCATAATACATCATAAACTTAATTTTCTCCTGATTGAAATAATGCAGGGAATTTTACATGGTAACAAGGAAGTTGCTGTCAAAAGGCTTAGTAGGGGTTCTGGGCAGGGCACTACAGAGTTCAGAAATGAAGTACTTCTAATTGCTAAATTACAACACAAAAACCTTGTAAGGCTTCTCTATTGTAGCGTGCAGGGTGATGAGAAACTACTTATTTACGAGTTTCTGCCAAACAAAAGCTTGGATGCCTTCATTTTCAGTATGTTCTAATTGCAAATCAATGAATTAAACAAACATGCATTGCAAGATCTCAAGTGCAAACCACTATTGTTCACTATTGTTCTTAACAGATTATGAAAAAAAGGGGTTGCTTGATTGGCCAACACGATTCAAGATAATAAAAGGAGTGGCTAGAGGACTACTTTATCTGCACCAATATTCTAGGTTGATGATAATCCATAGGGATCTCAAAACAAGCAACATTTTGCTAGACGGAGATATGAGTCCCAAGATATCAGATTTTGGCATGGCAAGAATCTTTGGTGGAAATGAAGAACAAGCAAATACTAATCGAGTTGTCGGAACTTAGTAAGTACTAGTAAGCACTGTTCATCAAATTAGTACGTGGTTGAACTCGATTCAAACTGTACAAGTCTTCATGATGACATTATTCATCCAGTGGTTATATGTCTCCGGAATACGCAATGGAAGGTCTCTTTTCTGTCAAGTCTGATGTCTATAGCTTCGGTGTATTGCTCTTGGAAACGGTATGTGGTTTAAGGATTAGCTCAACTCATCACATCAAGGAGTTCCCCAACCTTATAATCTATGTAAGCATACGATTTTTTATTGTTACAAATGTCCGAAATTTATACGACTTAAAGCAATTGATTTATTTTATTCAGGCATGGAGTCTCTGGAGGGAAGGGCTAGAAAAAGATTTGGTGGATCCATCTGTTGTAGAGAGCTGCTCACATGAAGAAGTTTTGCGTTGCATCCATGTTGGGCTCTTGTGCGTCCAGGATAACCCAGATGCTAGACCACGCATGTCAAATGTGGTGTCTGTGTTGGAGAGCGGAAGCACAACACTTCCAACACCAGATCAGCCGTTCTATTTTGCTCAGAGAAAAAAGGCGACAGAGAAAGGAGACTGCATTCAGAACTCTGTGGATAGGGAGACTCTTACAATAATAGAGGGACGATAAGATTTTCAAGTTTCCTGCAGAATTTATCCGCTGCCACAGGAAATGCGAAAGCATTAGAACTCGTATAATTACTTGTTTCAAAAAGTCTTGTACTGTATAACAATTACATGTTTTAGCTCGCCCTATCTAAAGAGTTGGTATATTTTGGCTCACTCTATCAAAAGTGTTACATATAAGTAAATGATAACATGCAAATCGATTTGTTTGGCCAGGTACATGTAATGTTTGGCGTGTATTTCTTTCTTTAGAAAGCAAGGTCGGTTTTTTGAGAGTTCCTCGCAAAAATCGATTTGTTGTTTTCCTTTCCACAGGTTTTTTTAGTCCCAACTTGATTAGGAACCATGTCACGTATAGGAGTCGGGTTCGACCACTATGGCTGACCCAGGAGGGGAGTACAACCTCCATATATTATGTATGCATCTTGTAATTTTCCTTAGACCACAGATAATTCAGAAAATATATAGCTTATGTATCTACATAGTGTTACACCCTTGTTTTTTCTAGATTAATTGGCGCTGCCACAACTAGAGAGGAACCAGGTGCTTCAAGATCAACCCTCACGTCGCAAGCGCTGTGACGGCGGAGGCGCTGGCATGACGGGATGGTCCTAACCTTGATGTCGAGGGCTTTGATAAGGCGATTTGAGTCGGACTACCTCAGCTTGGATCATTTGCGGAAGAGCCGGCAAGAAAATCGAGTGCAGATCTACTCGATTCTGGCTGAGATGCAGGAGCTCAGCAGGGAGTGTTCTGCTTTCCGACTTAGTTTTGTTCGTTGCAAGGCTAACCTTGCGGCACACCTGTGTGCACGAAACAAGCGTCTTTGGAAGGTAATGGTGCACGTGGCTGAACTAAGCCCCAGACTTTCTATGTAATGGTCCTGAACTAAGCAGGTGGCTGTACTAAGCGTCTTTGGACTCCTGATTTGCGAGAGAACAAAAAGGCTGGGTACTACTTGTTAGTCAACTTGATCAAACCGTCACCTACTACTTGTTAGTCAACTTGATAGCCAAGCACGAGGATCCGTAAGTCCAAGCACGCATTCACACTTCTCTATCTTTCTTGATCACTTGAGGAAATAAACTTAATTTGCAAGGCCTTTGGAGCAACCTATTCTCGAACAAAGTGATAATCAATTTCAACATGTTTCGTTCTAGCATGAAATACCGGATTGGCCGTAAGATAGACTGCTCCCAAATTATCATACCACAAACAGGGTGTTCCGTTTTGAAAGATTCCCAATTCTTTAAGCAAATCTTGTATCCACAATAGTTCGATAGTTGCATTAGCTACTGATTTATATTCAGCCCCTGTGCTTGATCGTGAAACGTCTCTTGCTTGTGTGAGCTCCAAGATACAAGATTAGGACCAATAAGAGACCATGTGGAGGTAACCCCGGTTGTGTGATGAGTAATTCACACATGTTCTAGAAAGTCTGAGTTTGTTCCGGGCATTTTTATGCTAATTATTGATGCGGATATTTAATTATATCATCTTGTACGGTGCTATGTAATGTATTTTCTTGTCGGTGATGACTGCAGGACTTTAAGACGGAGTCGTGGCGAGACACGGGTGACCGGACTAGACACAGGCGGTGCTGAGGTCAGAGCAGTCGGGATGTGTCGAAGACGGCGAGGACTCAAAGTGGTTGCGAGGCGTGCACGGCAAGAAACGAGGAAGCTTACCGTAAGGTGCAGGAGTGGCATTTTGGTAAATGCGCAAGGCTGCACAAAAGGAAGCGGATTTGGTTAAGGAATGATCCATTAGTAGAGAGTAGTTGTGACCTAATGGGTAAAATGATGTGTAAACCCATTAGTGAAGAGTTGGTGTGACCTAATGGGTAAAATGGTGTATAAACCCATTAGTGGAGAGTTGGTGTGACCTAATGGGTAAAGTGTTTGTAAACCCATTAGTGGAGGCTATAAATAGAGGTGCTCTCTAGTGGGAGAAGTGCACTTGAGAGAGAGAGAGAAAGAGAGATGGGTGTGAGTGTTAGGGTTTCCTAATGCTTGTGCCCTTGAGAGAAAGTTGTGTTGAGAGTTAGGGTTTGTTTGTTCTCTCCATGTGTGTGTATGTTTTACATGAGAGATGGAAGAGATGGTTGTAAATATTTTCTTTATCTAATCCGGGGTATCTCTCTTCCTCTATATGAATGTTCTGTGTTTTTATTCTGTGCTAGCTGTTTATTTTCTCTCCATTATTTTTGTTTTTGGTTCAAAGTTCTTGCTCTAGTTGCTGCTATATTTATTTGCTTTGAATTGGGATCTACTCCAAAGCCAGTTGGCTAGCATATCCCGAGAGCAAAAATCTGAAAATCTCCTTGTTATACTTGTGCTCTATTTGCTGCAGATTCTTTTGCTCTATTTCGGATTTCATCTCAAAGCCAGTTGGCTAGCATATCTCGAGAGCAAAAATCTGAAAATCTCCTTGTTATACTTGTACTCTATTTGCTGCAGATTCTTTTGCTCTATTTCAGGATTTCATCTCAAAGCCAGTTGGCTAGCATATTTCTAAGAGCAAAAGTCTCCTCTCCAGTTCTTCATCTATTTTATTTTGAAGTGTGTTCTTGTTTGAGGAACTGCGGACATGAGTTTGCTTTGAACTGGGAATTTTCTCAAAGTCCATGACTAACACATTTCCGAGAGCAAAATAGCAGTATTCATGAATTTCTTTGTAGCAATCTCTAATTCTTTTTGCTAATTTCTTTATACTTTTCAGCTTTTACTTTGTGCTTTTCAGCTTTTACTTTGAGCTGCTTTTACTTTGTGCTTTTCAGCTTTTACTTTGTGTTTTTCTGCTTTTACTTTAAGCTGCTTTTACTTTGTGCTTTTCAGGCTGCTTTGGACAGCAATTTATTTACTGTTTTCTCTGCTCTATTCTCAGCCAGCAGTGCTGTTTTGTATAGCGTGTTTCAGCTTTTAGTAATCTTGTTTTAGGTGCGATTCCTCTTTGCTTTGACAAGATTTCTTTGCTGTTTTTAGTTTGCTCTTGGCTGAAAAGTGAGTGAATACTTAGGGCAGAATTTTTCAAAAGGCATCATTCACCCCCCCTCTGTTGCCATTTCCAATCCTTCAATTGGTATCAGAGTCGGTTAATTCTCGTCTATAGATCTTAACCGGTCTGTGAGCCATAGCAACAGACAGGTATTCCACCAATCCACCTATATTCGATAGGGTCGACTATCCCTTTTGGAAGAGTAGGATGGAGTCTTACATACAGGCTCAAGGCTATGGAATCTGGAGAAAAGTAAAAACTCGTTTTATTGTTCCTACCGATGAAAACATCACTGTCAATAACATGGGTGATGTTGAGGTGAATGCTAAGGCAAGAAACATTATAATCCAGGGTCTGAGCCGAAGTGAATTTGATCGCATTTCTCATCTTTCGTCGGCTTATGACATCTTGGTGACTCTCGATACATACTATGAGGGTACCACCCAGATTAAGACCGTACGACAGGACCAGTTCAATCGAGATTACAACAAGTTTGAAATGCTCGCTGGTGAGTCTTTGGATGAGTGTTTTGAAAGATTTCACAAGATCTTGAGCAACCTCCGAGCCGTCAGTCTCACATACTCCGACTCGGACAACGCTCGACAGATGCTCTTGGCCTTAGATTTGCGAGTTTGGGAGATGAAGGTGACTACCATCAAGGACACGACCGATCTTTTGACTCTGACTCTTGACGCGCTGTACTCACGCCTCAAGACTCACGAGATTGACATTGTCTCTCGCAAGTCGAAGTCACAGTCGATGGCTTTGGTCACCGATCCCAGTCTTGCTTCTGGTGTCTTCATGGATAGTGCTTCTGGTTTTTCCTTAGCTGCTCTTTGTGATGTAACCGATGATCAACTAGAGAAGCTACCGGAGGACCAGTTAGCTCTTTTAGCCAGAAAATTTTCTCATGCATACAAGAGAGTGAGGGACAGAAAGAGGAGTGGGCCGATAATTTGTTTCGAATGTGGTGGCCCCAACCACATTCGAGCAAATTGCCCCAAGCTAGAAAAGGGTAAGAACGATTACGGCGGTGCGAACAAGAACGACTACATTGACAAGAACTGCAACAACAAGCCCCCAGCTCACGCTCAAGGCAAAAAGAAATTCCGCAACTTTGGCAAAGCTAAAAAGCTCTTCCACCGCATCCTCGCCGCCTTTGACGACATCGGCTTCAGCGACGTGGAGGGGTGGAGCGACGACGACGGCAAGGATGATCAAGATCCCAAGGACGGCGACGACTTCATCGGCATGTGCTTCATGGCCAACGACAACGACGTCAGCGACAGCGATCTCTACAGCGACTCTGATAAGGTAGGTCCCTCCTACGACCAGCTCTATGATGCATTTCTAAAACTAGGAAAGTTTTATGCTAAATCTAGAGCTAGGGTTGTGGATCTTGAGAAGGAAGTAGAGAGATTGTCACGGGAGCTTACTTCACTTATATCTGCTCCCTCCCGTCACAAATGTGATGTATGTTCTTCCCTGCTTGAAGATATGGAGAAGCTAAGGACCTCTCATGATAGTTTGATTTCTGAGCTTGATTTGCTTAAGGTGAAGAATGTTAGTTTGCTTTCTGAACTAGAGATGAATAGGGTTGCTTCTATTTCCTCTACTGTTCAGACTACTTCTTGCACCTCATGTGAGGATTAGGACAATGCTTTTAGAGGTCTTTACACTATGCTTATCGATCTGCCTGAAACTTGTGAAAATTGCAATAACTTGAAAGTGAACTTAAAAAGAGCAGATCATAAAATTGCTGAATTGCATGCTTCTTTGCTTGAGCCGATTGCTTCATGTTTGAACTGTCCTAAATTAACTGCTGAACTTGAATCTGTCTCAAAATAGTTTCAAGAAATGGTTGACCATAACAAGAAAATGGCTCAATATGCGTCTAAGGACTTTGTTAGCTCACCATGCAATAGTTGTGAAAAACTAAAATTTGAACTCGTTGCTTTGAATGACAAATGTGTGAAGCTAACTAAGGATATACTAGAGAAGCCACAATCATGTTGTAATGTGTGTGCTGGTTTTGGGGAGAAGCCCAAGGGTAAGGTAGAGACACCTAGCGACGTGAACCAAATGGCTAGCAGTAGAACTGTTGTAACATTCCATTTTCTTTTTAGGACAGATACTATGAAATTTTGGCATTTGGATAATTTGGGCATTTCTTGGTGTTATCAATTATCTGAAGTTTCAAATTTTTAGTTGAGGTTCCATTAAAAGCAACATAAAATGTACACATGAACATATAACGGAAGGCACATGAAATATAGGGGAAGGTCAAAAAGGAGGGATATGCTTGAGAATAGGGAATTTTAAAATTTAATATGAGTCTGAAAAGATGATCAGCAAGATGGCCATAAAACTTACCACAAATAAAGTAGCACTGCATGTGTATGTATATATATGTCTATACATACCTATATAAGAAAGTAAAGATACAAAAATGGGTACATTAAGAATTCAGATACTGAAATAGTAATAACACAATATTGTTCAAATTTACATCCTGAGTGGATCCAAATTGAAAAGGGCATTAATAGAATATGTGCAGAGTAATACACACATATAAGTATATAAACTAAACTATGAAGACCAAATAGAAATTTACAATTTATTTATATACATATATATATATATATATATATATATATATATATATATGTACCAATGTATATGCACACACACATATTGGGTGAGCCAGCAAGCCAGCCAGGCCTTTCGGCCCAAGCCAACCAGCCAGCTCCCCTTCTTCCTGCTCTCTCTCGCTCTTCTCTGTCTCTTCCTCGCGACCGAGCCGCCAGCTCCTGCTCCTTCTCCCTTTCGCGCGCTCGCATGCCGTGCCTCTCCTGCTGGCGCAGCTAACCGCCTCATTCCCTGGCCGAGCCGGCACTGTGCCGCGCTACCTCCCTCGGCTCCACACGTGCGCACCCGGCAGTCAACTCCTCCCCCGGATTGCGGCGCCAGTCGCCATACCGCCGCCTTATCCCCTTTGCTCCGACAAGACAAGCAACCGCCCGGGCACCAGCTGCCGGCTCCTGAGCTCGCCTATTTGGCCTCGTCACCATGTCCATCGCCTCCCCAGTCCTGTGGCCATGCCGTTCCTTCCGTAAGCCGCCAGGACCACCTGCATGCCCTCCGCGTGGCTAGACCAATTCGGCGGCTATAAAAGCCAGCCGGTGCCCGCAGTGATCTCCCCACACCCTCCTCTCACTCACTTAGCGCCCAATTGAACCACCATGCCTTCCCTTCCACCGTAGTCCTCTTCTTCCCCAAATCCGACATTCGAGCTCCCCGGCGATTGGAGGCAACTCGTACAAATTCCTCGCTCCGGGAGCACCACAGCAGCTAGGCAAAGCCATCTCCATCATCGTCGGCAACTCTCCGCACCCGAGCACCTCCCCCACCGTGCACCCTCTTCCAGTTCCGCCACCGCACGCCGACAACATTCCTCAGACCTCCCCGAGCTCAACCAACCCCCGAGGTAGTCTCAAGGTCGCCCCTAGATGCTCCCTACTCATTTAATTGAAGTATCATGCGCTGTATCGTAGTAGCACCACTTGCCATGTTCCGCCGCAGCCCTGGCTCGCCGCCAGTGCCCCCAGCAGTCAAATTGGCCGGCGAGCTCTTGCACAGAGGTGGGCGGCAAGGCAAGGGTTCCACTTTTTGAATGATTTCGTGCGGCCGCAGCCTTACTCATCAGCGGCAAGCTTCGCCGAAATCGGAGGGAGGAAGAAGAACAGTGCGCGCGAGTTGGGGATCCCCGGTCACACGTTGGATGGCGATCGATCGGCTCGCGCGGCGCGCGCGCGCCAGTGGCATGCGCGCCGCTAGCGCCACCCGATGCCGATCGACGGCCCGCCGAAGTCGTAGCGCGCTGCTCACGCCAAGACGCTGTTCGAGCCGCCCGATCAAGATCGATCGGCTCCCGCGCATGAATTACCCCAGGCCAACGCGTGTTATTTCCTTTTTCAGATTTAATTCCAGCCGAAAACTTTAAACCTAAATAACTTTCTCATTTTTAATCCAAATTTGATGAAACCAAATTCTAAATTCATCTAAATTCATCCTCTCTCCAGAGAAACCAAAATCATGAGCTTTTGAGTTAAATTTAAAGTATGATACAATTTAATTGGTTATGGTTAATTGTTTTTAAACTTTAAAACCTCATAATTAATTCATTTTAATTCCAAATCCAGTGAGAAAAGTTGCAACATGAATCTAAATTTATTTCCTGTCCAGTGGAGCCAAGACCATAAGAATTTGAAGTTGGTTTGAATTTTGGGGTTTTGTTTGGCTTTGTTGATTTTTTCCGTTTTCGTTTAAAAATGTATGTTCGGCGAAAAATTAGCTTACGAGGAACAAGAAGAAGAAGCAGAGGCAAACCAAGGCCAAGACCAGCAAGCCCAGGACAATTGCGAACCAGGCGAGTCAATATTTTGATCATGTTTGAATACCATTTTGCAAATTATTTAGAGTTAAATTATCAAGTGCATGCCATTATTTTATGTGCTATTCTATGTTTGTTTTGCCACTTTAATAGCTATCCCATTTAATGGATGCCACTATTATAACTTTCCGGCATATTACCTTGTGAACCTTGTTAACCCTCGTGCAAAATTTTAGATATACTTGTATAAAAAAAATGGGCAACATGGTTATGTCAAATGGCTTAGAGATGCTTAGTTGTCAGGAAAGTCGAGAGTACTCCAAAGTCATATGTAAATACAGAAGAGCAAAATTTTGGGAAAAATAGTGGTTGAGAATGGTGGGGTATGTTTATAATGATTATTATTTTATGCTCCCAAAGATCCCCAAAACTTCTGGGTGTGTCTGGGCGGATGGTTCGGGGGTGTGGTGCACCGGATGCACGAGAGTGTGAGATTGTGGTAGAACCGTCCAGATAATCAAGGACCGAATCGGGTCACGACCTCCCATTGTAAAACAGTACAACCACAAGTCTGCAAAGTGCAACTTGGCTAAGTAAATCCTATCGAACTTCGGACTCATCTCACAACCTGGGGGAGAGAAGGCCATGGCAAGGAGGGGCTGAAGGGACACCAGTGGGGGGTGACTTGTTTCTCAATTTTACTAGCGTATGGGGAAGGAAGCTCGAGGCGCTAGTAAAAGAGTGATTAACATCCCGCGCAACTATGGGTCCCACCGCAAGTGGGGCAGACTCATAGGGTGAGATGAGACCCCGAGGCCAGATAGTATTGAAAGGTTACTGTGATGATCTACTCGACTGCATGACCAAGGAATCATGCGGGGCAATGGGCGGATTGTCTCTTGTGGTGAAAGTGTACAAACTCTGCAGAGTTAAAACTGTTCGAACAGCCGTGCCCACGGTCAAGGGCGGACATGGGAACTTAACTCTGATATAGTTCTGTTTTAAAACAATTCTTATAAATGGTTGGGGTTTGGAATGGGAAAATGAAGGACGAAGGACTGTCCTGGTTGATGTTGTCCTAGGTGTCGTCCCAGTGATAAGTTAAGTGGCTATAACACTGAAAATTGGTTTATGGTTCAAACAATCTGGGTTGATGGATGAGATTTGTACTTATTCAATAAAATCCGTGTTCAAAATTATTACAAATTTTGGGTCCAAAGGCTAAGTCTAGGAATTTCTTATATATATACTTAGTCTTGTAAAAATGCAGCTTTCGGCAAAATAAAATAAACCTGAACCTACCCTTTGTCAAGCCATACATGTTATATTCTTGGATCCTGCATGTTGACTCGCTGAGCACGGGGTTGGAATGCTCACACTCGTATAACCAAAAATCCAGAAACAGGAGGACAGGATCATTATGCTTATGAAGATGCGCCCAGCCAAGGAGCTGACGATGGAAACTAGGGCGGATTTCAAAATACTTAGTCTTAGGCAGTGGACTTGCCGTAAGGGTGTTCGCCTATATAGCTCAGAGGTGGGCAATATAGACGTATGCAATTACCCCCAGTCGCCTGCCTGTGGCTTATGGTTCCACTATCATCTTTACCTTCCGCTGCTGTATCTTTTGAATGTAGTATTTTGGCCTAAGCGGCCGTTATGTAAGACCCTTACCCGTCGTGGTATATTTTTAGAACTCCTATGTAAATCATATTGATTTTGACTGTATGATCATCATGCGAAGTATGGACTGATTCAGCAATTGTACTGTGAGCACTATCTACTGATCCAGGGAATAGTGCAGTGGTTTCACAGGGGATTCTGGATTGAAAATCCGGGTCCGACAGAGCTGGTATCAGAGCCTACGACTGTAGGGTAAAACCTTAGGAAGGCCGTAAGGAAAGACCTAAAGATTAATTCCATAAACTTATAAAAATGATTTATGAAAAATATAGTCTATTACTTTTTCCCTTATCCCTTCTAGATCTAATCTTGCCACTCTATTCTTTTGATTTTAAAGCAATACTAACTAGTGTTTCGACTGGCAGATGGCTGGACCTGCGGATGGTGCATGGGATTATTTCTCCCACGGCCAGATGGAGGGTGAATTCGCAAGCATACTGCGCAGGCTACTCCACTACTTGAAGTATAAGGAGCAGCCCATTTATCGCGGCCGCAAGACCACCGAAGGGGCCCAGGAGTCATGGGTCATGGAGATATTCATATATGCTCGCGTTGAGACAGATCCACCCTATGTCTTCAGGAGTCTGCATCGGAGGAGCACCGGCACCACTGCGCTACAGGATGCTGCCCGCATGGCCGCAGCTCAGCTATGTGATATCCACGGGCCAGCCTTGCTATCATCGTCGTTCTTCTACTATCCATCATGCAAGGATGGGGAGATCCACCACGAGACCTTCTTGCCCGAGCAGGAGGATAATCCGATGCTGACACATCAGGTTCACCTCACTAGAGCATTGGGAGCCACCTACACTGCAGCATTAGAGGAGATCGAGTATCTACGCCAGCTCCTGCTTACCAGTCACAGCCTCGAGCAGGCACTCCAGGGACAGCCAGGATCGCGCAGAGAGACCGTGTTGCAGCTCTTAGGCATATTCAGGGTCAGCCCCAGACCTTGAGTGCATCTAAGACCAACACGAGTTCTAGGTTTGCTTCAGATACTTCTGATGGTTTTGAGCAGCATCGAGGACTTGGTTTTTCCGAGGTTTCTGGTTTTCATCATCATGTTCCCTTTGGTCGTAACTTCTGCCGTCCTGAGGGTAGATCTCGTTTCCCCCATCGAGATAGCTACCCAAGGCGTGATCAGCATGTTGCTAGTGTCTTGACTCGTTCCTCTATAGCAGTCAAGCCTAATAACAGCTTCAGGTTTACACTGAGACCATCTGCTTCTTTGAGTGACAGAGAGCGTAGGGTAGATTGAGGTCAGTCGTGTTTGACTACTTCATCTGCTCGACGTGTTATTCAGTATTGGGTGCCAAAATCACTATTGATTTATCCCAGTACTGAGACTTTACTCTCTGTTTGACTCAGGTTCACCAGGCAAGGAAGGGAGAGGTTTGGCTTGTTGACTCCGGTTATTCTTGACACATGACCGGAGACTCCCGTTGGTTCTCTTCCTTAGCCCGAGCTCCAGGTGATGAATCGATCACCTTCGGAGATGCCTCTTCTGGACGCGTCATCGCTAAAGGTACTGTGCGCGTTAATGATTCAGTTGTTTTAAAAGATGTTGCCTTAGTGAGTAAGCTGCAGTACAATTTGCTTTTAGTTTCTCAGCTTACCGATGATGGTTTCGAGGTGAGCTTTAAGAAAAATAATTGCAAAATTCTTGATTCTTCGGGAAGTCTAGTTTGCGGGATTTTTAGATATGGGGGGATTTTTCGTACTGATTTTGTTAAGTCTTCTGGTGATCCTCTCAAGTGTTTAGTTGCTTCAGAATCCCGTGATCTTACCTTCTGGCATAGGAGATTTGGTCATATTGGATTTGATCATTTGACCCGAGTTAGCGGCCACGATCTCATTCGTGGTCTGCCGAAACTCAAGATGGTCAAAGATATTGTTTGCGCCCCTTGCCGGCACGGCAAGATGGTTGCCGCTTCTCACCCTCCGGTCACAGTGACTATGACTGATGCACCAGGACAGTTGCTCCATATGGACACAGTTGGACCTTCTAGAGTGCAGTCAGCAGGAGGGAAGTGGTATGTTCTTGGCGTAGTCGATGACTTCTTGAGGTACTCTTGGGTGTTTTTCTTAGCCTCGAAGGATGAGACATTTACCCACTTTCGGGGTCTTTTTAGTAGGCTTTCTGTTCAGCTCCCGGGTGCCTTACGAGCGATTCGCAGTGACAATGGCACGGAGTTCAAGAATTCCTACTTTGAGAGGTTTTGTGATGAGACAGGTGTAGAGCACCAGTTCTCTTCTCCATACGTCCCCCAGCAAAATGGCGTTGTGGAGAGGAAGAACCGTACCTTGGTTGAGATGGCCAGGACGATGCTCAATGAATACTCTACACCTAGGAAGTTTTGGGCTGAGGCGATAGCCACCGCGTGCCATGTTTCAAATAGAGTTTTTCTGAGGGCACACTTACATCACACTTCTTATGAGTTGAGATACAGGCGAAAGCCCAGTGTCTCTCATTTTTGTGTATTTGGTTGCAAGTGTTTTATTCTGAAGTTTGGGAACCTAGATAAATTCGAGTCACGTTCTTGTGATGAGATTTTTCTAGGTTACTCGACTTCTTCGCGGGCATATAGGGTCTGGAACTGTGAGTCTAGCAAAATGGTAGAAACCTGTGAGGTGACCTTCGATGAGGCCAGTCCGGGACTAGGCCCGATATCTCGTGTTGATGAAACGATCTAAGCCCATCTTTGTGGATGATGAGGAGGATGACAATGAGAGTTGTCTACCCGATCTAATTTCTCCTCCCCTTGAGGTGCCTGTAAAGGAATACGCGTAGGCTACGGAAGCAGAAAACAAAACTTTTCTACCGCGCACCCAAGAACATCATGCTAAGGAAGGATCATGGATCGTTACCACTTAGACGCGCAGCGTAGCGGAAGAAGAATTGGAAACCGATCCAATCACGCGCGTCGAGGTAGTAGTGGAAGTAGCCGATCGTCCCGAACAGATCGTCTCTCCACGCACGCCGATCAAGATCGCAACGAGCAGCGCCTCCACCGGTATCCACACGTCCGGGGCTGGAACGCCGATCGCGAGTGTACTAGCACTCGTGAGCAGCTAGGGTTTGGCTCGGGAGGTGGCGGCTAGGGTTTTGCTAGATGTTAATAGGCACACTTCCCCTCCGCCCCTCGCCTCCATATATATAGACCTCCTCACGTGGGCCTCGTGGACCGAGGCCCAATAGGAGTCTATTCGGATCTCTATCCGAATTGAGCCCATATCCGAATCATATTCGAATTAGTGTTCCAACCCGTTAAGCGTGCGACACAGAGGTTCACGATACTTGGTCGTGACCCGAAACGCCTTTCCGGTTACCATGTTAATAGCGGTCTCTAGTAAGACATATTAACCCCAAAGTATATGTAAAGATCATATCGGCTGAACCTGTAATGTCCTCTCATGTATGAATCCCTTTGCCTCACGATATAGATTGAGCTCAAGGCGAGACCTGTGTCATCCTCTTAATAGCTCAATCACTCTCTCGATTCCGTGATGGATTATAAACTCGTGATTGACTCCTCAATCACCTTGGCATGGCCATGCACTTTCATAATCCATTACATCGAGGGGCCCAGAGATATCTCTCCCATAAGGAGGGGCAAATTCTATCTTGATCATTCACATCCCACTACATGTTTCATGGCAAACCCGAAGACTACTTTTATGACTACCCAGCACGGAGTAGTGATTAGTAGTCCCAAAATAAGCTACTACTCATGTTGGGAACCATGATGACCTCAAGTCTAAGGACTCTACATAAACACTACTTGAGACCAACCGATGACACATGGAATCTCCGCAGTTGTCTCATGGCAGTCTATCCAACATATGTTCACTAACACATGTCCATATTATTGATTTGGTATCACCATACCATGATCCATGAGACATGATCATCAATCAATACATATGTTGATCTTTGTCTTTGAATCATATTTGTTCCTCATATGATATACGATCAGTGGATCATTTAGAAATAGCAACATCTTAGTATTTAAGAGTCTCATGAATAAGTCACATACTCATTGATCAATAATGATGATGTCTATTCCAAGGAACAAAGTAATGTATCATAAACATAATATGTGATATATACAACATCTCCATGTTGCCTCTAGGGCATATCACTAACAGTCTCCCACTTGCACTAGAGTCAACCATGTAGGTATCTAATACCCATTGCCCTAGTGTGAGCCTCATGCTTTGGTGGGAAGCGGCTTTGTCAACGGATCTGCAATGTTCAAATCTGTTTGTACTTTGCATATCTTAACATCGCTCTCTCCACTATCTCGCGGATGAGATGAAATCGCCCTAAATGTGCTTGGACTTCTGGTGCGATCTAGGCTCCTTGGCTTGTGCAATGGCCCCACTATTGTCACAGTAGAGGTCCATTGGGCTGGAGGCACTAGCCATCACACCAAGCTCAGAAATAAATTTCTTGATCCAAACAGCCTCTTTGGCGCCTTCGTGTCGCTATGTACTCGGCCGTTGTAGAATCAGCAACCGTCTCACGCTTGGAACTCTTCCACTTACCGCACCGCCATTCAGTGAGAACACAAATCCAGATTGCGATCTAAAATCATCTTTGTCGGTTTGGAAGCTAGCATCGGTGTAACCATTTACAACGAGCTCTTCCTCACCTCCATAGACAAGGAACACATCTTTAGTTCTTCTCAAGTACTTCAAGATGTTCTTTACGCAATCCGGTGACTTTCACTGGATCGATCGTATCTACTCGTAGCACTTAAAGCATACGAAACATCCGGACGTGTACAAAGCATGGCATACATAATGGACCCAATAGCCAAGCATATGGAATCGCATTCATTTTATCCCGCTCATCGGTGTACTAGGACACCGATTCTTGCTAAGATTTATACCATGTGACATAGGTAGAAAACCTTTCTTGGAATCATGCATGTTGAACCTTTTCAACACCTTGTCAATGTACATATCTTGGCTTAATCCAATTAGCCTTTTGATCTATCTCTATAGATCTTGATGCCTGAATATATGCCTCTCCTAAGTCTTTCATAGAGAAACTATTTTTAATGAAGACTTAATGATTCGAGCAAAGGAATGTCATTTCCGATCGTAATATGTCATCCACATATAAGACCGTAAATACGAGTGCGCTCCCACTAGCCTTTTGTAAACACAAGGCTCTTCTTCGCTCTTGATGAAACCAAACCCTTTGATTACTTCATCAAAACGAATGTTCCAACTCCGAGATGCTCGCTTAATCCATAAATGGATCTTTGGAGCTTGCATATCTTTCCAACGGATTGCGGATCGACAAAACCTCGTGGGCTGTGTCATGTACACATCCTCACTCGATTTCCATTAAGGAAAGCTGTTTTGACATCCATTTGCCATATTTCATAGTCGAAATATGCAGCAATCGCTAGAATGATCCGAATAGACTTTAGCATTGCGACGGGCTAAAAGTTTCATCATAATCAATACCTTGAATTTGTTTGAAACCTTTGGCCACCAATCGCGCTTTATAGATGTGAACATTTCCATCTATGTCTATCTTTTTCTTGAAAACCCATTTGCATTCAATGGTTTTAACACCATCAGGTGGATCAACCAAGTTCCAAACTTGATTACTATGCATGGATTCAATTTCGGATCTCATGGCTTCAAGCCATTTCTCAGAGTCTGGTCCCACCATTGCTTCTTCATAGGTCTTAGGCTCATCGTTGTCTAACAACAATATGTCCCGTTGTTGAGTAGTCAAGAACATGTATCTCTCAGGTGCACGACGTGACCTTTCTGACCTACGTGGTGCTGGTGTGTCCACAACAGGTTCTTCAACAGTTTGTTCATCCTGTTGTGGTTCTGAGTAGGAGCTGAAACGTTATCAGGTGTTTCTTGAATTTCTTCAAGTTGCACTTGTGCTCCCACTATCCCTTCTTGAGAGAAACTCTTTTCTAAGAAGACACCATGCCAAGCGACAAACACTTTGCCTTCTCCTCGATTATAAAAGTAATATCCTTTTGTTTCCTTAGGATACCCGATAAAGAAGCATTTATCAGATTTAGGAGTGAGCTTATCAGATTGTAAACGTTTTACATAAGCCTCACATCCCCAAATCTTAAGAAAAGACAAGCTAGGACGTTGTCCCGCCCACATCTCATATGGTGTCTTTTCTACCGATTTTGATGGAACCTCGCTTAGTGTGAACGTGGTGTTTCAAGAGCGCACCCCAAAAGACAACGGAAGATCACTTTGGCTCATCATGGAGCGCACCATATCTAATAAGGTGCGATTTCTCCGCTCGATACCCCATTCCATTGAGGTGTTCTGGCGAGTCAATTGTGGAACAATTCCACAATCCTTTAGATGATTGCCAAACTCATGGCTCAAATACTCGCCTCCACGATCGATCGTAGAAACTCGATTGTCTTGCCTAAATGATTTTGCACTTCATTTTGGAATTCTTTGAACTTTTCAAAGGATTCGACTTATGCTTCATCGTAGATATACCCATATCTACTAAAGTCATCGATAAAAGTTATGAAGTAATGAAAACCACCTCTAGTCGTTAAGCTCATTGGTCCACATACATCGGTATGTACGAGTGCCAATAAGTCATTTGCCCGCTCACCTTGACCGTGAAAGGTGCCTTTGTCATCTTGCCAAGTAAACAAGATTCGCATGTCTCTAATGATTCAAAATCAAATGAGTGCGAATACCATCTCTATGGAGCTTCGCATGCGTTTCTCATTTATGTGACCTAAGCGGCGTGCCAAATAAACGTGGGATTCAAATCATTCTGACGTTGCCTCTTTGCATTAATGTTATAGACCGTGACCCTTCAAGAGTAAGAACGTATAACCCATTCACCAATGGAGTATGACAATAGAACATATCTTTGAAATAAAGAGAACAACCATTGTCCATAGATTTAAAGTCATAACCTTCGCTTGCAAACATGAAGCGTAAATAATGTTCTTTGAAAGAGATGGAACACAATAACAATTATCCAATTCCAAAACTAATCTTGAAGGTAAAGACAATGGCATGGTGCCAACAGCTACCGCAGCAACTTTTGCTCCATTGCCAACGCGAAGATCCACTTCGCTCCTCCTCAAACTTCTACTTCTTATTAGCCCCGCAACGATTTGCGATGTGAGCAACCGATCCGGTATCAAATACCCAAGAATTAGTGGAAGAAGTAGCAAGATTGATTTCTATAACATTTATACCTGGAGTGGAAGTCATACTTCCCTTCTTCTTCTCAAGATCCTCCAAGTACTTTGGGCAGTTCCTTTTCCAATGTCCTGATTGCTTACAGTAGTAACAATCGCATCGTGATGAGCATCGCCTTTCTTGTCTTTCTTGGCCTTAGAACCGCTCGCGATCGCATCAGAGCTTTCTTTCTTTTGACCGCGATTCTCTTGACATAGGGCTTGCCCTTGCCTTTCTCGCATCATCATCACATGATTGCTGCTTTTCTTAATGCTTTCCTCGGCAGATTTTAGCATCCCATGCAACTCAGCCAGGGTCTTGTCCAGATTGTTCATGTGAAAGTTCATTATGAATGGCTCAAAGCTCGGGGGAAGCGACTGGAGAATCACATCAGTAGCCAACTCTTGGCTAAGGGGAAACCAAGCTTTTCCGGACTCTCAATGTAACCAATCATCTTAATCACATGAGGGTCGACAGGATTCCCTTCTGCAAGCCTGCACGCAAATAAGGACTTTGAAGTATTGAACCTCTCAGCCCTTGCTTGGTTCTCAAACATACCACGTAGCCCCACAATGATATTGTAGGCATCTGTGTTCTCATATTGCTTCTGAAGCTCAGAGGACATTGTGGCAAGCATGAGACAGCTCACATCAAGGCAATCATTCGTTTGCTTCTCATAAGCTCTCCGCAGCCACAGAGAGCATTATCAGCAAGTCTTGGGTAAGGAGACTCAAGGACATACTCCTTGCGCTCTTGCTTGAGAACAATTCTCAAGTTGCGATACCAATCCAAAAAGTTTGTTCCATTGAGTTTTTCTTTCTCAAGAACAGATCGCAAATTAAAAGTACTGGATGCGGCGTTAGATGACATGATCTACAACACAAGAATATGCAAAGTTTAGCACTATGTTTATGTTCACCTTTTATTAAACTATTTAGCAAAAGACTCCACTATGAGTTTTGCAACAAAAACTCCTCTAAGTTACATAGTGGGTAAAGATCCTCATTTCACTAATTCCTAGTGAGCTTTGGCATCACGGCTAGAAAACTAGTGACATGGGTAAGCAACACTTTGCTAATCACATCCCTATGTGACTCTACTTTGGGTGACATTAGTATGCCTCTGCCCCAATCTATGCCCCAAGGTCCAAAACTATTTTGATAACCTTGTTATAAACCAAATGCTTCCGCATGTAGATGTCCGACATCTACCCCAAATGATGATGATAACCGATGGCACTCTACTTTGGTAGACCTACCATGCGGTGATCATTATCTTTTGGTGCAGCATATGGAAGGGCATTAACACCTAATTTTAAGAGGGATTCTATCCTACCAAAGCAACATATCACATATATCATTGCATAAGAATAAGATAGATAACATCATAGATAAACACATTTAACTGTGAAGTAGTATGGCCCAAAATTGGTGATATCCATCTCCAAGTAGGTGTAGACGATCTCCATCCTCCACATCACTACTTTAGGCCACCATGCTTAAAAGCTTGTAACCTCAAAACTAGGCTACTACCTATAATAGCTAGAAATTGAAGATTACAAAGATAGATTCAAGCATTAAGGTCGACACGCAGGTCGTTAAATACAATATATACAGCTAACAATAGCTGAAATAATCATGACACGCAGGCCATGAACGAATGTTACATGCATCACATACATCTCATACATTCAAATAAGTTATAGGGCCATACTATTCACATCATTCTCTGCAAAAACAAGTTAGACGTGGAATCGCATTCTACCTAACGATGTGAACCCAAGACGCTATACAAGGGGTTTCAGGGCAGCGCCCTGAAAACCTCACAGAATTACATAGATCGCATCTATGAAATTGCTATGAAAATCTTATCGAGCCGATCAAATCAACCCAAATCCGAGCCATTCAAAATGTCTCAATTTTCATTAGATCAATCATATTGATCATCGCGATCGGTATACTTGAGGAGACCACAACACAAGACCTCGATCCGTTGGCTCGATCATCGACAGCGCGCAGTTAGCCCCAATGGTGATTCCAGCCGGTAGGGGCAAGTCGCGCGTACATCAAAGAAGGAGCACGAACTAATCTTTTTGGCCTTATGATGCTATCAACTCATACCTATTTCAACCCCTTATGACCGATTGATCTCATCAACCCATACTACCTGATTTAGACTGTAATAGATCCAATCTACTACTATCGCATATCAACATATGCGCTGATCCAGATTGCAAACTAAGCAAGATGGCTCGATACCACTAAAGGAATACGCGGTAGGCTACGGAAGCAGAAAACAAAACTTTTCTACCGCGCACCCAAGAACATCATGCTAAGGAAGGATCATGGATCGTTACCACTTAGACGCCGCAGCGAGCGAAGAAGAATTGAAACCGATCCAATCACGCTGCCGAGGTAGTAGTGGAAGTAGCCGATCGTCCCGAACAGATCGTCTCCTCGCACGCCGATCAAGATCGCAACGAGCAGCGCCTCCACCGTATCCACACGCCCGGGCCGAACGCCGATCGCGAGTGTACTAGCACTCGTGAGCGCTAGGGTTTGGCTCGGAGGTGGCGGCTAGGGTTTTGCTAGATGTTAACAGCACACTTCCTCCCCCCGCTCCATATATAGACCTCCTCACGTGGGCCTCGTGGACCGAGGCCCAATAGGAGTCTATTCGGATCTCTATCCGATTGAGCCCATATCCGAATCATATTCGAATTAGTGTTCCAACCCGTTAAGCGTGCGACCAGAGGTTCACGATACTTGGTCGTGACCCGAAACGCCTTTCCGGTTACCATGTTAATAGCGGTCTCTAGTAAGACATATTAACCCCAAAGTATATGTAAAGATCATATCTACTGAACTCGTAATGTCCTCTCATGTATGAATCCCTTTGCCTCACGATATAGATTGAGCTCAAGGCGAGACCTGTGTCATCCTCTTAATAGCTCAATCACTCTCTCGATTCCGTGATGGATTATAAACTCGTGATTGACTCCTCAATCACCTTGGCATGGCCATGCACTTTCATAATCCATTACATCGAGGCCTGAGATATCTCTCCCATAAGGAGGGGCAAATTCTATCTTGATCATTCACATCCCACTACATGTTTCATGGCAAACCCAAGACTACTTTTATGACTACCCGATACGGAGTAGTGATTAGTAGTCCCAAAATAAGCTACTACTCATGTTGGGAACCATGATGACCTCAAGTCTAAGGACTCTACATAAACACTACTTGAGACCAACTCGATGACACATGGAATCTCCGCAGTTGTCTCATGGCAGGTCTATCCAACATATGTTCACTAACACATGTCCATATTATTGATTTGGTATCACCATACCATGATCCATGAGACATGATCATCAATCAATACATATGCTGATCTTTGTCTTTGAATCATATTTGTTCCTCATATGATATACGACCAGGGATCATTTGGAAATAGCAACATCTTAGTATTTAAGAGTCTCATGAATAAGTCACATACTCATTGATCAATAATGATGATGTCTATTCCAAGGAACAAAGTAATGTATCATAAACATAGTATGTGATATATACAACATCTCCATGTTGCCTCTAGGGCATATCACTAACAGCCTCCTTCCACCGCACCACGAGGAGATCAGCCCATTCCCTCCGCATCCTCAGGAGCTAGTGGCTCTATTCCTACCTCGTCAGCTTATGAGGTAGAGGCCACTTCTTCTTCTCATCCAGGACCTCCCCAACACATTCAGCGTCGTCATCCTTCTGAGCAGATGATAGGAGATCTTCATGAGCGGGTCACGCGCTCAAAATCTGGCTTATCTCTTTTTTGCTTGCACTCTGCATTTGTCGCCACTTTTGAACCCAAAGATGTTTGTCATGCACTATCTGATGAGTCTTGGGTCAATGCCATGCATAAGGAGTTAAAAAATTTTGAGAGGAACAAGGTCTGGTCACTTGTCGAACCCCCTAGAGGTCATAATTTCATAGGTACCAAATGGGTGTTCAAAAACAAGCAGAGTGAGGATGGGGTAGTCATTCGAAACAAGGCTAGATTGGTAGCTTAGCGTTTCTCCCAGGTTGAGAGCTTAGATTTTGAGGAGACCTTTGCCCCTGTAGCTAGGTTAGAGGCCATTAGAATCTTGCTTGCTTTTACAGCGTCTAAGGGTTTCAAGCTTTACCAAATGGATGTCAAGAGTGCCTTCCTCAATGGGTTTATTGAGGAAGAAGTCTATGTTAGGCAGCCTCTAGGTTTCGAGAACCCCAAATACCCAAACCATGTCTACAAGTTTTCCAAAGTGCTGTATGGACTTAAGCAAGCCCCTAAAGCTTGGTATGAGAGGCTTAAGTCCTATCTGTTGAGTCATAGGTTTGAGATGGGTAAGGTAGATAAGACCTTGTTCATTCGCAGGCATGGCAATGACCTTCTACTCGTTTAAATTTATGTGGATGACATCATCTTTGATGGCTCCTCTCATGCTCTTGTTTCCCAGTTCTCGGATGTCATGAGTACAGAGTTTGAGATGAGCATGATGGGTGAGTTGAGCTTCTTCCTTGGATTCTAAATCAAGCAGACTGGAGGGTACCTTCTGCATCAAGGCGGTACACTCGAGACCTCCTGGAGCGCTTTGACATGAGTGATGGCAAGCCGGTGTCAACTCCGATGGCGTTAACGACTTCCCTTGATCCAGATGAGGATGGCGAGCCAGTTGATCAGAAGGAGTTTAGAAGCATGATCGGTTCCCTCTTGTACCTCAACGCTCGCGACCGGATATACACTTCTCTCGTGTGTCCGGTGCTCGATTTCAAGCTTCTCTCACAGATCTCACCGCCAGCGGTGAAACGATCTTCCAAGACTTCGAGCTACCATAGACTATGGTATCTGGTACTCTTCTTCGTCCTACCTTTCCCTCAGAGCCTACTCCGACGCTGACTTCGCTGGCTGTAGGATAGACAGGAATAGCACTTCTGGTACCTGCCAATTCATTGGCACTTCTCTTGTTTCTTAGTCTTCTAAGAAGCAGTCCGGTGTTGCATAGTCTACCGCAGAGGCCGAGTACGCTGTCGCCGCCGCTATTGCAGCTAGGTACTGATGGCGCCGACTGCGGGACTTTGGGTTAGTTATAGACAGTGTTCCACTCTTTTGTGATAACACTTCTGCTATTAACATTGCTAAGAACCCAGTTCAGCACTCTCGGACCAAGCACATCGATATCAGATATTATTTTCTTAGAGACCATGTGGAGAAGGGTGACATAGTGCTCCAGTTTGTGGAGAGTGAGCACCAGTTGGCTGATATCTTTATCAAGCCTTTGGATAGCTCTAGGTTTTCAGCCTTACGGAGAGAGCTTGGGGTGGTTTGTCCTTATGGACTGGGGTGAGGGGGAGCTTTGTGCTTTATACATTATCATATTTATCGTCATCCTTCTTCATTGCATTGCATAAGAGTGTATTCGGGATTAGTCCTTCCAGCATAGATTAAAGTGATTCTCTCGTCTAGTTGCTCAGTCTTCTTCTTCTCATCTTGTGTTGCTAGAATGCTGCTTATTAGTTGTTTCTCTTCTGACTAGGTTGAGTTCACTCACTTCTTGTAAGTCTAGCGAGGGTTGGGCCACCCTTGGGTAGACAGGGAACGTGTTTACTCCCTAGTAAGTTAGAAGACCAGCTGATAGTCCTAGAGTCATATGGGGTAGATGAGAGTCAGTCTGAGCCACCGTATCCTCTATATCTTGTCTATGCTTTAAGGACTGTCTATTGTAATTTTCTTGCCAGCTTCTCGTTTTATTGCTTTGGTTCAGGGGAAGTTCATTTGGGTATGGTAGGATTTAATTTTGACATTACTCAACTTGAACTAAAAGCGCATCTCATGTTGAGGGGGAGCTAGATTTTCTTGCATTTCATTCTGCATTGTAATATAACTACATGGAGCCTTGATTATTATCTTTTTATGACTTGTCTACAATGCTTTACATCTGGTAATGACCTTTGCTTCATTGCTAGATTTATCATGACTTTATATGTGTAGTCTAGTCTTTGCCATGATAGGTTAAAAATTTTTTTTTGCACAACTTGAATTAAATCATGTCATGTTAACTTTTGAGAGTAGTCTGTCTTTAGTTATCCTTTTATTATCCATGCCGTGTCAAATAGGTTGAGTTGAGTCTTGAATCTTTATTGAGCTTTAGATTGAGCTATGTTAGTTCATTTGTGACACATGAATTATCATTAACTCTTTGGTCTAAAAACCACTTTTAGCAAAAGCAAATGATCTCTTTTGTGCAAAAAAACTGATCTCACCAACTCTTTCTCATGAGACTGCTTACCATTGCACTAGGCATGAACTCAGGGGGAGTTTTGGATGACCAAGATCACTTCCTTAAGCTTCTCGCTTGGAGTGGTCGCATAAGACTTGAGATCTAGCACATGGCTAAGAAAATATAAATTTGTGACAATGGTTGAAGCTTAGGAGAGAGTTGTGGATGGCTCCTAGTCCAGGACTTGCTTTGTTAAGATAAAACCAACAATGATCTTCGAAAAAGAAGTCAATTGTGCTAAATTTGCTTATTTTCAAAAAGACCAAGTACATGAACAATTAAGTCATACTTGAACTTGTAGCACTCTAAACCGGCTCAATATTAGCTTCTTGATTTCACTTAGATTATTTGACATGGCTTGCATCATCCTTGGATACCTCTAGCGAGACTAAAATCATGTTTAACTTGACATGCTAAAAAAAAATTGAACTCATTCACAGATTATGACTTATTTGGTTTAGCTTTTATATACATAAATCGTCATGATCTTGATAGCATTCTTGTGTATTATGGTTGGTGTAATACTCAAAAAGTCAATTTGGATAATCTTCATGGCTCCGAATGCTTAAAATAAATAAAATACATTCATTCTCTCTTGAGCATCTTGATATGGTTTTGCAAAAAAATTTGCTCTTTCAATTTCTGCTCTAGTTTTTTCTTTTGTCGATATGGTCTTAGTTATCCTGATTTTCTTTTAGACCATGTTTGACTTTCAAACTCAACTTTATGCTTTTTCTGTGTTTGTCAATATACTCATCAAGGGGGAGATTGAGAGACCATGTGGAGGTAACCCCGGTTGTGTGATGAGTAATTGACACATGTTCTAGAAAGTCTGAGTTTGTTCTAGGCATTTTTATGCTAATTACTGATGCGGATATTTAATTATATCATCTTGTGTGGTGCTATGTAATGTATTTTCTTGTCGGTGATGACTGCAGGACTTTGAGACGGAGTCGTGGCAAGACACAGGTGACCGGACTAGGCACAAGCGGTGCTGAGGTCAGAGCGGTTGGGATGTGTCGAAGACGGCGAGGACTCGAAGTGGTTGCGAGGTGTGCGCGGCAAGAAACGAGGAAGCTTCCCGAAAGGTGCAGGAGTGACATTTTGGTAAATGCGCAGGGCTGCACAAAAGGAAGCGGATTTGGTTATGGAATGATCCATTAGTGGAGAGTTGTTGTGACCTAATGGGTAAAATGATGTGTAAACCCATTAGTGGAGAGTTGGTGTGACCTAATGGGTAAAATGGTGTATAAACCCATTAGTGGAGAGTTGGTATGACCTAATGGGTAAAGTATTTGTAAACCCATTAGTGGAGACTATAAATAGAGGTGCTCTCTAGTGGGAGAAGTGCACTTGAGAGAGAGAGAGAGAAAGAGAGATGGGTGTGAGTGTTAGGGTTTCCTAATGCTTGTGCCCTTGAGAGAAAGTTGTATTGAGAGTTAGGGTTTATTTGTTCTCTCCATGTGTGTGTATGTTTTTCATGAGAGATGGGAGAGATGGTTGTAAACATTTTCTTTATCTAATCCGGGGTATCTCTCTTCCTCTATATGAATGTTCTGTGTTTTTATTCTGTGCTAGCTGTTTATTTTCTCTCCATTATTTTTGTTTTTGGTTCAAAGTTCTTGCTCTACTCCAAAGCCAGTTGGCTAGCATATCCCGAGAGGAAAAATCTGAAAATCTCCTTGTCATACTTGTGCTCTATTTGCTGCAGATTCTTTTGCTCTATTTCGGATTTCATCTCAAAGCCAGTTGGCTAGCATATCCCAAGAGCAAAAATCTGAAAATCTCCTTGTTATACTTGTGCTCTATTTGCTGCAGATTCTTTTGCTCTATTTCAGGATTTCATCTCAAAGCCAGTTGGCTAGCATATTCCTAAGAGCAAAAGTCTCCTCTCCAGTTCTTCATCTATTTTATTTTTAAGTGTGTTCTTGTTTGAGGAACTGCGGACATAATTTTCTCAAAGTCCCATGACTAGCACATTCCCGAGAGCAAAATAGCAGTATCCATGAATTTCTTTGCTCCAATCTCTAATTCTTTTTGCTAATTTCTTTATGCTTTTCAGCTTTTACTTTGTGCTTTTCAGCTTTTACTTTGTGCTTTTCTGCTTTTTCTTTAAGCTGCTTTTACTTTGTGCTTTTCAGCTTTTACTTTGTGCTTTTCAACTTTTATTTTGTGCTTTTCAGGCTGCTTTGGACAGTAATTTATTTACTGTTTTCTCTGCTCTATTCTCAGCCAGCAGTGCTGTTTTGTATAGCAGGTTTCTGCAGTTTTTAGTACTGTTTTAGGGTGCAGTTCACTACTGTTTTGACAAGATTTCTTTGCTGTTTTTAGTTTGCTCTTGGCTGAAAAGTGAGTGAATACTTGGGGCGGAATTTTTCAAAAGGCATCATTCACCCCCTCTGTTGCCATTTCCAATCCTTCGACCAAGAAACACAGCATGTCCACTAGTATTTTGGCAATCATTGGGACATCCGGCCTAATCTACATCAGAAAAGGCACTAAGCAAATAAGAGGATGGACTACGCAAAACCAATCCCAGATGGGTTGTATCTTTTAAATATCGAAGAATACGCTTAATCGCCATCCAATGAACATCAGTGGGCATATGCATATATTGACAAACATCGTTGACACTAAATGCAATATCAGGTCTTGTTAGAGTTAAATATTGGAGAGATCCAAATGTACTTTGATATCTAGTTGCCTCCTCGTCTGATAATTTCTCACCTTCAAAACTAGATATCTTCTCAGAAAAACTCATTGGCATGCTGACTCCTTTTGATTGTAACATGTTCATCTTGTGAAGTAGATCCATAACATACTTATGTTGGGACAAAACCAGCCCATCCTTCATATTCGCACTTCAATGCCCAAAAATAATTGACATCACCAAGGTCTTTCATGGTAAAATCATCTCTCAATTCCTGGAGTAACCAAGCAGTTTATTGAGAAGAGGAACTTATAATGAGAATATCATCAACATAAATCAGCATAAAAAAGGTGACATTATTTTGTTGAAAGATAAAGAGAGAAGTGTCGGCACTAGAGGGAACAAAGCCAAGCTCTTGTAACTTACAACTCAAATGTGCAAACCATTCACGTGGTGCTTGCTTGAGACCGTAAAGAGATTTATCTAACTTGCATATATGATGAGGAAATCTTGAGTTGAGATAACTTGGTGGCTACTTCATATAGATGTCTTCTTGCAAGAATCCATGAAGGAAAGCATTTTGAACATCAATCTGTCTCACACACCATCTTGCTAAAACGGCCAAAGAGAGTAGAATACGTATAGTGGTATGCTTGTGTAACATCCCAAAAATTTGGAACAATAAATGTTGTCTAATTGGTGGCATCTTGAATTTTTGGAATTCTTGACATTCAAATTTTTGGATTTCAATAGTTTTTGGTTGAGGTTCCATTAAATCAATGGAAAGAATATATATATACACACACACACACACATACAATGTCAAAACACATAAAATAAAAAGGGAACACCAAAAAGAAAGGAAAATGTTTATAAAAGAAAATTTAAAAAAATTATGAATCTGAAAAGATGATCCAAATCTTTGTCCAAAAGTTCACCAAAAATTGACATTTTATGTAGAAATCAATTAAACTTCCCAAGCCTCCCCAAAATCATTAAAAGATTAAAAAGGATACATTCCCCAATTGTGAAAATTGAAAGTAAAAATGCCAATAATAGAGGAAAACATTGTCTGAAATTTTGTGCATAAAAATATATACAAGTGTGCCTCAAAAATGCAATTGGAAATTTGAAATAAAAAAAGAAAAAGGAAAATAAATCAACAAAATTGGGAAAGGAGGGAAACCAGTTGGCCTGGCCCACGGCCAAGCGGCATGGCTCCCCTCCCTTCCTTCTCCCTCTGCTCCCGCATGCCCCTCTCTGCCTTTGCCTGCTCACGAGCGCGCGCACCCACGTTCATGCCTCCCTCCCCGAAATCCCGCGATAGCGGCCCCCACTCCCGTTCCCTCTTTGGATCGGCGGTTGCTTGCGCGCACCCCTCCCATGACGCTCCACGCTGCCATGGTACCTCCCCTAACCGCCCCCGTCTCCTTCCGAGTGTGACCGAGCGGCACCGCCCCACGCCGCCACGCCTTCCGTGCCTTAGCCGATCATCCCCACGTCATAGTGACACCTTGTCGTGCACTAGCCATTCCTTGTGACCCCCCTGAGCCATCTCATCATGTCACAACATTGGGACATCCGCCCTATAGCCTCACCACCTCCATCGTCAGCCGCCGTGGCCGCCATACCCCCTCCGCATGGGCAGCCTACCCTGATGCTTATAAGAACCTACCGAGATTGCCAACGGCTTCCCCGCACTCTCCACTACCTCCCACCACAAGTAATTGGGATTTCGTGTATTGTAGTTCACCGGAGCCTCTTTCTTCCCCGATTCCGGTCATCAGGCCCGCCGCCGATCGAAGCCACCCCAAGGCAATTTCGTTCACCAGGAGCCCCACCGAAGCTCAGTAAAAGCCATCCCCTAGGTCCCCCAAAGCTCTCGCAACCTGAGCAGCTCCCTCACCGTGAAGACTCCCCGGAGTACCACCACAACACGCCAACAGCCTTCTCCAGCCACACCCGAGCTCCGCTGACCCCAATCTCCGCACCGTGATCACCACCAGGTACTCTCCGAGCATTTAATTGAATGCTAATGCAGTAGATCACCGTAGCCGCTATCGTCCTATTTTGCCGCCGTCTAGGCTTGCCGCCGGCCAATACTCCGGCCAAATTGGCTGACGAGACCAAGCACAGAGGTTGGCGCAAGCATGTAGGCTCCATTTTTCAAACGTTAATGTTCGGCCGCCGTCTCCTCCGTCGGCGACGAGCTTCGCCGCCTTTGGGAGGAAGACGATGCACTGTTCATCGGAGAAATATGATTAAGGGCCGAGATTAATTAGCACTAATGATGTCCATTAGTTTAATTGCTCGTTGTCGTGTGGGCCCAGTTAAATTTAAACCGGTATCGGTCTCCACCTGTCAGTGCCAGAAAGAATAACTAATTCCAATGGCCCTACCTGTCGGCGAAACTGAGGGAAGGTTAATAACCTGTAGTGGGCCCCACGTGTCAGTCACTAGCGCGTTGAAGAATTTAGAATCTCAGTGGGTCCCATGTGTCAGCCACTGGTGTATGAAGAAATAAATAAAGATTGTGGGTCCCAATTGTCAGTGTAAGAAAAATAAAAATAATATACCCTGTGGTCCCCACCTATCAGTCTCAAGCCACTGGTTATTTAAATAATTTTTTATTTATATTTTTGAATTAATTCGGCTGAAAACTTTAAAAATTCATAACTAATTCATTTTAACTTCAAATAAAGTGATAAAATTTCTAAATTCATCTAAATTCACCCTCTTTCCAATGGAACCAAAATCATGAATTTTGAGCTTGTTTGAATTTTTTATGGAGATTTATTTGGTTATGTTGATTATTTTTTTCTTTTTAAATATACGCTCGACGTAAAATTAGCGTGTGAGGCCCAAGAAGAAGAAACCAAGGCAGACGCCAGTCAAGATCAGCCAGACCAAGGAACCTATGACCCAGGCAAGTCAATATCTTGATTATTTTGAATTCCTACTTTAGCAAATTATTTATATTTAAATTAGCAAATGCATGCTATTATTTAATGTCCTATATTATGTTGTTTTCATACTGTAGCTAGTTGCCCTTTTATTACGTGTCACTATTATACCTTCCTAGTACATTATCCCGTGAACCTTGTATCCTTAGGAAAATTTATAAATATAAGTGTTTCAAAAATTAATTACATTTATATCTAATGGCCTAGCATTGCTTAGTTACCAGGGGTGTTAAAATACCCCAACATCATATGCAAATTCAAAGAGCAATTTTTGGGAAAAGTTGTAGTTGGAAATGGTCGTGTATTTAGAAATGATCATTATATTATGTCCCCAAAAATCCCCCAAATTGCTGATACGTCTGGGCGGCTGGATCGGGGGCATAGTGCATTGGAGTGCACGAGTGTGTGGATTGTGGTAGAACCACCCAGATAACCTAAGGACCTAATCGGGTCATGACCTCCCATCGTAAAACAGTACAACCGCAAGTCTGCAAAGTGCAACTTTGCCGAGTAAACCTAGCGAACCTCGGACTCATCTCATAGGTTGGAGAAAGAAATGAGAATGCTAGGGTGTAACATCCTGATTTTCTGTAGATTTTAAAGTCTTTAATTTAAAAATGAATTTTTGGGAATTTTTTGGAATTAATAAAGCTTAATTTGAATTTTTAGAAACTGAAAAGGATTTAATGTGATTAAAATAAACATTAACATAAGCTGAAAATATTTTATTTGGATTCCTTATGTCTCAAAGATTTTTCTGGAATTTTTGGTGAATTTTTTGGATTTATTTGCTATTTTCTAGAGCTCCTTTCTAATTGTTTCATTATTTGAAAAAGAAAAATTAGAAAATCATGTGAACTGTGTTGGGTCGAGCCCAACACTATTCACTAGCCCGTGCTGCCCTCGTCCGCCCGATCCTTGCCACGCCGCGTGTCAACCATCCGTGCGCCCGCACCCCCGCTTCGCCCACAGCCGCCCAATCCACTCCCTTACATGTGTCAACGATCCGTACCCGTGTGCACTGTTCATCTGTAAAATATGCCATAGTCGTCCGATCCTCCGCGACCCATCCCCGCCGTCCACGTGTTGGTACTGTTCATCATCTTCTTCCCCGCGGATTTCTCGGCGTCCGTGCCCGACCAGGACTCTCCTTGGTTTGCGCGCTTATAAATCATCGCCGCCCCACCACCTCCTGTCACCCACGGCTACCAGAGCCCCTCGCCGCTGCCGCCGTCACACCGTGCACCGCCTCCGCCCCCGCCGTCCCGAGCAGACCTCGCCACCGTCATTGTCACCGGGGTCGTCCTCGCCGGTGAGCCACCCCGCCGCCCTCCATCCCCTCCTCATCCGCCGCATTCGATCACGCCGCGCCCTCTCCCTTCCCCTCGCCGGTGAACACGCCCGACCGCACCCCGCATTGCCTGCCCTCGGTCCACGTGCCACCGACGGATCCCACGCGCGCGCCTGTGCGCCGCATCGCGCCGGGCCCCGCGTCGCTTCACGCCGCCCCCGATCACCACCGTCGATCCAGATCTGGATCAACGACCCAGCTGTTGCCACATGTCAAGCCCACAACCATCAGATCGTGCTGACGTCAACCCGCACTTGCGCCCCGCCGATGGTTCATCTCCTCCGTGGACATGGTCCCCCGTGGACCATGAGACTGACAGCCCAGCCCCACGTGTTAGCGCACTATGCCGTAGACCCGTGGACCCATCTCCCGTCCAAGTCAGCACGCCATGTTAGCCCTAGATGCCACATCAGCGCCACATGTCAGCACCACGTCAGCACCACCGGACCCCAGTGCCACGTCAGCTGCCATGTCAGCATGCCACGTGTTAGTGCCACGTCAGCCCTGGTGCCCTAAAATTGAGCTCTACCTTTTGGTTTCTGTTTCAAGGCTTTTAGAGTTCAGTTGAATTTTATTTGATTTGTTTTTGTTGTTTTGGCCGCTTTCTCTCTCGTTAGATCTCAATTTTGGAGGAGTAGGAGCGCCACCAGAAAATCCCGAGTACCTCGCTGAGCATAACCAAGGTAAGTCGTGTTCTTTGATCATGTTGAACCTAGTTTTCAATCTATTATTTATTTAGTTTGTTTTCAATTATCGTGCATCGCTATTTTATTACAAACCCTTATACTTGGTAGTTAACATCCTAATTGAAATAATCCCTCCTTGATAATTTGGAATACCATGATGCCATTGTCACTATAGGTTGGGAAAATATTTAGTGATGCTATGCTAGATGTCACATGGGTGGTACGATTAGTATGCTTAGTCTTGCTTATGTTACGATGGGTTTATCATCGCATGTAAATAATTTGACTTAATGAGATATGGAATCGTGGTTAGTGCTACAATTATAAAAATTTGTTTTGTGACATTGGTGTGTCATTGGCGATGGGTATGCAAACTTGATTTTCACTTGGACGAGTGATCGTGCAGTAAAGGAGGAAGTGTGAAATCACTTCGAGGGGTGTGGAAGACTCGCCCGAGTAACTTTAAGGACTTAACTTTGTGCGCCATTAATCTGAGGTTTACCATGCAAACCACATGTCTAGTATGGGATAGACCTGACTGCCTAATTTAGGATATTTCAATTTCAATCTCGCCGTTGCGATGAACATGGTTGCTGATTTCCATGAGGCACAAGGGGGGTGTGATGCGAAACCCTAGCGGGTGGGATTGAGTTGAGGTTGAACATTGTAAGGCCTTGTTGTGATTTCCTTAGATCGAGGCTAATAACATCGCGTGGGTACAATTGTGTAACCTCTGCAGAGTGATTTCACACGAGGGTTAGCGATTTCATAGAAACTTGTGGCTATGGTCGAAAAGTGAACAGGTAGTTCACTGTTGGTTTAGCTTGTGGATGGGAGGTTCACAAGTAGTTTAAGTTCAATTCTGTTGATTATTTATTTATTACTATTTTCCATTAAAGTTCGCTTTCCATGTATTTATTGTATTTATCTTAAAATGTCATTTCATGCAAATTAACCTTTCAGCCCTCCATTATTAAACCTTGCATATTATATTGCATTCATTTATTACAAACGACTTGCTGAGTACCAATGTACTCACGGCTTTATGCCCATGTTGCTTAGTTGAGTAGGAGGAGTATTACCAGCAGGAGGTACCAGAGGAAGAATACTTCAGCAACTTCACGGATTAGGACTTCGCTCCCTAGTCGATTGCCTATGGGCATGTCAAATGGTTACTACGCTTATTTTGTTTCTTCCGCTGTTAAATTCGAAGCTCTTCGGGCTAGTGATATTGTAAGCTTGACCATAAGGTCATACTTTGGATGTTTATCGATATTTGAATTCCCTTTATTTTTAGCATGTGTATGGATGATATTAATCTATGTTTGACTGTGTGCACTAGCATGATCCTGGATTTGTTTCTATCTTACTAGCACTATGGGGAGCGGAGCCTAGAGGTGCTAGTAATAATGATTAATATTCTGCGTAACGTATAGGACCTACCACAAGTGGGAACAGCCCATACGGTCAGATGAGATCCCGAGACCAGGTAGTTTTGAAAGGTTATTATGATGGTCTACTCAACTGCAAGACTAAGGAATCATGCGGGGTAGCGAGCGGATTGTCTTTTGTGGTGAAAGTGTACAAATTCTGTAGAGTCAAAACTATTCGAATAGCCGTGCCCATGGTCAACGGCAGATAGGGGAACTTAACTCTGATATAGTTCTATTTCAAAAAACAATTTTTATAAAAGGGACCTGGAAGAAGAATGAAGGACGATGGACTATCCTGATTTGTGTTGCCCTGGGTGTCATCCCAGTGATAATGTAAATGGCTATAATACTGAAAGGCTATTATATGGTGCAGGTGACATGTAAAGGTGGATACAATATGTACCAATATTATCATCACATTTCTTTTCTTGGCTAAGTTTCAGAAATTTTTATATATGTATTTATGTGTTTTAAAAGCAAATTTCTAGCAAACAAATTAACCTGAGCCTATCCTTTGTCAAGCCAAGCATGTTAAATTATTGCATCCTATGTATTGGCTCGCGGAGCACGGTAGTTAGTGTGCTCACTGTCGCATCACCATATCCAGAAGCAGGAGGATAACACCATTATGCTTATGAGGATGCACTAAGCCAAGGAGCTGACGACGGTAACTAGGACGGATTTCTGAATGCCTAAGTCTTAAGCATGTAGACTTGTCGTAAGGGTGTGCGCCTATATTACCTAGGATTAGGCAATATAGATGCACACATTTAACCCCAGTCGCCTGCATGTGGCTTATGGTTCCGCTGATGTTTCTAGCTTTCACTGCTACATTTTGGTTGTAAATATTTGGCCTGGGAGGCCCACTCTGTAAAATAATTACCAGATGTGGCATATTTTGAAACTCTAATGTAATTATATTATGGATTTATAAATACCATGCAATGTATGAGATGATAACAACAATGTACTATGAATACTATCTACTGATCCAAGGAATAGTGCAGTGGAATCATAGAGGATTTTGGATTTCAAATTCGGGTCCGACAACTTGACTACCGGACTAAACATATCTTCATAATCAAAACTATAGCACTATTTTAATTAATTGAATAAAGTCCAGACTCACATCTGTCATGAAGTAGCTTTCTCTTTGATAGCTGATCCTTGACAAAAAAAATGAGTTGGATGAATTTCAAGGAAGACATTGTTATCTACAGTGATTTTATGAATAGATATGAGATTCTGTGAAATTGGTGGAACATGGGGAAATCTTTTAAGGGCTAAAGGATGAGTAGCAATATTAATAGAGCAATGAACAGTGTTAGATATATGCAAACATGTGCCATTACCAACTTGGACATGTTTTGTTCTGACGTATCTTTTCTTCATCATCAGACGATCAAGATAACTTGTAATGTGATTGGTTGCACCCGAATTGATATACCAGTTGGAATCAACTTGGTACAAGGACATGACTGCTATTGTAGCTATGGTATGAAACTCCTCTGTTTTCCCATAAACTTATTGGATGAGATTGATTTAAGGGGAGGACTGTAATATCCTATTTTTTAGAGCCTTTTTAAAGTTTTTAAAATAAAATTGATCATTTATATTTTTCTAGAATTCATTAAAACTTAATTTAAATTTTAGAAAGTTAAAAGATTTAATCTGACTAAAATAAACCTCAATAAAATGAAAATCAATTTTATTTGGGTTCCTTGTGATGCAAGCAATTTTTTTGAATTTTCTCAAAATTTTCTAGATTTATTTGCCATTTTCTAGAGCTTAATTTGTATTAAATCAATTTCTAAAATTAGAAAAATGATAAAATTCCTTTAAAGTCCTTTGGGTTGAAACCCTAAAGTTCGGTCGAAACGGCTCTAAAAAAATCCAAATGGTGAATTTTATTTGAAAAACTTCAGAACGGCTTTAAAAAATAGGATGTTACAAACCTCCCTCCTAAATGGAATCTTGACTTCGAAATTCAGGTTTACTAAAGGAATTGGTTTGGAAACTCTATTCTGAGATCCTCCTCGCTCTCCCGAGTTGCTTCCTCCTGAATAATTACTCTCTCAACCTTGTAGAAATTAATGACCTTACTCCTAGTCACATATTTAGATACTTCCAAAATTCTGGTAGGGTGCTCCTTGTAAGTTAAATCCTCCTAAAGACACATGGCTTCCACTAGCACTGGCTTTTCTGGCCGACGCAAGCACTTCTTCAACTAAGACATATGGAAGATATTATATATCCCACTAAAAGATGCATGTAGCTTTAACTGATAAGCAACCTCTCCTTTACGCATCGAAATCTTAAACTGTAACATCCTAATTATTTGGAGTTTTAAAAACCTTTATTTCAACAATAATTTTTGAAATTATCTGGAATTAAAACAAGCTTAAAATGAAAATTCAAAATTTCAAATGATTTAATATGATTAAAATAAACTTTAACATAAGCTAAAAATATTTTATTTGAGTTCCTTGTATCATAAGGAATTTTTTAGTATTTTTTATGAATTTTTTGGATTTATCTGCTATTTTCTAGGGATTTTTGGATTTTATTCGGATTTTAGAAAAAGAAAAACCAGGAAAAATCATAAAACCCACCCGGGCCGAATTTCCTCCGGCCCATCTCCCTCGGCCCGCTCCTCCGCCTACCACGCGTCGGGCCGCCTCGCCCCCGCGCACCCGAGCCGGCACATTCATTCCCCCGGCCGCGCCCGCTCCGTTTTTGGCCGCCTGATTATCCCCATCGCCACGCGGCGCCATTTCCCGCACCCGCACCCCACGCCTACCTGTGCGCCCGCGCTCGTGCGCGCCCCACCGCCTGATCTCCTCCCTTGCCCACGTGTTACTCATCCGTGTCCCGTCCCACGTGCCGCACTTCGCCCGCTTGCCCGGTCTCGCCCTTGGCCATCCGATCCCGCACGCCCGCCACGCATCGGCCCCTGAGCCCTTCGTCCCCGATACGGAACCCGCACTGTGTTCGTCTTGAACACGGCCTCAGTTCGCGTGACAAAAACCATGCCGCCCCCTTAGTTCGTGTGCACTCCTCGCGCCGCCATCTCCGCCTTTGTCCTCGTCGAGCACCAGCCGTCCGTGCACCGCCGTCGCCTTCCACGCGTCCCCACCGTCGGAGCCGACCGTGCTGCCACCGACTTCGTCCTCGTCGGTGAGCTCCCGTCGTCGCTCTTGGACCCCCACCGAGCATTGTTGTCACCAGAGGAAGAAACACCGTCGTCAGAGACATCCCCCCCGCCGCCGGACCCGCTGCCCCCGCGCGCCCTCGGCCGCGCTGCGCCCCGTGCCCCACCTCGGTATGTGAGCCAAACCCACGCCACGTTTGCATCCGCGCCGCGTCCATGTCACTTCGCACGCTGCGCAGGACACAAGTCGTCGATTTGACAGCCTAGCCACTCAATCCCAGCCGATGCCTTAGATCTGGAACTACGATCCGGATCATGCCACACGTCCTCTTCCCCGCCGTCCGATCCCGTCACCGCCGACGCGCCCGCGTGTGCCACATCAGCCCTAGTCCACGTGGCAGCCATGTCAGCCCTAGCACCACGTGTCATGCCACGTCAACCAGAACCAAGCCCCGGGTGCCATGTCATCCGCCACATCGACAGCCATGTCACCTCCTCGGCTTGCCACGTCGGTCCTAGGCTGCGTCAAGCGCCCCTCTGTGCACTATTCGTGCACCGGGTCCACCGTAGACTGGTTCTTCCGTGCGCGCGGGTTCACAACACTGAGCAATTTTCGATTTTCTTGATTTTCCTTTAGGGTTAATTTTTCGAGGGCCCGTCCTAGCTCCGATTGACCCCTTTTCTTTTTTCTAAATTCATCTAAAATTGAGCTCTATCTGTTGGTTCTAGTTTCAAGGTTTTTGGAGTTAGTTTGCTTATTATTTTATGTGTTTTTATCGTGATGCTATGCTAAATGTCATATTGGATTGTACGATTAGAATGCTTAGTCCTGCTTATTTTGTGAAAGGGTTTTTCATCACATGTGATTCATTAACTTGACTTAATGAGATATTGAATCGTGGTTGGAGTCACACGGAATCGTGGTTGTAGCTGCAGAGAACCGTGGTCGGTGCCACAGCTATAAAATTTGTGCCATGACATTGGTGTGTCATTGGCGGTGGTTATACAAAATTGACTTCACTCGGGCGAGTGATCGTGTAGTAAAGGAGGAAGTATGGATTCACTTCATGGGATGTGGAAGTCTCGCCTGAGTAATGTTAAGAACTTAACTTTGTGCGCCATTGATCTGAGCTTTATTGTGCAAACTATATGTCTAATATGGGATAGACCAGGCTGATTAATTTGGGATATGACAATTTCAATCTCGCCATTGTGATGAACATGGTTGCTGATTTCCAAGTGGCGCAAGGGGAGGTGTGATGCGAAACCCTAGCGGGCGGGATTGAGTTGGAATTGAACTTTGTAAAGGCGTTGTTGTGATTTCCTTAGCACGAGGCTAATCATATTGTGTGGGTACAGTTGTGTAATCTCTGCCGCGTCCTCGGTCATGGACAATGCTCGATGATTTCACATAAGTTATAGTGATTTCCTGAAAGCTTGTGGTTTATGTTTGGAAGTGAACAGGTAGTTCACTGTTGGTTGAGTTTATGGATGGGAGTCTATAAGTGGTTTATTTCAATTCCCTCGATTATTTATTACTATTTTACTTAAAAGTCCGCCTTCAATCTATTTATTGTATTTACCTTCAAATATCATTTTATACAAATTAACCTTTCAACCTTCCATTGGTAAACCATGCACACTATATTGCATTCATTCATTACAAGCGATTTGCTAAGTACCAATGTACTCACGGCTTTACACCTATGTTGCTCGGTTGAGGAGTATTACCAGCAGGAGGTTCCAAGGGGAGATTACTTCGACGACTTTGTGGATTAATACTTCGTTCTCCACTCGATAGCCTGTGGGTGTGTTGATTGGCTGCTACGCTTTATTTTGGTTTTCCGCTGCTAGATTTTAAGCCCTTCCGGCTAGTTAAATTGTAAGCTTGATCATAAGGTCATACCTTTGAGATTTATCAATATTTGAGTTTTTCCTTTATTTTAGCGTGTATATGGTTGTGATTACGTCTATGTTTGACTATGTGCACTAGCGTGATCCTGGACTAGTGCAGTATACACAGAGAGTCCGAATTTGCATATTCGGGTCTCAACATAAACAGTCCAACATATATTCGTGTAAGCTTTTCTTTCATTTGGGATCTCTTGACTCCTTTAAACAGTGTAATCTTGATATGCATATAATTATCTGGCTCAAATCTCGATGTTGGTTATCTGCATAACTTTTTTGTCTAGTCTGAGCTGTCCTCAACCTTTCTTGAATTAGGCGAACTTTTTTCTTTGCTTCTTTTAAACATTTTGGACCAAAGACTTGACTCTCCCTAGTCTATTTCCAATTGAGAGAGGTTTTGTGTTTCCTTCCATACAAAGTTTCAAATAATGACATTTGCAAACTGGATTGATAATTGTTGTTGTAGAAAAATTATGCAAAAGACAAACATCTGTCCCATTTGACTCCATAGTGCAACACATAGGCTCTTAACATATCCTCAAGAATTTGGTTAACACGCTTAGTCTGTCCACCCGTTTGGGGATGATATGCAGTACTGAAATTCAGATGAGTACCTATAGCTTCATAGAAACTTTCCCAAAATCGAGATGTAAATTGTGATCCATGATCTAACAATATATTTTTAGGCACACCATGGAGACTTATAATTCTTGACACATATAAATCTGCCAGCTTATCACCTACATAAGTTGTCTTGGCTAGGATGTGTAACACCCCAGGATCCACATTACCCTGGGATGCCACTAAACCACTCCACAAACTAGCCAATTTACAGGATAACATAAACTGGCAACAATTTTATAAAGCATGTTAAGCTAAGCGGAAGCATACTAAAACAAAGGTAATGGAACACTATTAATAAAGAACCACCACTACCAATTTTAACCAATTAAATGAACCACTGTCTAGTATAATTAATTTGAAACAGACATCAATGAGGGAATTAAAACCATGACTAGGACTCATAATTATTACATCATTAATCATAAGATGGTGTACAATTGTGATGTGCCGCTCTACCTTCCCATGCATGCTTAAGGATCACCTGAAGGGGCGGACAGCAAGAGTGAGATAAAAATCTTAGCACGCAAACTATTTAACAAGCTAATTAAACTACTGTAACATCCCATTTTTGCTTTTGTTATTTTCTTTATTCTGCGTTAATTTGGAGTTTCCAGTTGTGAAATTTTGGGATCTTTTGAATTTTATTTGGGAATTTTTGGATTTTATTTTTTTCCTAAAATCATATTTCTTTCTCCTTGCAAAAATCTCAAAAAGAAAATAAAAGAAATTAGAAAAGAAAATCCCTCCCCTCTCCCAGGCAGGCCATTGGCCCACCTGCCCACCGTGCGCCCCCTCCTTCTCCCTTCTTCCCCCTCGCTCTCTCTCTCGCGAAAGCAGCCCACGCCGCGCCCCTGGTTTTCTCACCGCGCGCGCGTGCTGCTGTTTCCTCCTCCGTCACTCCCCGTCCCTCCTCCCTACTCCGGAGCTAGCCCTCCCCGTGGCACCCCCGCCGCGGCCCCGTACGCCTGCCTCGCCAAGCTACTCGTCCCTCCCCTTCCAGCCTCGCCGCCCGACTCCTCCGCCGTACTCTGGTCAACGTCGCCCGTCATCACTGCCCGTCCCCTCCATCGCATCCGTGTCACCGTCGTGTTTCGGGCCCTCTCCGCATTTGCAGTCCCTACTACACCCTCGCACCCTCTCCTCCGCCATAGCCCTGTCTCATGGCGCCGTCGCCGCCTCACCGTACCCGCGCGCGTCACCTCAGCTCCAGTGCATTTCCTGTGCTGCACTGTGGGCATTGAAGCCCCGGCCTCACAAGTGCGTCACCGCCTCCACCCCTTCCCCGCCTAGCTCCCGTAGAGCACTCAAGCGCCGCTGCCCCCTCGTTACTGTGATTGGATGGTGCCAACACTCTCCACTCCCCTCCTTGTGCTATAAATTTGCGGTGAAATGCTGAATTTAGCTCACACAGCACTCACTCTCGCCCCTTTCCGCCCCAGTGCGTGGTATCGCCATTTCTTGCCACCACCCGAAGCTTCTTCGGCTGTCGCCGGCACCAGACACTTTCAGACTTCCGAAAGCCCCCTCGACCCTCTTAATCCACTCCTTAGACCCTATTGATGCTCCTGTGAAGTCTAATTGGTCCCAATTGCCGTGCAGCTCGCCGACCCACCTTCCTTTCCGAACTTCGGCCACTTTGACTCACCGGCAAGTCCGGCCAATCCAGGTCAATTGCGCTCACCAGCAACTTCACCAAGGACTGGCAAAGTCAGCCTCGACGCCAATTCGGATGCTCGTCGAGTCTTCTTCCTCGACGCTGTTCGCCCTCTTTCGCCGCCAGCTATCATCGTCGTGAGCTCGATCCAAGCCGCCGCGAGCTAGTCCACCCTTCTCAGTGAGCTCCTACCATTCCCAGGGTGCTTCCCTACCCCTTTAATTGCGCTCTTACCACTGCTCCCGCCGTCGCCCTTTTTCCCTGGCTCCACCTCCGCCAGGCTTGTCGCCGGCGAACGCCCGAGCCAAATAAGGCTGCATTGCTTTAGCTGAAAATGCACGCGAGCCCCATCCGACCATTCTTGGCGCTCTCTCGTGACGCCGCCTCTCTCTTTTGCCATCAGCCAGTCGCGCCGTCGCGCCCCCAGCAGCTCCCCTGTTCCGACACCATTAAAGGAGCTAAATCTCTTAGTTAATGCTAATGACTATAATTAATAAATGTTAATGATTCACTGATCAGTGGGCCCCCATAACAGTTTAAATTAAATGAGTGGTTGACAACTGGGCCCCACCTCTTTAATTAAAATATTAAAACCAGTTTTACACTTTTATGTCACTGACAGGTGGACCCCACTGTACGGTTAAGTATGTCTGGGACCCACATGTCAGTCGTTGCACCTTTATTAATTTTTTAAAAAACTTAATTAACTAATTTATTTAAAAATCTGAGAATTTATTTAAAAAATTAATAAATTTGTGGGACCCACATGTCAGAGAGAGAACTCTCTCTCTTTTTTTATTTTTGGGATTTTCCCGAAAATAAAACTTTGGAGAGCCCGTTCTTCCTCGTCGTAACTCTGATTTAAGTGAAACTTATTTCTAAAATTTTCTAAATTCAAGCTCTTCCTGTTGGTTCAAGTTTTGTTTGATTTGGAGTTCATTTGAATTTTATTTGAGTATTTATTTTCTTCTTGCCTTTTGTTATTTCCGGTATTATCGCATGACTAGACTACAATGATAATCCTGAGCAATCTTTCGACGCTGCTCCAGAACCGCAGGACTTACCAGCATCAAATCCAAGTGAGTCAACTCTTTGACCATGTTGAATTCCTAAGTTTTAATCATTTTGTTACTTAAAATTTATTCAACATGCATGCGTTATTTTATGTACAAAAGTTTACTTTTCCTTCATTAGTTACTATCCGCATTACTATACTAGCACTAAGTAGTTGTACCGTCCTTGTAACAGTTGTTACCCCTTACCATTGTCACCTTAGGTACTACTAATAAAAACATTTCCAAGATAAGCTAAATAAAACTACCAAGCGAGTCCAAGTAAGTATCAGGACACTAGCATGTCCTGATCATATTTTCTCAACAAACACAAGTTCATTTGGGCAATTATGGGAAGTACATGATTGATAGTTTGGTAAAGAGCTTATCTTATTCTTCTCAAAACCCTCAAAAATTGCTTACCTGTCTGGGCAGATGATAAGAGTGGTTGGTGGATGTAACAATTTTGGTCATGGAAGCACCATTTGGACAAATTAAGGACTGAATCCTATGTTGACCTCTCCATGTAAGCGAGATGCACCACAAGTCGGCAAAGTGTAGACATGACTAAATAATTTGCACTCGTCAGTAAAGGAAAGCATTTCGGAGAAACGCATGATTTTCATTGCTAGACGTAACCCGTCTTGGATGTGGTCGTGTCGCTGGATAGAGGCGGGCGCAAGAGGGGGTCGAGCTGGGGCCCAATGGGCTTTCCTGTAGACGAAACCTTAGCGAGTGCTATCCTTTACTAGATGCATTGTAAAGGTCATATGATAATCTGATTGATCTGCATGTCTAAGGAAACATGTGGAATATAATAGTCGCGTTATCTCTTGTGGGTAAACATGTACAACTCTGCAGAGTCTAAACTATTTGAATAGCCGTGTGTAATACCCCAGTCAAACAAAGACTCGGAATGCTACACAACTAAAAGTAAAACAATGTTAACTAATTACGTTATACAAAATTTCGGCAGAGCCTCCTTTGTTTATCTATCCAAATCAGTGATTTCACAATTAGTAACAATTATAATGGACAATCCTCAAGTAACAAATTCAATGCTAAGCAATTAGATTAAAGAGTACTAAACCATTCATCGATATAATACCTAGAGAAAGAGCATGAGTATCATGAATATTCTAAACTCTTATTACAAATAAAATCCAAGGGTAATAATCAAATGATACTTAAATAGTCCTTGCGTCCTATATTTAATTCTCTTCCTTTATTTCCATTATGGGTGGAACGTGCGAGTGCAACTAGTTTATTCCTTCCCTTTCCCCAAGCATGCCGATCTCATAACGGTATCTAAAAAAACAACAGCAACAAGTGTGAGTCCAACGACTCAGCAAATATAATAGAAAATACCAAGAACATTCACAAACATCACTTCACCCATTCATCTATCAACCATATAAATAAGCCATGCTATGCAAAATAATCAACAATCTCTTTATCTCTTTCTCTTTTGTATTTTACCGGTAATGCAAAGTGTGCATCCGTCGATACACATCCATGCTCGTACCACAGTGCACAGGACCAATGCCCATACTCCACAAGTATGGGGACCTTTAGCCCGTTATGTCATCAACATGACGGGGACCTCGGCGCTTAGTCATCTTGTGACTAAGACTTCAATAGATCAACATGATGCATATGCGTGAATGTCTCAATAAAATAAATTTTGCATTCAAATTATCCATGCACGAAATATTCATAAACACTCGTAAATTGCAATCACCCATAAACAGCACTAATACATCCTTACCACAACCATGACACATATATATTCATATTATGGATCAAACATCGACGTTCCACACTATCAACTTTCAAACCATCATTATACTTGCCTTAACTGCGAGAAAACGGCGAATGTACAGAAAGTGCCACCTTTGGGTTCCGTCCTCCACCTGAATAATAATTATAATAGTTGCTAAGATAACAGTAGCGAACCTTTGCCCAAGTAAAAACAATCATGAACTAGTAAATTCGTCTAACTTGGTTCCAATTCCCAAATCCTACAGGTCATCCCGCTCCCCTCTAAGGACAGTTAACTTCAAAAATTCATACCTATTGGTACAGGAGTCCAAATAGGGTGTTCTTAGACTTTATGGAATGATAATTAAATTATCTAACTAAATCTAGTTGGTGAGCCTCCCTGATTCGACCATATTCTACCCACACCATCCAATTTTCTAAAACATCAATTTCACGTTGGGTCCTCTGGATAGAGAACTAAAAATGCTATAACTTTCAGCCTGAGTGTCAGAATCATGATTTCTTTACCTTCCTGGAAATATAAGACAATTATCTACATTTACTTGCCTCTACCGTTGAAATGAAGCAATCACGTGCATTCAGGAGCAAAACCACATGTCCAAAAGTACCACTCAGCATAACACCACAGTAATGAAAACGCGACTTTAAGCAGTAAAGATATCGCTAAACCCCAAAACCCCACAACATCCCTCTCCGCTTAACGGTTCTACGTTCTTCCCACTGCAGCAGCGCTGCTTAATTTTTTTGTATCTTTAAGATTATTAAACCTTTGACAGAGAGAGATATATTTCTAGATTCCTCACTTAAATACCTTCACTTTTCATGTAGATCACTTATTTTCATTTTATTCCCAGAAAGGTGTAACTTATTATGCAAAACAGATGACGTTCTCTGTTCTGGCAATCTGGGCAGCCAGATTCTAACGCATTCCAACCACAGTGTAATGCTCTAACAATTATGATTTTTATATAGTAGTTAGATTACTGAATTCCCTACATTTTTCGCAATTGTGACCAAAAACATAAAAATCATCTACTACTCCTAAATCACACCTGAACAACAATATGCCCTAGTCTGCACCCCTGATAGACAGCGAGGTTCCCGACCCTGCTACGCCCAAATCCCGCGGCCAAAACTTCTGAAACAAATACATAAGATGCGTCTCGTCGTCCTCTACAATTTTCCTTTTGGGCAGACTCGCAGGAAAAATCATTTCGTGGGTCTAAACTGCGCAAACAGTCACGCTGTACGGTTTGATCTATAGGCAGACAGCGGGAATTTCCTAATCGGAGAATCTAATTGCTAATCCCCATCAATTCTTAGGCTAAGAACCCTAATTACAGCAAAATCAGAGGGATTTGTGATAAGGGAGAGTTATCTAGGGGATCCCCTTGGGATCACCCCTCTTCTTCCTCTTCTCCTTCTTCTTTCCTTTCTATGTTCTCCTTTCTTCCTTCTTGCTTTCTCCTAGCATCAAGGGACAGCAGCAATGGGGGAGGAGAGGTGGCGCAATGGGGGAAGTCGGTGGTGGCCTGGGGTGGGAAGGAGGGGGTGGCGGCCACAAAAGGATAAGAGGTGGGAGGGGCGGCTAGGGTTAGGGGAGGGGGTGCAGCAAGCCCACCCTCCAACCAGCCCTAAAAGATTTTTTATTATAATCTATTTCATTTATTTTTCCAATTCATTTCTATCCCATAATTTTATTTCTTCCCTTCCCACGCTTTACCGAAAATCCAGGTGACTCCACGATTGATTTTAAAAAAAAACGACGCCGAAACGATGTTCAGGGTATTACATTCTCCCCACCTAAAAAGGATTAGTAAATCGAATCTAATCTTTGACCCACTAGACAAAAGAACAATCAAGGAAACAGCATCCCAAGAAAATCACAACTACGGGTTCTCACCCACCTTGACGAACTCGGGTTCTTCTTCTACATCTAAACTTCAAGCTCCCACATCACCTCCCGCTCGGACTGATTCATCAAGAGGGCCTCCATATATCGGGTGGTCCTCCTCCTCATAACCAGCTCCGGCTAGTCCACAATACATGCTGGTCAACGCTGAGCACCCACAACCCTTCCGTCGGCTCTGAGTGGCCAACAGGTCCTGTTGTTTTCACAAAATTCCCCGCCGTAACTATCAAACCACTATCTAATACCATCCCCCATCTTAAAACATTTTCCTCTATTTATTATGATCGGGGTAATACATTTTACCCCTTCAAATGAATTTGACCGCGAATTCCACTCACAACATTCTACTTGAAGCATAACAATATCTTTTACAAATAGAACCCAACGAAAGAAGAGTAAAGGATTCTCAAGCAACACACTAGCAACCAGCTTTCCTTCAAAGGTCCATGATCCAAATCAAAGGATTCACCACAAAACCTTTTCCACTCTCTAAGTAGACCTTGGAGAAACAACACCACATAAGCCAAGAGTGAAAATCACTCGACAGACCAAAACAATCACTTTCTTTTCCTAACTGGAAAAGACTATGCCTCAACATAAAACAACTCAATTTGCAGATGATCTCTGCCCTAAACACACAGTTTAAACAAGAATTAAAAGAGCATTTCCCTACTCGAGATAACAATAATTTCTTAATCCATTCCCTTTCAAAAATTAACTTACTTGAACCAAGGATTTCCAAATCATCGCCTAACACACCAACACATTTATCTTAAGTTGGCAACCCCAACAATAAGCTCAAACTGAGTACATCATCTACACCATTGTAGAGAGACTCTACTGTCCCCGCAAATCATACTCTAGCCCAGCCCTCGACCAACGGAATTATTTTGATAGATAATTCTTAATACACCTCAATCCCTTAAGGATAACAACTTAAATTTCACACCACTCCCACACATACTCCTTTACTGCGCCTCAAAGATGCTATCCATGATCCTCACACTATTGGAATACCACTCCGATCCACTATTCCCACACAGAGACACTGGGCCTCTAAGGTTCTAGCATAACAAAAGGTAAAGCTCAGACTCAGCTTCCAAGACTCCTACAACAAACTTCCCATATAAGATAGGGAAGTCCTGAGGTGAAAAACCTACTATTCCACAATTAACATACGCTCAATTCTTAACATCAACAAATTATCTGACTCCAAGACAAACATTCTATTTAAATCAAATCCTTCTCAAGGGTTATTCAATGAAAATAATATAACATCCAATGTACATAAACATCATGATATTTACGGCTTCCACAAAACATCTACCAGTCCACCACTATCCAATTGCCATCACGCAACAAAAGGCTTCACAACCCACATCAATTACCCTATTCTTAGAAGAAGAGGTAAGAAGAAATAAATTTCAGCACACAGAAACCCGCTATCATTCACAGTAATCATAAGACCAAGAGAAAAAAATAAATAGCTTGTGGTTGAAAAAACACAAGATGAGGTCACCTGTACCTCAAATACTTCTAGTACACTCTTTCCTTTAACCAAAAATAATTTTTTTGATTACAGCATCCCACCAATTCCAACAAAAGATGTTTGAAGACCACAACACATGATTTAGCTAAAAAAACAATTAAAGCGTTCAACACGTCGCTTTACTCAAAGCAATCTCGGCTACCACATAAGTCATAAGGTCTAAAAAAGATCTCAACCACAAATCTCAAATCCTTTAATTCAATTAGTATCATCGAACTAACATATTCCTTTATTTAGAACATTCAACACACTAATCACAATCACGTACCGTCAAATGTATTAATAACAGGATAAAAGATTCTTTGCAAGAATCATCACATTATCTTATCCCTTCAAATCTTTTCCAAAGAAACACAGTAAATCCCTCCATCATGTTCTTATTATCTAAGCAAGATTGCAATCACTTAATCTAGGATAAGTCTAGTGCATAAGCCACAACATTGAAGCAAAACTCTTTAACAAGATGATACTAGAACATGACAACCTTACGAAAGATGCTAGAATAAATCTCTTATTAGATTTCATACATTTAATTCTTATTTGTTGCTCAACTCTAATTTAGCACAAATTGATTGCACTCTAGTCATTACTAGCAATAATTAATTATTATTTTATCATAGCAGCATTCATGATCCTATCATGTTTTGCAATCATAAAAACAATTATGAGCATAGATTTGATATCCCACCTTACATTCAGAAGTTAGAACGAAATAACTTTAAACATCAATAATACTAGCTTAATAAGATAAGATTCCACAAATCAATACATCAGCCTTCATCTATTTCTTTATGCATGTTTCAATAATTTAGCATAGCAAAAGTTATATAAATTTAGCAATTATACATGCTCATCAAGTATGTAAAGAGAGGACATATTAAAGGTTAATATTAGTAAGGTAATATTCCAACACCTCCTTACTTAACCATCCCGAATGGTCAGATTAATTACTTGAGACCAATCAATCCAATCTATCCAACAAGTCAGAAAAATTTAAACAACCACAATAATCAAACCAATTCTTCTTTTCTCCATATTCCTTAATAACTGCATGAGTTCTAAACATGTATCGGCAATGTCTTCACCACAAATCTCAAAACTACAATAGGACAATATCATATTAATCCACTGCACTTCCAAGTATGCTAGTAGAAATTAATTTTGCACCATGCTAACATTTCAACTTGATAATTCACAACTTATCAATTATTTACATAATTCCACCTCCTACTGAGACACAACAAAATATCACAAAGGGTTTTAACACTTCCTTTTAGAAAACAGAGGAATCAAACTTCAATAGTCGAAATAACTGAAAAGAAATGCATAGAGCCAAGGTTTCCACAAGTTAACGAACTTCCAACATAAAGTTTTTATTTCTTTTCAAAATATCAAACAGATTAAGGAGTCATGTTTTCCAGTAAGAAAGATGATACAACCATTGAAAAAAATCTATCTCATCAAATAACACTGCTCACGAGCAGCAAAAGCAACCCATCAATCAGAAAGAAACAATATTTGGTCTCAAGAACAATTTGAGGCCTATTGGCTCCCAACAATCGTATTGAACCGCTAACCGAGAGAAAATTCATTAACGCAATAAGCCAAGAATTGGCCAAAGACAATTCAAGAAATATAACAACTTTTCTAAGAAACACACCCACAACATCCGCAACTAAGTTACCCGAGGTAACTGCATCACCATCCCTATACCACGAACGGTGGTATAAATTATCAATGCCCAAGGCAACAACTACAACCTCTACCTCTTATCAATGACTATCCTCACTCATAGCAGCCATAGAAACAAATCATAATCATACAAGATTATCTCATAACATATGTGAGACCCGGAGTAGAAACTCCTAGACCCCCTGTGTATTACTGTACTAGTCCCAGAGATCAATGCTAGTACACACAGTTCAAACAGAAAAGATGATACATTGCCAACAACGCTTTATTACAATAGTAACTGAAGTTTTACAAAGGCCATAGCCTTACTAAGGTTCACAGAACCTCAAGCAAAAATAAACACAGCGGAAGCAAAAGATAACTTGATCGACCCATCAATCTGCCACAGGCAATTGACTGGGGAAACGAATCCTAGGCATCCGAGAATAATCCACCGCATCCACATTCGGCGCAGAAGTCATACTCTCCAGCTTGATCTTCTCCATTCTCTGCTTTTATATTTATAGAGCAACAGGTGAGTACAAAAATGTACTCCGCAAGTCTTGGGAAAAATGCATAGATGTAAGGTTTCGCAAAGGAAGGCTATATGGTTTATTTGCAAAAATCAGCATTTTATTTCAAATCTACATAATTACTTTAAAAGCTATTTTGTAAACAACTTGTTTTTAATAATTGAAATTGGATAAGTACTTTAGTGAAGGTTAAACTACCAACACTAATATCTCAGGCCATCACGGCAAATTTTCAAAAGCCTCAGGTTACACCCCTTGATCTGAACATCACGAGAGTTATAATACTCCATAGTTTTTCTCCAATTCATTTTGTTTTGAAATCAAAACCAAAACTTCTACCATGTGAATGCATTCCTTGCTCGCCCTTGACCGTGGGCACGGCTATTCGAATAGTTTTTACTCTGCAGAGGTTGTACACTTTACCCACAAGAGATAAATTATCTTAATAGTCAACACGCTTCCTTTGGCATGAGACCCAGATAAATTATCACAAAGCCTTTCGCCTACTCCAGTATAGTTTAAATACCACCCGCTAAGGTTTCACCACAACTCGAATCCACGAGTTGGAGCCCCCTCTTGCGCCATATGAGTCTGAGAAACCCCTGTCCCTCACTATGAGTAACCAGTACACCCTGGCACCCAATACACCACTGGTGATATCTAAACTACACTATTATAGGGTAGTTAGCTAGGTCGTACCCATATAGACTTGTGGTTGTACTGTTTTGCTCAGTTTGGACAAACACAAGCGTCGGTCCTTAAACGACTAGGGTGATTCATTCACAATTCCAAACATTCTCGTGCTAACTGCACCAGCCAAACCTTCCATCCACCCTTGTCATCTTTTCCTTTGAATTTCATTTTTATTTTCAAATTAACAATGGTAACATCCTTACCACTTTTCAAACAAAATATTTAACAATGGTAACATCCATTACCAATGTTCAAACAAAATATTTAACAATGGTAACATCCATTACCAATGTTCAAACAAATCATTCATCAAAACATTTGATAAACATGCTACTCATTTAAACATTATTATATTTATTTGCTACGCTAAGCATTTGCTAGTATTTAAACATTCAACAATTGTAACACTAACTCATTATTGAGTCAAAGGGATATCCTAAGTTGACAATGGTACAAGGTAAACACTTTTCAATGGAAGGTATAACAAATTGAGTCTTTAACTAAATTTTCTAAATCAAATTATCACTTGATATAACATAAGCATGCATTAATTTAAAATAACTACCTAAACATTTTTCTAAATCATTTGAGCAAGTTGACCAAAGGAAACTTGCAAAATATGGGAGCAAAATGTTCAAAGGAGACTTGCCTTCTGGTGCTGGGTTGAAATCTTCCTGAACTTGATCTTGAGGTTGCTCGGACAAATCGGTCTCTACACGTAAATCGAGAAATCCAAATAAATAAAATAAAATAAAAATTCAAAAATTGAAAATAAATATACCAATTGAAAGATTGAAATTTTAGATGAATTTAGAAATTTGAATGGACCAATTTGGAGCTAAAATGAAAAAGATATGGCTATTTGAAATTTTCAGATTTGATTAAATCCAGAAATTCGGAAATCTCTGACATGTGGGGTCCACTGGTCAGCGATTTCATTTAAAATGAGTCTCTGACGTATGGGACCCACTGGACTCGGGACCCACTTGTCAGTGAATAGCGCAGAGGGGTGGTCGCCGACGGTGGGACCAGTGTCGCCAGCGATTAAAGCGGAGAAAACTCAACCTCGGTAGCGGAGCGGCTCGAACGCAGAGGGAGTGGGAGGGGGAAGAGAGCGGCGTTAGCCAAGTGAGCGGGGAGGCACTGCCTACCCCATAAGGGTAGGTAATCCTCTTAAGGATTATCAGCGGGGAGGCCGGCGAAGCAACGTGGCATACACGTGGTCGCCACGGTGCGCCGCGTGTGTACGGGTAGCCGGCGTGGCGAGGCGAGTGTGTGTGGAGTCTTTGGCGTGGCGGTTTTGTGCCGACACGCATCCGGTGGCATCCACGTCTGTTGCCACCCGGACGCAGCCACCGACGTGGCACGCCGCCGACGAGGCGCGCGGGACCCGAGGGTCACCGGCATTCGCGCGGCGCGCGCCGGCGATGTGCGCAAAAGCAAGAGGAGGACGGGAATGCTTTGGTACCTTGCGCGATTATCGAGGATGGTCGGATCGGCGAGACGGCAAAAAGGGGCGCGGTCGGAGAGGCTTCACGGCGGCGGAGTGGTTCCGGGGTCGCAATAACTCAGAAGAGTGGTCGCCTGAGATCGCCTGGGCACCAGCAACGTCGAGGATGCTCCGGTGAATCTCGGGAAGGCTTGAAGCGGCGGCGATTGCTCGCCGGAGTGGAAAGTGGCCGACGGAGGAAATCAAGCGCAGGAGGTCTCTCGGCTCGGCAAGTGGCAATTGGAGGTGAGAAAGCGAAGGGGCGAGACACGGCTCGGGCGGCGGGATTTATAGAGGATGAGGCGTGCAGCGTAAGCTCGCCGGACTTGGAACTGCCCGGAGAATGAAGGCGACGGCGCACAGTGCATAATTAGATGAAATAATGCCAGAAACGGTTGCGGGAATGCGGTTATTTGAATGTGCATTAGTGCGGGGAAATAATTGGTTAAGCGAAGCTTTTAAAGCTTGGTTTATTGATTAACGGCGCGCGCGAGACGCGGGAGGAAGAAGGTGGCGGGAAGACGATCGCCGATGGGCCCGCATGTCGGTGAGAGAGGAAAGGAGAGAAGGCGGCGGCTACGGCTCGGATGCACGACGCGCGCGAGGAAAGTAATCAAGGCCGAGGATGATGAGTGAAGGGTAAGTGAAAAGATGCGGTTGAGATTCAATCCGCAATCGGATTTAAATCGAGCCGATGGGGTGTACTAAGTGGCAGCGGCGGCTGCGATCTAATACGGCAATCATGAACGGTCAAGATGACGACACGCGTCGGGGACGACGGCTCTGACAGGTGGGACCCGCTGGCAGTGAGTCCACGCAGACCAGTCTATGACAGGTGGGGCCCGCTTGTCAGCGCAACCCAAAAAAAAAGAAACTCAACCTCGCGCGAGCGGGCTCGAGCAGCGCCGAGGAGCGGGAGAGGAGAGCGGCGGTGGTAACCAGTCGGGCGCGGAGGCTCAGCCTACCCAATAAGGGTAGTTTACCCTTTTGAGTATTAGCCGCGGCGTGGATGGCTACTGTCGGATGCGCGACACTTGGCGCCGCGAGAGAGAGGGGAGGCGGGATGAGGCACCGAAGGCTGGGATCGGTTCGGGCCGGGGAGGAAGGGCTCGGATGCTTGACAAGTGTCAGCTCGAGGGAGATTTTGATATTTAAATCTTTTATATATTTCAGAAATCAGTAGGAGACTTTAAAATACTCAGAAAAATACCAGATAAATTCCAAAAATTCCAGAAAAATTCACATAATTCACTGATAATGTTTTAAACATATTAAAAATATTTCCAACTTATTTTGATATTAAATTTTCTTTTCAACAGAAACTTTAAATTCTGAAAATTCCAGATAATTGGAAATTATTAATTTAAAATTATTTCTTCAAAATAAAAGCAAAAATTGGGATGTTACAAACCTACCCTCTTAGAAGGAATCTAGACCAGAGATTGGAAGAACTGAGAAATAGATTAGAAACTCGCTCAAGATCCTCTTCTCGTTCCCAGTTGCTTCGATTCGGACGGTTGCTCCATTGCACTTTGAGAATTTGATAGTCTTGTTTCTTGTGCAGCGCTCGCCTCTTCTAAAATCTTGACAGAAATGCAGAATATGTCAAGTCCTCTTTTAAATCAACATCCTCAAAAGGTATCAACTCCTCTGGTACTCTCAAACACTTTTTCAATCGTGATACATGAAATACATCATGTACACCGACAAGCGAGGAGGAAGTTCTAGGCGATAAGCGACTTCACCTCTTCTTGCTATAACTAGAAATGGTCCAATATACCTTGGGGCAAGCTTACCACGACTTTGAATCGACGCATCCCTTTCATAGGTGACACTTTGGATACACATGATCGCTGGCGTAAATTCCAACATTCTTCGACGATTATCGGCATAACTCTTTTATGTCCAGTCTGTGCTGTTTTCAATCGTTCTCGGATTAGCGAACTTGATCTTACGCTAACTTCAAGACATCCGTCCGAATACTTGACTCTCTCCGGTCTCGACCAATATAACGGTGTTCTACATTTTACGCCATACAAGGCTTCAAACGGAGACATCTTGGACTAGATTGATAACTATTATTATATGAGAATTCCGCATAGGGCAAACTTTTATCCCAGTGGCTTTATTGGCTAAAGCACATGCTCTCGACATATCTTCCAATATCTGATTTACCCGTCCGTCGACCATCTGTTTGAGGATGATAAGCGATCTTGAAATTTAAATTGGTGCCCAAAACTTCATGAAGCTTCGCCAAAATCTTGAGGTAAATTGTGTTCCTCTATCGACACGATCCTCTTTGGAACTCCATGCAAACACACAATTTTTGACATATAAAGCTCGCCAATCTATCTCCGAATATGTAGTCTTCATTGGTATGAAATGAGCGACTTTTGTTAAACGGTCAACTATAACCCAAATTGAGTCATAACCTAACTTGGTTCTTGGTAGTCTGTTATGAAATCCATTCCAATTTCCTCCCATTTCCATTCGGTATATGCAGAGGTTGTAAAGACCAGCAGTCTTTGATGCTCTGCTTAACTCTTTGACATATGTCACACAAGGCTACATATTCGCAATTTCCCTTTTCATACTGTTCCACCAAGAACTTTCCTTTAAATCTTGATACATTTTTGTACTTCGGGATGAATTGAATATCTGATTCATGAGCTTCTTTTAAGATTAAATCTTTTATTTCCTTTTCTCGGGTACTAGTATTCTCTTTCCAAACCAAAGAGTCCCTTCTTCATCTTTCGAAAATCCAGGTGCTTTACCTTTCTTCATATTCTCTTTAATTTCTTTAACATATTCATCCTCTCGTTGGGCTGCCTTGATTTGATCTTCCAAGGTAGGGTGAACCTTCAATGCAGACAGAATACCTTCGTTAACTATTTCCAAATTTAATCGTTGAAATTCTTCATGGAGGGTTAACCGCTTATCCGAATTGATGATTATTTATATGACTCTTTCGACTCAAAGCATCGGCTACTACATTAGCTTTTCCTGGATGATAGTGTATTCCCACATCATAATCCTTTATCAATTCGAGCCATCTTCTTTGTCTCATATTAAGGTCAGGCTGGGTGAATATATACTTTAAACTTTTATGATCTGTATATATCTCACACCGACATCGATTAAGTAATGCCTCCATAACTTTAGAGCATGCACAACAAAGACTAGTTCTAAATCATGAGTGGGATAATTTTCTTCATGCGGTCTTAACTGCCTTGATGCATAAGCTACCACCCTTCCTTCTTGCATTAGTACACAACCAAGACCTTGTTTTGAAGCATCACAAAATATCTCAAAATCTTTTCGAATATCGGGTAACCGCAGAACCGGTGCTGAAGTTAACCTTTTCTTTAACTCTTGAAAACTATCCTCACAAGATTTACTCCATTCAAATTTCTTCTCCTTCTTTAACAAATTGGGTTAAAGGTCCGCAATCTTGGAAAAGCCTTCAATAAATCGACGATAGTGTAAGCTAATCCCGAAAACTTGGATCTCGATTCTGCCTTGGGTGGAGTCCAATTTAATACATCCTTAACTTTTCCAGATCACAGATACTCCTTCGCTGAGATCACATGTCCCAAAAACTCAATTTCTTTTAACCAAAATGCACATTTGCTAAATTTGGCATATAACTGGTGTTCACGGAGTCTTTGCAACACTATCCTTAGATGACCTTCATGTTCTTTGTTATTCTTCGAATAGATAAGAATATCATCTATGAAAACAACAACAAACTTATCTAAATAATCCATAAAGACTTTATTCATCAAGTTCATGAAGTATGCGGTGCATTTGTCGGACCAAAAGACATCACCGTATACTCATATAATCCATATCTTGTGGCGAAGGTCGTCTTTGGTATATCTTGGTCTAATCTTCAATCGATGATATCCTCGACCAAGATCAATCTTGGAAAAGACACTTGATCCTATGAGTTGGTCAAACAAATCATCGATCCGAGGTAAGGGATACTTATTCTTTATAGTGACTTCATTTAAAGCTCGATAATCAACGCACATCCGTTGACTACCATCCTTCTTCTTTACTAGAAGCACCGGGCTCCCAAGGCGAAGAACTTGGTCCGATGAATCCTTTCTCATACAATTCTTGGATCGCCTCTTGACTTCACGCTAAATCATCTGGTGACATCCGATAAGGTCTCTTTGATATTGAGTGCACGTGCACCGATTTATAACAAATTCAACTTCTCGATCTGGTGGTAATCTGGCAAATCTTCGGGAAAAACATCGGGTACTCATGAACTATCGACACATCTTCCAAATTTTTCCTTTTAAATTTGGTTAACATATGTCTTTCTTTGAGTGCATAATCGCCTCATGTCTTATCCGAATTCCATCGAATTGGTAAGGATAATGGCACGATTGGCACAATCTATCATCCTTTATACTTGATCAACCAATCCATACCAAGTATTATATCTATGCCATGAGTCTATTATAATAAGGTTCGCTAGGAACTTTACTCCATTTATAATTATGGTTGCACTAGGGCTAACCAAATTAGTCCTCAATTCTTTTCGAGATTGACTATCATAAGGTCCTTTAGCAAACAAATTTTCCAATTATTCTTTTCAACAAAAGCCTTTGTTACGAAAGAATGTGTAGCTCCAGAATCAAATAATATAATTGCTGGTACTGAGTTCACTAGAAACTTACCCAGAACTACGTCTGGTGCATCTTCCACTGCCTCTGCGGTAACATGGTTGATACGCCCTCGATTAATGTTTTGTGGAGTCTTGGGAGTTTGAGGGCTTCACGACCTTGACCATTGGTTGGAGCTCTTCTTTGGTGTAGGGTCAAGATTGAAACGAACCGGGTTACCGCTGACGCTTCGTGGGCGATTCTTGGCATAGTGTCCCATATTCTTGCAATTGTAGCATTGCACTCCCGCAGCTACATTTACTGCTTTGCTGCAGCTTGGGCTGCATTTCCAGTTCTAGGAGCTTGAGGTAAAGGACGAGGTGCGAAATCGGTATCCTTGTATGACTATGTACCGAGGTCGATTGTATTGTGGTGGCGTGAATCGTGAACCGCCTTTCATCGCGAGCTTGGAACTTCCTCTTCGGAGTCGAAGAGTTGGCGTTGAGCATCTTCTTGCAATAAAGCTTTATTCACTAGATGCTGAAAAGTAGGGTAGTCATTGGAGACTAATTGAACCTTGAGGTTGGGGTCTATCCTCCCATAAACCTCCAAATCTTTTATGCATCGACGCCACATCTTCAGGGCATATCTAGATAGTGAATGAATTTGCTTAAATAAGCGGAAACGCTCGGGTTTCCTCGCTGCAGATGATGGAACTCCTTCCTCTTCATTTCCATAATACTCATAGGAATATGAGCATTACGGAAGGCTTCCAAAAATTCTGCCCAACCAATGTTCGGGCATCCGGTGTGCTGTGTGAAGAATTGTCCCACCAATTGGCAAAGAACTCCTTGGAGTTGATGAGCAGCGAATATAACCTTCTCATGTTCAGCACATTGAGCTAGATTCAGCTTCCTTTCCACTTCCTTGATCCAATCATCCGCCTCCAACGGATCGGCAGATCTCGCGAAGGTCGGAGGTCGGGTCCTCATGAATTCCCGAGCTTAGATCTGCGGTGGTTGAATAGGTACTTGTTGAGCTTGATTGACTTGATTTTGGGCCAAAGCCTCAAGAAGTTGAAGTTGCATGGCCATCATTTGTTCCATGTTGGGAGCTTGGGTGGCGGAGGTGGAATTGGGGCTTCATTGTTGTTGGTATTTGGGTTGTTGTTGATGTTGCTTCTCGTGTTCACCATCCAAGCTCCATCAAGAAAAATACAGTAAAAGAGGGAAAAGCATAGATGAGAGACGGGCAATCTATCATCCCAAAACAACACACAAGATTAACACAAATGATTGAGAAAACTCAACTTTTGAAATTCAAATTAACTTTTGAAATGGCTGTACCACAAATGCACAAGACTCGGTACAATCCATTTTATTACATCATATCATTATAAAAGCGTTCTAGTATCGATAAACAACTGAAAAAGGGGTAGTCTATCTAACATCTAATTGTCCTCAACGATGATACGCTCCTCTGGCTCCTCTTCGATCCTCCTCGAGTCCGACGAGTGACTCGCCCACAACCACGGCGGTTGTTCGGCGAACGCGACCGTGATCGGCTCTGGCTGAAAGTAGGTGATCTGGAACGGAAGCGCTGGCATCCTCGGCTGGATCCGCCGATGTCGAGATCGGGTAGCGGACTGGGGCGTCGCACACTCTTCCTTGCAGTGAGTCTAGTGCGAGGTCCGAGAGTCGACCGAGCGAGAACGAGAGCTGGTGGAGTCGGTGTAGTGGTGGCGGCTCAAGACGCTCCACCCGCCTCAGCGGTGTCCTCGCCGTCTGCTGCGTCGGCGTGGCGACTGACTCTGCAGAGCTGTGCTCGGAGAGTGTCGGAGTGGTCGAGCTCGACGCCGGCATCCGAGAAGTCCTATCTCCCGCCGAGCTCGCGTAAGTCGCGACGATGCTTGGGTGAACTGCACTGATGAGACAGCGTGGGTCGCCCACCACGATCCGAAAGCCTCGGGTGGGTCTGTCCCGCTCCGTAGTCGGAAAGAAGCGTATGGGCGATCGTCAGAACTCCTCCTTGTGCCTCTGCACAACTCGCTATCGCCATCTTGGCCGCATCTGGATAGCGTCCGCATGATGGGTCCGAGGGTGCTCAATCCTGCGCAGAGACGGGTCAATCTGCCCATCCGAGCATAGATGAATACTTCCATGGTCCATGAATCCATAGTCATCACTCTAGTGTTCCGCCTCTGAAAATGGGTTGTTGAGTATATTTTAGATGCTGCATTAATCGTCGTGAGAAGAGTCGCAAAGCTCCTCACTCGCCATGAGAATGGTGATCCCATGGGGTCAAGACGACGAAGAACCCGCCATCTATAAGTTTGAAAATAAGGGGAGATCAGTAAAGATTTTTAAATAGTGGAAGTAGGACAAGAACAAGATACTAAGTAAGAAAAGAGCAAAAGAAACTTATATTTTTGTACATAAATTTTTATTAAATATAAATCCTTAAAGCTTCCCAAAACCTAGGGCTCGTCCTCATACCAAGATGGCTCGATACCATACGTGAGACCCGAGTAGAAACTCCTAGACCCCTGTGTATTCTTGTACTAGTCCCGCAGATCAATGCTAGTACACACAGTTCAAACAGAAAAGATGATACATTGCCAACAACGCTTTATTACAATAGTAACTGAAGTTTTACAAAGGCCATAGCCTTACTAAGGTTAACAGAACCTCAAGCAAAAATAAACACAGCGGAAGCAAAAGATAACTTGATCGACCCATCAATCTGCCACAGGCAATTGACTGGGGAAACGAATCCTAGGCATCCGAGAATAATCCACCGCATCCACATTCGGCGCAGAAGTCATACTCTCCAGCTTGATCTTCTCCATTCTCTCTTTTATATTTATAGAGCAACAGTGAGTACAAAAATGTACTCGCAAGTCTTGGGAAAATGCATAGATGTAAGGTTTCACAAAGGAAGGCTATATGGTTTATTTGCAAAAATCAGCATTTTATTTCAAATCTACATAATTACTTTAAAAGCCATTTTGTAAACAACTTGTTTTTAATAATTGAAATTGATAAGTACTTTAGTGAAGGTTAAACTACCAACACTAATATCTCGTGCCATCACGGCAAATTTTCAAAACCTCGAGTTACACCCCGATCTCGAACATCACGAGAGTTATACTACTCCTAGTTTTTCTCCAATTCATTTTGTTTTGAAATCAAAACCAAAACTTCTACCATGTGAATGCATTCCTTGCTCGCCCTTGACCGTGGGCACGGCTATTCGAATAGTTTTACTCGCAGAGGTTGTACACTTTACCCACAAGAGATAAATTATCTTAATAGTCAACACGCTTCCTTTGGCATGAGACCGGATAAATTATCACAAAGCCTTTCGCCTACTCCAAAGATAGTTTAAATACCACCCGCTAAGGTTTCACCACAACTCGAATCCACGAGTTGGAGCCCCTCTGCGCCATATGAGTACTGAAACCCCTGTCCCTCACTATGAGTAACCATTACACACCCGGCACCCAATACACCACGGTGATATCTAAACTACACTATTATAGGGTAGTTAGCTAGGTCGCACCCATATAGACTTGTGGTTGTACTGTTTTGCTCGGTTTGGACAAACACAAGCGTCGGTCCTTAAACGACTAGGGTGCTCATTCACAATTCCAAACATTCTCGTGCTAACTGCACCACCAAACCTTCCATCCACCCTTGTCATCTTTTCCTTTGAATTTCATTTTTATTTTCAAATTAACAGTGGTAACATCCATTACCACTTTTCAAACAAAATATTTAACAATGGTAACATCCATTACCAATGTTCAAACAAAATATTTAACAATGGTAACATCCATTACCAATGTTCAAACAAATCATTCATCAAAACATTTGATAAACATGCTACTCATTTGAACATTATTATATTTATTTGCTACGCTAAGCATTTGCTAGTATTTAAACATTCAACAATTGTAACACTAACTCATTATTGAGTCAAAGGGATATCCTAAGTTGACAATGGTACAAGGTAAACAATTTTCAATGGAAGGTATAACAAATTGGGTCTTTAACTAAATTTTCTAAATCAAATTATCACTTGATATAACATAAGCATGCATTAATTTAAAATAACTACCTAAACATTTTTCTAAATCATTTGAGCAAGTTGACCAAAGGAAACTTGCAAAATATGGGAGCAAAATGTTCAAAGGAGACTTGCCTTCTGGTGCTGGGTTGAAATCTTCCTGAACTTGATCTTGAGGTTGCTCGGACAAATCGGTCTCTACACGTAAATCGAGAAATCCAAATAAATAAAATAAAATAAAAATTCAAAAATTGAAAATAAATATACCAATTGAAAGATTGAAATTTTAGATGAATTTAGAAATTTGAATGGACCAATTTGGAGCTAAAATGAAAAAGATATGGCTATTTGAAATTTTCAGATTTGATTAAATCCAGAAATTCGGAAATCTCTGACATGTGGGGTCCACTGGTCAGCGATTTCATTTAAAATGAGTCTCTGACGTATGGGACCCACTGGACTCGGGACCCACTTGTCAGTGAATAGCGAGGGGTGGTCGCCGACGGTGGGACCTGTGTGTCGTGGATTAAAACGGAGAAAACTCAACCTCGGCGCATGAGCGGGCTCGAACGCAGCGAGGAGTGGGAGGGGGAAGAGAGCGGCGCTAGCCAAGTGAGCGGGGAGGCACTGCCTACCCCATAAGGGTAGGTAATCCTCTTAAGGATTATCGGGAGGCCGGGCGGCAACGTGGCATACACGTGGCTGCCACCGGTGCGCCACGTGTGTACGGGTAGCCGACGTGGCCGAGGCGAGTGTGTGTGGAGTGCTGGCGTGGCGGTTTTGTGCTGACACGGCATCCCGGTGGCATCCACGTCTGTTGCCACCCGGACGCAGCCAGCTGACGTGGCACGCCGGCCGACGGAGGCGCGCGGGACCCGAGGGTCACCGGCATTCCGTGGGCGCGCGGCCGATGTGCGCAAAAGCAAGAGGGAGTGACGGGGAATGCTTTGGTACCTTGCGCAGTTACCGAGGATGGTCGGATCGACGAGACGGCAAAAAAGGGGCGGCGGTCGGAGAGGCTTCACGGCGGCGGAGTGGTTCCGGGGTCGCAATAACTCAGAAGAGTGGTCGCCTGAGATCGCCTGGGCACCAGCAACGTCGAGGATGCTCCGGTGAATCTCGGGAAGGCTTGAAGCGGCGGCGATTGCTCGCCGGAGTGGAAAGTGGCCGACGGAGGAAATCAAGCGCAGGAGGTCTCTCGGCTCGACAGTGGCAATTGGAGGTGGAGAAAGCGAAAGGGGACTGAGACACAGCTCGGGCGGCAGGATTTATAGAGGGATGAGGCCGGTAACGGCAGCGCGAAGCTCGCCGGACTTGGAACTGCCCGGAGAATGAAGGCGACGGCGCACAGTGCATAATTAGATGAAATAATGCCAGAAACGGTTGCGGGAATGCGGTTATTTGAATGTGCATTAGTGCGGGGAAATAATTGGTTAAGAAACCAAGCTTTTAAAGCTGTTTATTTATTCTCGACACGGCGCAGCGAGCGCGGGAGGAAGAAGGTGGCGGGAAGACGATCGCCGATGGGCCCCGCATGTCGATGAGAGAGGAAAGGAGAGAAGGCGACGGCCACGGCTCGGATGCACGACGCGCGGAGGAAAGTAATCAAGGCCGAGGATGATGAGTGAAGGGTAAGTGAAAAGATGCGGTTGAGATTCAATCCGCAATCGGATTTAAATCGAGCCGATGGGGTGTACTAAGTGGCAACGGCGGCCGCGATCTAATACGGCAATCATGAACGGTCAAGATGACGACACGCGTCGGGGACGACGGCTCTGACAGGTGGGACCCGGTGGCAGTGAGTCCACGCAGACCAGTCTATGACAGGTGGGGCCCGCTTGTCAGCGCAACCCAAAAAAAGAAACTCAACCTCGCGCGCGAGCGGGGCTCGAACGCAGCGAGGAGCGGGGAGAGGAGAGAGCGCGGTGGTAACGATCGGGCGGGAGGCTCACCTACCCAATAAGGGTAGTTACCCCTTTGAGTATTAGCCGCGCGTGGATGGCTATTGTCGGATGCGCGACACTTGGCGCCGCGAGAGAGAGGGGAGGCGGGATGAGGCAGAAGGCTGGGATCGGTTCGGGCCGGGGAGGAAGGGCTCGGATGCTTGACAAGTGTCACCGAGGAGATTTTGATATTTAAATCTTTTATATATTTTAAATCAGAGGAGACTTTAAAATACTCGGAAAAATACCAAATAAATTCCAAAAATTCCAGAAAAATTCACATAATTCATCGATAATGTTTTAAACATATTAAAAATATTTCCAACTTATTTTGATATTAAATTTTCTTTTCAATGAAACTTTAAATTCTGAAAATTCAGATAATTGGAAATTATTAATTTAAAATTATTTCTTCAAAATAAAAGCAAAAATTGGGATGTTACAAACCTACCCCCTTAGAAGGAATCTCGACCAGAGATTGGAAGAAGCGAGAAATAGATTAGGAAACTCGTCAAGATCCTCTTCTCGTTCCTGTGTTGCTTCGATTACGGACGGTTGCTCCATTGCACTTTACAGAATTTGATAGTCTTGTTTCTTGTGCAGCGCTCTGCCTCTTCTAAAATCTTGACAGAAATTCAATATGTCAAGTCCTCTTTAAATCAACATCCTCAAAAGGTATCAACTCCTCTGGTACTCTCAAACACTTTTCAATCGTGATACATGAAATACATCATGTACACGACAATCGAGGAGGAAGTTCTAGGCGATAAGCGACTTCACCTCTTCTTGCTATAACTAGAAATGGTCCAATATACCTTGGGGCAAGCTTACCATCGACTTTGAATCGACGCATCCCTTTCATAGGTGACACTTTCAGATACACATGATGCTTTGGCGTAAATTCCAACATTCTCCGACGATTATCGGCATAACTCTTTTGTGCAGTGCGTGCTGTTTTCAATCGTTCTCGGATTAAGCGAACTTGATCTTCGCTAACTTCAAGACATCCGGTCCGAATACTTGACTCTCTCCTGGTCTCGACCAATATAACGGTGTTCTACATTTTACGCCATACAAGGCTTCAAACGGAGACATCTTCGTGACTAGATTGATAACTATTATTATATGAGAATTCCGCATAGGGCAAACTTTTATCCCAGTGGCTTTATTGGCTAAAGCACATGCTCTCAAAGATATCTTCCAATATCCGATTTACCGCTACATCGACCATCTGCTTGAGGATGATAAGCGAGATGAAATTTAAATTGGTGCCCAAAACTTCATGAAGCTTCGCCAAAATCTTGAGGTAAATTGTGTTCCTCTATCCGACACGATCCTCTTTGGAACTCCATGCAAACACACAATTTTTGACATATAAAGCTCGCCAATCTATCTCCGAATATGTAGTCTTCTTTGGTATGAAATGAGCGACTTTTGTTAAACGGTCAACTATAACCCAAATTGAGTCATAACCTAACTTGGTTCTTGGTAGTCCTATTATGAAATCCATTCCAATTTCCTCCCATTTCCATTTAGGTATATGCAGAGGTTGTAAAAGACCAGCAGGTCTTTGATGCTCTGTTTTAACTCTTTGACATATGTCACACAAGGCTACATATTCTGCAATTTCCCTTTTCATACTGTTCCACCAGTAACTTTCCTTTAAATCTTGATACATTTTTGTACTTCCGGGATGAATTCAATATCCTGATTCATGAGCTTCTTTTAAGATTAAATCTTTTATTTCCTTTTTCTCGGGTACTAGTATTCTCTTTCCAAACCAAAGAGTCCCTTCTTCATCTTCTGAAAATCCAGGTGCTTTACCTTTCTTCATATTCTCTTTAATTTCTTTAACATATTCATCCTCTCGTTGGGTGCCTTGATCGATCTTCCAAGGTAGGGTGAACCTTCAATGCAGCATGAATACCTTCGTTAACTATTTCCAAATTTAATCGTTGAAATTCTTCATGGAGGGTTAACTGCTTATCTGGAATTGACAGATTATTTATATGACTCTTTCGACTCAAAGCATCGGCTACTACATTAGCTTTTCCTGGATGATAGTGTATTCCCACATCATAATCCTTTATCAATTCGAGCCATCTTCTTTGTCTCATATTAAGGTCAGTGGGTGAATATATACTTTAAACTTTTATGATCTCAGTATATATCTCACACCGACATCGATTAAGTAATGCCTCCATAACTTTAGAGCATGCACAAAATGACTAGTTCTAAATCATGAGTGGGATAATTTTCTTCATGCGGTCTTAACTGCCTTGATGCATAAGCTACCACCCTTCCTTCTTGCATTAGTACACAACCAAGACCTTGCTTTGAAGCATCACAAAATATCTCAAAATCTTTTCGAATATCGGGTAACCGCAGAACCGGTGCTGAAGTTAACCTTTTCTTTAACTCTTGAAAACTATCCTCACAAGATTTACTCCATTCAAATTTCTTCTCCTTCTTTAACAGCTGGGTTAAAGGTCTCGCAATCTTGGAAAAGCCTTCAATAAATCGACGATAGTAACCTGCTAATCCTAAAACTTGGATCTCTGCTACGCCTTGGGTGGAGTCCAATTTAATACATCCTTAACTTTTCCAGATCCACAGATACTCCTTCCGCTGAGATCACATGTCCCAAAAACTCAATTTCTTTTAACCAAAATGCACATTTGCTAAATTTGGCATATAAGCGGTGTTCACGAGTCTTTGCAACACTATCCTTAGATGACCTTCATGTTCTTTGTTATTCTTGAATAGATAAGAATATCATCTATGAAAACAACAACAAACTTATCTAAATAATCCATAAAGACTTTATTCATCAAGTTCATGAAGTATGCTGGTGCATTTGTCGGACCAAAAGACATCACCGTATACTCATATAATCCATATCTTGTGGCGAAGGTCGTCTTTGGTATATCTTGTGTCTAATCTTCAATCGATGATATCGACGACCAAGATCAATCTTGGAAAAGACACTTGATCCTATGAGTTGGTCAAACAAATCATCGATCCGAGGTAAGGGATACTTATTCTTTATAGTGACTTCATTTAAAGCTCGATAATCAACGCACATCCGTTGATTACCATCCTTCTTCTTTACTAGGAGCACTAGGGCTCCCCAAGGCGAAGAACTTGGTCTGATGAATCCTTTCTCATACAATTCTTGGATCGCCTCTTGACTACGCTAAATCATCTACGACATCCGATAAGGTCTCTTTGATATTGAGCTGCACGGGCACGATTTATAACAAATTCAACTTCTCGATCTGGTGGTAATCTGGCAAATCTTCGGGAAAAACATCGGGTACTCGCGAACTATCGACACATCTTCCAAACTTTTCCTTTTAGGTTTGGTTAACATATCGTCTTTCTTTGAGTGTATAATCGCCTCATGTCTTATCCGAATTCCATCGAATTGGTAAGGATAATGGCACGATTGGCACAATCTATCTCATCCTTTATACTTGATCAACCAATCCATACCAAGTATTATATCTATGCCATCGAGTCTATTATAATAAGGTTCGCTAGGAACTTTACTCCATTTATAATTATGGTTGCACTAGGCTAACCAAATTAGTCCTCAATTCTTTTCCGAGGATTGGACTATCATAAGGTCCTTTAGCAAACAAATTTTCTAATTATTCTTTTCAACAAAAGCCTTTGTTACGAAAGAATGTGTAGCTCCGTAATCAAATAATATAATTCCGGTATGCGAGTTCACTAGAAACTTACCCAGAACTACGTCTGGTGCATCTTCCGCTGCCTCTGCGGTAACATGGTTGATACGCCCTCGATTAATGTTTTGTGGAGTCTTGGGAGTTTGAGGGCTTCCACGACCTTGACCATTGGTTGGAGCTCTTGCTGGTGTAGGGTCAAGATTGAAACGAACCGGGGTTACCGCTTGACGTTTCTGTGGACAGTTGCTGGCATAGTGTCCCATATTCTTGCAATTGTAGCATTGCACTCCTGCAGCTACATTTGCTTTGCTTTGCGGTTGGGCTGCATTTCCGATTCTAGGAGCTTGAGGTAAAGGACGAGGTGCGTAAATCGGTATCCTTGTATGACTATGTCTTGGAGGTCGATTGTATTGTGGTGGCGTGAATCGTGAAGCGCCGCATGATCTTGAGCTTGGAACTTCCTCTTCCGGAGTCGAAGAGTTGGCGTTGAGCATCTTCTTGCAATAAAGCTTTATTGACTAGATGCTGAAAAGTAGGGTAGTCATTGGAGACTAATTGAACCTTGAGGTTGGGGTCTATCCTCCCATAAACCTCCAAATCTTTATGCATCGACGCCACATCTTCTCGGGGCATATCTAGATAGTGAATGAATTTGCTTAAATAAGCGGAAGCGCTCAGTTTCCTCGCGCAGATGATGGAACTCCTTCCTCTTCATTTCCATAATACTCATAGGAATATGAGCATTACGGAAGGCTTCCAAAAATTCCGCCCAACCAATGTTCGGGCATCCCGGTGTGCAGTGCGAAGAATTGTCCCACCAATTGGCAAAGAACTCCTTGGAGTTGATGAGCAGCGAATATAACCTTCTCATGTTCAGCACATTGAGCTAGATTCAGCTTCCTTTCCACTTCCTTGATCCAATCATCTGCCTCCAACGGATCGGCAAATCCTGCGAAGGTCGGAGGTCGGGTCCTCATGAATTCCCCGAGCTTAGACTGCGGTGGTTGAATAGGTACTTGTTGAGCTTGATTGACTTGATTTTGGGCCAAAGCCTGAAGAAGTTGAAGTTGCATGGCCATCATTTGTTCCATGTTGGGAGCTTGGGCTGGCGGAGGTGGAATTGGGGCTTCATTGTTGTTGGGCGCTGGGTTGTTGTTGATGTTGCTTCTCGTGTTCACCATCTGAAGCTCCATCAAGAAAAATACAGAAAAGAGGGAAAAGCATAGATGAGAGACGGGGCAATCTATCATCCCAAAACAACACACAAGATTAACACAACAGATTGAGAAAACTCAACTTTTGAAATTCAAATTAACTTTTGAAATGGCTGTACCACAAATGCACAAGACTCGGTACAATCCATTTTATTACATCATATCATTATAAAAGCGTTCTAGTATCGATAAACAACTGAAAAAGGGGTAGTCTATCTAACATCTAATTGTCCTCAACGATGATACGCTCCTCTGGCTCCTCTTGGGATCCTCCTCTCGAGTCCGACGAATGACTCGCCCACAACCACGGCAGGTTGTTCGCGAACGCGACCGTGATCGCTCTGGCTGAAAGTAGGTGATCCGAACAAGCGCCGGCATCCTCGGCCGATCCGCCGATGTCGAGATCGGGTAGCGGACTGGGGCGTCGCACACTCTTCCTTGCAGTGAGTCTAGTGCGAGGTCCTGAGAGTCTGACCGAGCAAAGAACAGGCCGGTGGAGTCGGTGTAGTGGTGGCAGCTCGAAGACGCTCCACCTCTGCCTCAGCAGCTGTCCTCGCTTTGTCTGGCGTCGGCGTGGCGACTGACTCTGCAGCGGTGTGCTCGAGAGTGTCGGAGTGGTCGAGCTCGACGCCGAAGCATCCGGAGAAGTCCTATCTCCGCCGAGCTCGCGTAAGTCGCGACGATGCTTGGGTGAATCGCACTGATGAGACAGCGTGGGTCGCCCACCACGATCCGAAAGCCTCGGGGTGGGTCTGTCCCGCTCTGGTAGTCGGAAAGAAGCAGAAGGGCGACTGTCGTAACTCCTCCTTGTGCCTCCTGCACAACTCTGCTATCGCCATCTTGGCTGCATCCTGGATAGCGTCCGTACAGTGGGTCCGAGGGTGCTCAATCCTGCAGTAGACGGGGTCAATCTGCCCATCCGGAGCATAGATGAATACTTCCATGGTCCATGAATCCATAGTCATCACTCTAGTGTTCCGCCCTCTGAAAATGGGTTGTTGAGTATATTTTAGATGCTGCATTAACTGTCGTAGAAGAGTCGCAAAAGCTCCCTCACTCTCGCCATGAGAATGGTGATCCCATGGGGCTGAAGACGACGAAGAACCTGCCATCTATAAGTTTGAAAATAAGGGGAGATCAGTAAAGATTTTTAAATAGTGGAAGTAGGACAAGAACAAGATACTAAGTAAGAAAAGAGCAAAAGAAACTTATATTTTTGTACATAAATTTTTATTAAATATAAATCCTTAAAGCTTCCCAAAACCTAGGGCTCGTCCTACAGTCAAGATGGCTCTGATACCACTTCTGTGAGACCCGGAGTAGAAACTCCTAGACCCCTGTGTATTCTTGTACTAGTCCTGCAGATCAATGCTAGTACACACAGTTCAAGCAGAAAAGATGATACATTGCCAACAACGCTTTATTACAATAGTGGCGAAGTTTTACAAAGGCCATAGCCTTACTAAGGTTATGAGAACCTCAAGCAAAAATAAACACAATGAAGCAAAGATAACTTGATCGACCCATCAATCGCCACGGGCAATTGGTGGGAAACGAATCCTAGGCATCCGAGAATAATCCACCGCATCCACATTGGCGCAGAAGTCATACTCTCCACTTGATCTTCTCCATTCTCTCGCTTTTATATTTATAGAGCAACGGTGAGTACAAAAATGTACTCGCAAGTCTTGGGAAAAATGCATAGATGTAAGGTTTCACAAAGGAAGGCTATATGGTTTATTTGCAAAAATCAGCATTTTATTTCAAATCTACATAATTACTTTAAAAGCTATTTTGTAAACAACTTGTTTTTAATAATTGAAATTGGATAAGTACTTTAGTGAAGGTTAAACTACCAACACTAATATCTCAGGCCATCACGGCAAATTTTCAAAAGCCTCGAGTTACACCCCGATCTGAACATCACGAGTTATAATACTCCTAGTTTTTCTCCAATTCATTTTGTTTTGAAATCAAAACCAAAACTTCTACCATGTGAATGCATTCCTTGCTCGCCCTTGACCGTGGGCACGGCTATTCGAATAGTTTTTACTCTGCAGAGGTTGTACACTTTACCCACAAGAGATAAATTATCTTAATAGTCAACACGCTTCCTTTGGCATGAGACCCAGATAAATTATCACAAAGCCTTTCGCCTACTCCAGTATAGTTTAAATACCACCGCTAAGGTTTCACCACAACTCGAATCCACGAGTTGGAGCCCCTCTTGCGCCATATGAGTCTGATAAACCTGTCCCTCACTATGAGTAACCAAGACACCCGGCACCCAATACACCACGGTGATATCTAAACTACACTATTATAGGGTAGTTAGCTAGGTCGTACCCATATAGACTTGTGGTTGTACTGTTTTGCTCGGTTTGGACAAACACAAGCGTCGGTCCTTAAACGACTAGGTGATTCATTCACAATTCCAAACATTCTCGTGCTAATCGCACCGTACCAAACCTTCCATCCACCCTTGTCATCTTTTCCTTTGAATTTCATTTTTATTTTCAAATTAACGGTGGTAACATCCCTTACCACTTTTCAAACAAAATATTTAACAATGGTAACATCCATTACCAATGTTCAAACAAAATATTTAACAATGGTAACATCCATTACCAATGTTCAAACAAATCATTCATCAAAACATTTGATAAACATGCTACTCATTTAAACATTATTATATTTATTTGCTACGCTAAGCATTTGCTAGTATTTAAACATTCAACAATTGTAACACTAACTCATTATTGAGTCAAAGGGATATCCTAAGTTGACAATGGTACAAGGTAAACACTTTTCAATGGAAGGTATAACAAATTGGGTCTTTAACTAAATTTTCTAAATCAAATTATCACTTGATATAACATAAGCATGCATTAATTTAAAATAACTACCTAAACATTTTTCTAAATCATTTGAGCAAGTTGACCAAAGGAAACTTGCAAAATATGGAGCAAAATGTTCAAAGGAGACTTGCCTTACAGTGCTGGGTTGAAATCTTCTGAACTTGATCTTGAGGTTGCTCGGACAAATCGGTCTCTACACGTAAATCGAGAAATCCAAATAAATAAAATAAAATAAAAATTCAAAAATTGAAAATAAATATACCAATTGAAAGATTGAAATTTTACATGAATTTAGAAATTTGAATGGACCAATTTGGAGCTAAAATGAAAAGATATGGCTATTTGAAATTTTCAGATTTGATTAAATCCAGAAATTCGAAATCTCGACATGTGGGGTCCATTGGTCAGCGATTTCATTTAAAATGAGTCTCGACGTATGGGACCCACTGGACTCGGGACCCACTTGTCGGTGAATAGCGCAGGGGTGGTCGCCGACGGTGGGACCTGTGTGTCGCGGATTAAAGCGGAGAAAACTCAACCTCGGCGCGGAGCGGGCTCGAACGCGCGAGGAGTGGGAGGGGGAAGAGAGCGGCGTTAGCCAAGTGAGCGGGAGGCACCGCCTACCCCATAAGGGTAGGTAATCCTCTTAAGGATTATCGGCGGAGGCCGGCGGCTGCGTGGCATACACGTGGTCGCCACCGTGCGCCACGTGTGTACGGTAGCCGACGCGTGGCCAAGCGCGAGTGTGTGGAGTCTTTGGCGTGGCGGTTTTGTGCCGACACGGCATCCCGGTGGCATCCACGTCTGTTGCCACCGGACGCAGCCGGTGACGTGGCACGCCGCCGACGGAGGCGCGCGGGACCCGAGGGTCACCGGCATTCCGGCGCGGCGGCGCGCCGATGTGCGCAAAAAGCAAGAGGAGTGACGGGGAATGCTTTGGTACCTTGCGCAGTTACCGAGGATGGTCGGATCGACGAGACGGCAAAAAGGGGCGGCGGTCGAGAGGCTTCACGGCGGCGGAGTGGTTCCGGGGTCGCAATAACTCAGAAGAGTGGTCGCCTGAGATCGCCTGGGCACCAGCAACGTCGAGGATGCTCCGGTGAATCTCGGGAAGGCTTGAAGCGGCGGCGATTGCTCGCCGGAGTGGAAAGTGGCCGACGGAGGAAATCAAGCGCAGGAGGTCTCGGCTCGACAGTGGCAATTGGAGGTGGAGAAAGCGAAAGGGGATCGAGACACGGCTGGGCGGCAGGATTTATAGAGGATGAGGCGGAACGGCAGTATGGCTCGCCGGACTTGGAACCGCGGAGAATGAAGCGGCGCGCGCGCGGTGCATAATTAGATGAAATAATGCCAGAAACGGTTGCGGGAATGCGGTTATTTGAATGTGCATTAGTGCGGGGAAATAATTGGCCAAGAAACTGAAGCTTTTAAAGCTTCGTTTATTGATCGACACGGCGCGTGGCGTAGACGCGGAGGAAGAAGGTGGCGGGGAAGACGACTGGCCGATGGGCCCCGCATGTCAGTGAGAGAGGAAAGGAGAGAAGGCGACGGCTACGGCTCGGATGCACGACGCGCGCGCAGGAAAGTAATCAAGGCGTAGGATGATGAGTGAAGGGTAAGTGAAAGATGCGGTTGAGATTCAATCCGCAATCGGATTTAAATCGAGCCGATGGGGTGTACTAAGTGGCAGCGGCGCTGCGATCTAATCGGCAATCATGAGCGGTCAAGATGACGACACGCGTCGGGACAGCGGCTCGACAGTGGGACCACGGCGGTGAGTCCACGCGACCGATCTATGACAGTGGGGCCGCTTGTCGGCGCAACCCAAAAAAAAAGAAACTCAACCTCGCGCGCGGAGCGGGGCTCGAACGCGCGCCGAGGGAGCGGGGGAGAGGAGAGAGCGGCGGTGGTAACCAGTCGGGCGGGGAGGCTCAGCCTACCCAATAAGGGTAGTTTACCCTTTTGAGTATTAGCCGCGGCGTGGATGGCTACTGTCGGATCGCGACACTTGGCGCCGCGAGAGAGAGGAGGCGGGATGAGGCAGAAGGCGGGATCGGTTCGGGCCGGGGAGGAAGGGCTCGGATGCCTGACAAGTGTCAGCCCGAGGGAGATTTTGATATTTAAATCTTTTATATATTTCAGAAATCAGTAGGAGACTTTAAAATACTCAGAAAAATACCAGATAAATTCCAAAAATTCCAGAAAAATTCACATAATTCACTGATAATGTTTTAAACATATTAAAAATATTTCCAACTTATTTTGATATTAAATTTTCTTTTCAACAGAAACTTTAAATTCTGAAAATTCCAGATAATTGGAAATTATTAATTTAAAATTATTTCTTCAAAATAAAAGCAAAAAAAATTGGGATGTTACAACATAAATCATCAATACAACATATCTAAAGCATGAATGCAATGCTTGATCCATCCCATCCTACTGTGCACCAGTGTGTCAATTTAATATTTTAATTACCACAGATCTAAAGCCCACTCTGATACCAACTGTAACACCCCAGGATCCACATTACCCTGGGATACCACTAAACCACTCCACAAATTAGCCAATTTACAGGATAACATAAACTAGCAACAATTTTCTGAAGCATATTAAGCTAAGCGGAAGCATAGTAAAATAAAGATAATGGAACACTATTAATAAAGAACCACCACTACCAATTTTAACCAATTAAATAAACCACTATCTAGTATAATTAATTTAAAACAGACACCAATGAGGGAATTAAAACCGTGACTAGGACTCCGCAATTATTACATCATTAATCATAAGATGGTGTACAATTGTGATGTGCCGCTCTACCCATCCCATGCATACTCAAGGATCACCTGGAGGGGGGAAAAAAGTAAGAGTGAGATAAAAATTTCAGTAAGCAAACTGTTTAACAAGTTAATTAAACTACAATGTTGTTAAGCATCAATATTTATTTTCTACAATGACCACAATTACAAACAACATTTATTTTCCACAATGACCACAATTATAGCCCTAACCACATTTTCTACCAACAATAATAAATCATTAGCAATTGTGTCTTATTTGACTACTTCATATTCTCAACCACTACCACCACTAATAACAGTAAAGCATTAACATGTTTTACCTCACTAACTTTATTATTTCTCATGTCCACAACTACCATCAACAGTTACCACATGAAAAAAAATCTCATGTCACAATTACAATCCCTACCATACCATAAGGCATGAATCCCAATCCACAACCACAACCACATTCCTCATACCACAAGTGACTCTCATGAGCCAATTCCACATTACAACTATGAAGTTGTATTTATTTACAAAATATCTTCACCACAATACATTGCATAAATATACAGATGATCTTTCCACAATGTAATGCATATGAATGCGTATGATCCACTGCACCCTTACCCAACAAGGTAAGAGTGCGCATCGTACTACGGCAATGTACGATGCTGTACCGGTACGGTCGCGGCTATAAGCGGCGACATCCACAATGCAAATGTGATGATATATTATGAATGATATGATAATCATAAACTACAAGAATTTAACCATGAAGATCAACAACATAGTCATCATGAATACTTTCTCATAATCTACACGTGTCTCGTTAAGCACAATGCCAATGCTTCACAAGATCATTACCACATAACTCACATTCGGTTCACCAAGATCATAATCAATCAATCTATAGAGAATTCTACCACATAGACTACAATATATTCATCAAGAATGCTACCACCACAATCCACAAATTTTACTAAGAATACTACCACTTAAACCACAATAGATTCATCAAGAATGCTACCACTACAATCCACAAATTTTCACTAAGAATACTACCACTTAAACCACAATATGTTCATAAGGAATATATTTGTTTCATCAAGAACAATTTCACATACCCACAATTAAACTATCAAGAACATAAGTGGTTGAATTCTCAAAATACTACCACATGGACCACATTATGGAAGCATGTAACAATGACACAGCACCTTAAAATAGGAGAATTAATTAATATGAATGTAGAATGAATAACAAGTTAAACAGTAGCACAACCGCTACATTTACTTGCCTCTACCGTTGAAGCGAAGCAATCACGTGTATTTAGGAGCAAAACCACCTATCTAAAAGTACCGCTCAGCACAACACCACAGCAATAAGAATGTGAATTTAAAAAGTAAAGATATTGCTAAACCTCAAAACCCCACAACATCCCTCTCTGCTTAACGGTTCTACGTTCTTCCCGCTGCAGCAGCGCTGCTTAATTTTTTTGTATCTTTAAGATTATTAAATCTTTTACAGAGAGAGGTATATTTCTGGATTCCTCACTTAAATACCTTCACTTTTCATGTAGATCACTAATTTTGATGTTGTTCCTAGCAAGGTGTAACTTATTGTGCAAAACATAGGACGTTCTCTGTTCGGGCAATCTAGGCTGCCAGATTCTAACGCATATCAACCACATTGTAAGGCTCTAAAAATTATGATTTTTATACAGTAGTTAGATTACTGAATTCCCTACATTTTTCTCAATTGTGACCAAAAACATAAAAATCATCTACTACTCATAAATCACACCTGAACAGCAATTTACCCTAGTCTGCATCCCTGACAGACAGCGAGGTTCCTGACCCTGCTACACCCAAATCCCACGGCCAAAACTTATGAAAAAACACAAAAGATGCGCCTCGTCGTCGTCTACAATTTTCCTTTTGGGCAGACCCGCAGGAAAAATCGTTTTGTGGGTCTAAACTATAAAACAATGCACCGCGGTTTGATGTACTGAGTGCACAACATGTGAATTCCCTAATCAGAGAATCTAATTGCTAATCCCCATCAATTCTTAGGCTAAGAACCCTAATTACAGCAAAATCAGCGGGATTTAGGATGAGGGAGAGTTACCTAGGGGATCCCCCCTCTTCTTCCTCTTCTCCTTCTTCTTTTCTTCCTTTCTTCTCCTTCCTTCCTTCTCGCTTTCTCCTAACTCCAAGGGACAGCAGCAATGGGGGAGGAGAGGTGGTACAATGGGGGAGGAGGGAGGGGGGGTGTGGCCACCCCCTTGGGCCCTTTCGCCCAAGGTGGCAAGCCTACCCTCCAACCAGTCTAATAGATTTTTTTATTACAATCTATTTCATTCATTTTTCCAATTCATTTATATCCCATAATTTTATTTCTTCCCTTCCCACACTTTACCGAAAATCCGGGTGACTCCGCGATTGATTTAAAAAAAAATGACACCGAAACGACGTATAAGGTATTACCAAATGAGCCATTTTCGTCATACGATCCACAATTTCCCAAATTGAGTCAAAACCTTCCTTTGTCTTAGATAGTCCTTCAATAATGTCCATACCAACTTCTTCCCACTTCTATTTAGGAATTTTAACGGTTGCAACAAACTTGCTCTTCTTTGATGTTTAGTTTTGACCCGCCGATGCACATCATAAAAGTGCAACATACTCTGCTATCTCTTACTTCATGCTAGGTCACCAATACTTGTCCTCCATATCTTGATATATCTTATTATTGCTGGATGAATCCAATATAAAGACTTATAAGCTTTTTGAGTAATATTTCCTTAAACTCCTTATTTGGTACACACAAACGCTTCTTGAACCACAAAATACCCTATTCATCCTTTTGTGAAACCTAAAGCTTTGCCTTTTCTCAAAGTTGGTCTTGACTCTCTTGACACCCACATCATCACTTGTGCTTGGCGAACTGAGCATCCAAAGTTGGTTGTAATACCATTATGACTAGAAATCCTTCTTAAACCAACTCCAAGCTAAACTTTTGAAATTCCTCATGTAAAGCTACATGACTTTCCTTGACCATATTAGTCTTTCTTGGGTGGTAATGAATCCCAATATTGTAATCCTTTATCAACTCTAACCATCTTCTCTGTCTTAGATTAAGATTAGTTTGGATAAAGATATACTTTAAATTCTTATGATCCGTATAGATCTCACAACGATTACCCATAAGATTGATGTCATATTTTTAAAGCATGCATAACAGTTGCTAACTCTGAATCATACATAGGATAATTCTCTTCATGCGGTCTCAATTGACACGAAACATACACTACTACCTTTTTGTCTTGCATAAGAAGAACTCAAATGATGCACCACCAGAAATTGATGATGTGCGTAATAAACAAAAGGCTGGACTTGATGTGACTACTAAACCTACTACTTCAACTACTGAATCAATCAAAGTTTGCTACACTACCACATGCATTTCGAACTATGGGAAGTAATGGAAGGAGAGAGAGAGAGGAGTCAATGCACATGGCTATTTGCAGCCGTACATGGCAGAGAACAAGGAAAATATGGCCATCAAGGAAAGAAGAAGTTGCATGCAGTGCGTAGGGGAGTGAACGTCGATGCAGATTGTTGCATGCATGTGGCTGGTGCAACCGAATTAGGAAACAAATCACATGTATCTTTTTTTTGTTGCGTTGAGTCTGAACCAAGGAACTAGTAATTAGCAACATTAAAACCTACAAGGAACTAAGGAAATAATAAATTATCCTATTATTACAATGAGAGCTACTAAATTATTTATGTCCGCAAGTGATGAATTGCTACGTGAAGTGAATAGCTACAAAGGTGTAATAATTCATATCCTACATCCACCCATACATGTCGTCTTTATCGTTCACCTAAAAACAACAAATAAGCAAGGGTGAGTCCATGACTCAAGAATTATAAAGCAGAATAATAACTGATTCCACCTCATTTTAGCCATTTAAATTCATTTCCGTTAACTCAAAATTTCACATCTCATTCTCATCAATTCTCATCCACATATCTCAATATATCATCTTAATTTCTCTTAATGCAATGCAATGCTCATGCTCGTGTCTCCTCGGTAGCTTATACCGATATAGCGGAGGGTACACCCATCAATGTCACCTCTACCTCCATCTCGTGGAGGTGCCTCTGAAGTAGGTCTTTCCTCCATCCCGTGGAGGTGCCTACCGAACAGGTCTTTCTCAAGAGTTTGTCGGAATAGTCACATAGTTTTACTCATAGCTATTGACTTTCTCATAGCCCTAGCTCGTAATGCATATGTCATGTCATGAATGTCATTTTCCATCATCTTACCACATATCACAATTATCACCAAATTAATATCATACTGAATAAAGGAGTAATCAAAATTATTATGTGCCATGAATAATTTAATAATAATGAACAATTATCAATTATCATCTATTATTCTACTAAGCAATTGCCTCTCAATTGCGACGACCGTTTGATTAGAAGATGAAAGCACAACCGACACTGCTCCTCCTACAACAATTATTCATTTTGAAAATAGACCAAAAGTATTACAAGGTAACAAATGACTAACAACACTCCTACATGCTTTTGAAATCTACCATTTTTTCTTTTATTGGACAGTCCCCTCTTGTTGTCCCAGTACAAAAATATCATAACTCAAAAAAATAGCAAACTATACCAATTCTGAAAGTATATAAAATTTCCTACATTTTCCTAGTCAGTCAAATGTCCAGATTAAATCATCTAAACCCCCTTTTTTAAATCAGAAGGTAGATCTATCATCTTGTAGAGAGCATAATTAATAATTATATATCTTTTAATTTTCATGTGCAAATATATTAAACAAGGACTTTTTCTGAACCTACATAAAATTATCTACCACTATCTAGTTATCCCTAAAATTTAATTTTGCTATTAAATTAGTCAATTTTGTGTTTTCCCACGACTGTGTCCAGTGGCAACTCAATACTGGGTAGCAGCTTCCCAAAATTCATATCTCCTAATCTACATATCTCAAAATTATGTTCTTAGATTTTCTAGAAACCTTAAGAAATTGCCTACAATGTTCATGTTGACAAAATTCCCTTATTTGTTCATTTACTATTTTTAATCTAAAGGTTAGCATATGACGCCGAAACACGATAAATTTCCCAGATAGCAGGATTGAAAAATTCATATCTCGTAAACTACTCATCTGATCGACCTGAATAAATATTCTACAGAAAACTATCAAAATCCTCTACAACTTTCTTGTAGATGAAATTACTATATTATACATATACACTACTCATAAAAATAATACAACAGTACCGCAGATTAAACCATTCTAGTTTTTGAATCCTGGACGTGAGCCAGCTAATTCCCCCTCTAATAATAATTCTAGTCATCACTAAAACTAGTAAAATAGAGGGAAAAGTCCAGATCATTACTCCAATGAAGTACGCCAAAATTTGCGATCCCTTGTCACAATTTTCCTTTTTATTTCTTTCATTCTCGATGCCTATTTTCTCTCTCTAGATCGGCATACTGTAGCTTTGTTCTCTCTCTACCTTTGGTTGCTATAGCTCTGGTCTCTCTCTCTCTCTCTCTCTATCTTGCACGTGGTGCTTTCCCTCTCGGTAGCCGACGGAATGGACCAAAGGCGCGTGCATGCAAGCTCGCTTGGCGTGGAGCAAAATTGGCAGCATATGTGCGCAATGCATTGGCACTCATGACTGTGCAGCACTGCAACACGTGGATTGGTGAAAGCAACGGTGCAAGCAAGTGCTGGCGTGTGTGATGGCAATGAATACTGGCTGCCGATGATAGCGACGAAAGATGGAATTTTTCGGTAGCATTACGTTTGCACTATGAATAGTTTTATACTCTGTAGAGGTTGCATAACTATACTCACACGATGTGATTATCTTCACATTAAAGAAAATCATAACAAGACCTTTAAAATGCTCAACCTCAACCCAATTCTGCCCGCCAAGGTTTCGCATCAGCACTCCCTTTTGCGTCTCATGGAAATCAGCAACCATATTTATCACAATGGTGGAACCGAAGTTAAAATATCACAAATTAATTATTCAGGTCTATCACATACTAGACATGTGGTTTGCACAGTAAGGTTCAGATCAATAGCGCACAAAGTTAATTCCTTAAGCATTACCAAGACGAAACTTCCACATCTCTCGAAGTGAATCTATACTTCTCCCTTTATTGCATGATAACTCGCCTAAGTGAAAACTAATTTTTTATAACCAACACCAGTGACACATCAATATCATGGCATATAAATTTTATAATAGTGGCTACAGCCACGATTCAATATCTCATTAAGTCAAACTAATAAATTACTCACATGTGATGTTAAGCCCAACATAACTATAAGCATGTCTAAGGAAATTAATTGTACAACACATGTGACAACTAGTATGGTATCACTAAATAATTTTTCATCCTATGGTGATAATGGAATCATGGTATTCGAATTATCAAATGGGTGATTAAGGCAAATTGGACAATAACTACCATATATAAGAATTTGTAATAAAATAGTAATGCATAATAATTTAAAATAATAAGAACATGACTTGCCTTGGCTTTGCTCAGTTATGAATCATTGATCTTCTGGTGATTCTCCCTCTGCTTTAAAGACGCGATCTAATTAGAGAGAAAACGAACAAGGTACAAAATAAAATTAAATAAAATTCAAATAAACTCCAAAATTTTAAAATTATAAAACAAATAGAGCTCAATTTTGGATGAATTTATAAAAAAGAATGCGGTCAATCGGAGCTATGATGAAGGAGAACGAGCCCTTGAAAAATTAAATCTAAAGAAAATATTAAAAAATCAGAAATTCTACTGTGCGGTGGACTCGGTGCACAGAAATGCTAGTCTACGATGGACTCAGCTCATGAAACAGTGCTGACGTGGCAGGCTAAGGCTGACGTGGTAGGCAAGTAGTTGACAAGTGGCAAGGTAGGGCTGACATGCCATGACATGTGGCATGATGACATGGCATCGGGATGGCTCGAAAACTGACGTAGTGTGACACATGGACTCTAAGTCTGAGGTGGCAGCTTGCATCTCGGCTGACTCGGCTAGGAGGCTCATTAGTTCATGGAATAGTGCGCGCTGACATGTGGGACCCACTATCAGTCTCATGGCTCGCATGCACTAGGTCTATGGAGAATGTGAAAGGTTGCATGCACAAGTGAACGATGACTAATCTTGTCGGGGACAAAGGTGAACTCAGCGATGCTGCTGCGAGGTCGACGACGAAGACAGAGATGACAGCTACCGGGGACGAAGACGACGACAACTGTAAGGGCGACGGCTCCATGACATGGGAAACAAGGGATGGCTCTACCTTTTATGCACAGACACCGTGGTGCCAAAACTAACATGACCTTCGAGTCCCGGGTGGAGACGGCTCGCGGCGGGCATGGGTCGGACATGGCGTCGAGGCGGAGGCGACGCAGACGACGGCGGCGGAGTTTTAAACGAAGATGAAGATGAATAGTGCACAACCACATGGATGGACAACATGTGGCGCCTATGGAGATCGGACAGTCGGCTGGCATGGCATAGATGAACAGTAGCTAGGCCTCCCGATGGTTGACGTGTGGTAAGGAACGGGATCTAGCGGTCAAGGTAAAACATGGTCAGATGGCTGACACGTGTCAAAGGAAGGATTATGTGGCTAGAAATGAACAGGCTAGGTGAACAGTAATGGGTCCGGCCCATTACTGTTTGAAGGTTTTTGAGGATTTTCCATTTTCAGAAATTCAAATAAAATAAAATGATCTCTAAAAAATAGCAAATAAAAAGAAAAAAATCACAAACAAATTCCATAAAATCCCTTGAGGCACAATGAACCCAAATAAAATATTTTTAGCATATATTAATGTTTATTTTATTTATATTAAATTCATTTACTTATTAAAAATTCAATTTAAGCATGTATTAAATCTAGAAAAATCTAATCGGTAAATTTTATTTTCAAAGCTTAAAAAGCGCTAAAAATCTGGGTGTTACATACCGTAAATCAAAGAGAGGATTCATGGTGCCGCCCGCCATGTGGCGCTTGTGCGTTGGTCGGGTCGACGCGTGTGCATGAGTGGGTTCGACCGCGGCGAAGCGCCTTTGTGTGCTCAAGCCGCTCGAGCGCCGTGCGGTGGTTAGCGTGCCACGACCTATGCGCGTTTAGTCCATTTGCTCCTCGCCCGTGCTGCCAAAAACTTCAAGAAGAAGGGTGATGAGTCCTGCAGGTTTTCGTGTCTTTATGCGGACTTTTCCGTGGGATTGATTTGCTTTTGGTTGGCGTAGTGCATCCGTCGCTCCTTCTTCTCGGTTCTTCCATTCACTCCTTCTCGATTCTTCTTAGGGTGTTGGCTTACGATTTCTTGGTTTGCTTGATTCCTCTATGATGCACGCTTTCTCGTGGCTTTGCGTTTGTCCGTGGTTCCGGTTCTTTGTTCTCGCATTCTTGTGCAAGGTATTGTTTGCTTCTTGTTGTTCTTCCGATTTGTGGAATAGTAGCCGCTATTCTTCTGCTAAGCTACGTGTGTTTGTTTGCTTCTTGTTGTTCTTGCGATTTGTCCAATGGTGGCCGACCTAGATTATAAGGTAGTTTTTCTTAGGGTTTTCTTAGGGTTTATGTCGAGACCCGAATATGCAAATTCGGACTCTCTGTGTAAACTGCACTAGTCCAGATCACGCTAGTGCACACAATCAAACATAGATATAATCACAACCATACGGATGATATAATAAAAAGGAAAACTCAAATATCAATAAATCTCAAAGGTACGACCTTATGACCAAGCTTATAATATCTCTAGCCGTAAGGGCTTAACAAAACTAGCAATGAAATCCAAAATAAAGCGTAGCGCCAATCGACAAGCCCACAGGCTATCGAGTGGAGAACGGCCTAGTCCGTGAAGTCGTCAAGTACTCTCCTTCCGGAACCTGCTGCGATAATACTCATCGCCCTCAATCGAGCAACATAGGCGTAAGTCGTGAGTACATTGGTACTCAAAGAAGTCGCTTGTAACAATGAATGCAATATAGTATGCAAGGCTTACTAATGGAGGGCTGAAAGGTTAATTTGCATAAAATACATTTCACAGTGAATATGATAAATAGCTTGAAAGCGAACTTTAAATGAAAACGATAATAATAAATAATCAAAGGAATGAACATAAACCACTTGTGAATAGCTATTTACAAGCTAAACCAATAGTGAACTACCTGTCCACCTCCAACATAAACCACCAAGTTTAAAAGATAACACTAACCCTTGTGTGAAATCACCGAGCGTTGTCTATGACCGAGGACGCGGCTATTTGTATAGTTTTACACTCTGCAGAGGTTGCACAACTGTACCCACACGATGTGATTAGCCTCGATCTCAGGAAATCACAACAAGGCCTTTACAAAGTTCAATCCCAACCTAATCCTGCCCGCTAGGGTTTCGCATCACACCCCCCCTTGCGCCACATAGAAATCAGCAACCATGTTCATCTCATTGGCAAGATTAAGTTGAAACCTCCCAAATTAGTCAGCCAGGTCTATCCCATACTAGATATGTGGTTTGCACGATAAAGCTCAGATCAATGGCGCACAAAGTTAAGTCCTTAACATTACCCGGGCGAGGCTACCACATCTCCCGAAGGGCACCTGCACTTCCCCCTTTACTGCACGATCACTCGCCCGAGTGCCAACACCAAGTTTGTATCTCCCCGCCAATGACACACCAATGCCATGGCATAAAATTTTAAGAAACGTGGCACCAACCACAGTTCCATATATCATTAAGTCAGATTAATAATTCACATATGATGATGGGACCATTCATAATTATAAGTTTAAGCTAAGCAATTCTATCGTATCAGCCCATGTGACAAATAACCTAGCATCACTAGTTAAATTCCCACCTAAGGTGACAATGGCATAAAGGTGTTCCAAATTATCAAGGAGGGATAAACAATTGGGACAATAACTACCACTACAAGGTTTGAATAAAAGTAGCGATGTAATGTAATTTAAAATAAAATAATTAAATAATAGATTGCAAACTGGGTTCAACATGATCAAAGGACACGACTTGCCTTGGTTATGCTCAGCGAGGTACTCTTGGTCTTCGGGCGTAGATCCTACTCCTCCGGAATTCGAATCTAACGAGAGAGAAAATAACCAAAACAAGAGAAACACATAAAATGATAAGCAAATGAACTCCAAAAATCATGAAACTAGAACCAAAAGCTAGAGCTTGATTTTAGATGAATTTAGAATAAAGAACGGGGTCAATCGGAGCTAGGACGAAGGAGAACGGGCTCTCGGAAAATAAACCCTAAAGAAAATCCTAGAAATTCAAAAATGGCACTGTGCTGTGAACCCGGTCCACGGTAGAACTGGTCCACGATGAACCCGGCGCATGGAACAGTACGCGCGGGGAGGGGGTGCTGATGCGGCGAGGCTAGGGCTGACATGGCAGCTGCTAGTGCTGCCACGTGTCAGCTGACGTGGCACGCTGACGTAGCATTGGGGCTCGGGTGTTGCTGACGTGGCGCTGGTGTGGCATTGACATGGCGTGCCACATGGCAGGCCATGTGGACTAGGGCTGACGTGGCTGCTGCGTCAGCTTGGGCTGACGCGGCAGGGCTCGGGCGCGGGCGGCGGCGACGGGATCCGACGGCTTGGGAGGTGACGCGCGACGCAATCTAGGCCTTCAGCCCAGATCTGGACATGCGGTGGAGAGGCAGCGGCGCGGGAGCGGGAAGCGGCCGGATGGTCGACGTGTGGCAGACGCGTCGCGCGGCGCTGCGCGCGCGGATGGGCGTGGGCGCGCGCGACGGTTGACGCAGATCAAGGCACACGAGCGGTGCGTCCGGCGTGGGAGAAGCGGCGAGAGGGGAGGCGACGCGGAGGCGGGCTAACCGGCGGGTTCGCGGCGGGACGGGCTCAAACGACGGCGGGGCTCGGCGACGGTGCGGACGGGCGGAGGCGCGCGGGGAGTGGCACGGACGGCGCGGAACGGCTCGGTGATAGCGTATTATCATGCGCGAACCGAGGCAACGGGCAGCGATTATCACGTGGAACCGAGGCAACCCAATCGGTTACGGCGCGGACGCGATTCGAGCGCGGTTCGGACGGTGCGGATGCGACCACGTGGGCGCGATCCAACGGCACGGAGCGAGCGAGGGCACGGCTTTGCTGGTGCTGCCACGTGGCAGATCCAACGGCGTGGGGCGGTGCTAGGGTTAGGGTTGCGTGGGCACGGGCTCGCGGCGGCGGGCGCGATGCGATGAACGCCACGTGTCCGGGCGGGGATCGGGTGGTGCGGGCCTTGAGCGGGAAGGGGCGCGGCAGCTGGGAATGGCCGGATGGCTGATGTGTGGAGGCAGCGGGATCCGATGGCTGGGCGGCGGCGAGGGTTTTTATTTTCTTTTTCCTTTTTCCAGAAATCCAAATAAACCTCAAAAAGCTCTAAAAAATAGCAAATAAATCCCAAAAATTCACCAAAAATACCAGAAAATTTCTTGAGACCTGAAGATCCCAAATAAAATATTTTCAACTTATGTTAATGTTTATTTTACTCAAATTAAATCATTTTAAAGTTCAAAAATTCATTTGAAGCTTGATTTAATTTCAGAAAAATCCAAAAAATTCATTTTTAAATTCCCGGCTTTTAAAATTGTAGAAAAATAGAATGTTACAGTTTATGTGGTGTTAACCAGTCCAGATTTGTGTTAGCAGGCTTGGATTACAATGTGTTTTTTTTCTTAGCTTTGTTTTTTTCCTCGGGTTTGTCATGCTTTCCGCATTTTTTTACACTTTTGCTCGTTTTCTCATGGATTCTTTGTGATTTATGCTTTCCGCGTGTGTGCGAGTGGGTTCGACCGTTCGAGCACTACTGTGTGCTTGGGCCGTCCGAGCGCTTTCGTGCGGTGGTTAGTAGGCCGCGGCTTGTGCGCGTTTAGTCTGTTTGCTCCTGCCCATGCTACCAAAAACTTTGACAAGAAGGGTGACGCGTCTTGTGCGGGTTTTCGCGTGTTGTGTAGACTTTTCCGTGGGATTGATTTGCTTTTTTCTTGGCATAGTGCGTCCATTTGCTCCTTCTTCTTGGTTCTTTCGTTCGCTCCTTCTTCTCGGTTCTTTTTGGGGTGTTGGCTTACACATTTCTTGGTTTGCTTGATTCCTTTGTAATGCGTGCTTTCTCTGCAGCGCTTGTAGTTTGTTCGTGGTTCTGGTTCTTTGTTCTGCATTCTTTTGCAAGGTATTGTTTGCTTCTTGTTGTTCTTCCGATTTGTGGAATAGTAGCTAGCTACTGCTCGCAGCCACGATGTGTTTGTTTGCTTCTTGTTGTTCTTGCGATTTGTCCAATGGTGGATGACCTGGATTATAAGGTAGTTTTTCTTAGGGTTTATGTGGTGTTAACCAGTCCAGATTTGTGTTAGCAGGCTTGGATTACATTGTGTTTTTTCTTAGCTTTGTTTTTTTCCTCGAGTTTCTCATGCTTTCCACGTTTTTTTACACTTTTGCTCGTTTTCTCATGGATTCTTTGTGATGTACTGTGTAGCCTTGAATATTACCGAAGCGCAAATCCTTTGGTCTTTCTACAATGCTGTGTAGGGTCTTCACTTGAATTAGGATAGTTTTTTTAGGTAGTCTTACAGATAGTGTGCGGCACCTTGGTGCTTTCTTGTTGTTGTTTTTACTACTTAGCTTTTATCCTAGTGTTTACAATGTTTTTACAGGGGTTACTTTTTCTGAGTTCTGATTTACGTACCATTTGTTAGTGATATGCCCTAGAGGCAACATGGAGATGTTGTATATATCACATACTATGTTTATGATACATTACTTTGTTCCTTGGAATAGACATCATCATTATTGATCAATGAGTATGTGACTTATTCATGAGACTCTTAAATACTAAAATGTTGCTATTTCTAAATGATCCCTGATCGTATATCATATGAGGAACAAATATGATTCAAAGACAAAGATCAGCATATGTATTGATTGATGATCATGTCTCATGGATCATGGTATGGTGATACCAAATCAATAATATGGACATGTGTTAGTGAACATATGTTGGATAGACTCGCCATGAGACAATCGCAGAGATTCCATGTGTCATCGCTGGTCTCGAGTAGTGTTTATGTAGAATCCTTAGACTTGAGATCATCATGGTTCCCAACATGAGTAGTAGCTTATTTTGGGACTACTAAACACTACTCCGTAATTGGGTAGTCATAAAAGTAGTCTTCGGATTTGCCATGAAACATGTAGTGGGATGTGAATGATCAAGATAGAATTTGCCCCTCCTTATGGGAGAGATATCTCTGGGCGCCTCGATGTAATGGATTATGAAAGTGCATAGCCATGCCAAGGTGATTGAGGAGTCAATCACAAGTTTATAATCCATCACGGAATCGAGAGAGTGATTGAGCTATTAAGAGGATGACATGTGTCTCGCCTTGAGCTCAATCTATATCGTGAGGCAAAGGGATTCGTGACATGAGAGAACATTACAGAGTTCACCGATATGATCTTTACATATACTTTGGGGTTAATATGTTTTACTAGAGGCGCTATTAATGTGTGGTGACCTGAAAGGCGTTTCCGGTCACGACCAAGTATACGTGAACCTGCTGTGGTCGCACGCTAACGGGTTGGAACACCGATTCGAATATGATTTGGATATGGGCTCAATTCGGATAAAGATCCGAATAGACTCTAATGGGCCTTGGTCCGCAAGGCCCACGTGAGGAGGTCTATATATATGGAGGCGAGGGGCCGAGGATTCATCCTCGTTAACATCTAGCAAAACCCTAGCCGCCACCTCCCGAGCCAAACCCTAGGCGCCACGAGTGCTAGTACACTCGCGATCGGCCCAGCCCCGGACGTGCGGATACCGGTGGAGGCGCCGCTCGTTGCGATCTTGATCGGGCGGCGTGGAGGAGACGATCTGTTCGGGACGATCGGCTACTTCCACTACTACCTCGACGCGTGATTGGATCGGTGTCCAATTCTTCTTCCACATGCTGCCTAAGTGGTAACGATCCATGATCCTTCCTTAGCATGATGTTCTTGGGTGCGCGGTAGAAAAGTTTTGTTTTCTCGCCCGTAGCCTCACGCGTATTCCTTTAGTGGTATCGAGCCATCTTGCTTAGTTTGCATCTGGATCAGCGCATATGTTGATATGCGATAGTAGTAGATTGGATCTATTACGCCTAAATCGGTAGCACGGGTTGATGAGATCAATCGGTCATAAGGGGTTGAAATAGGTATGAGTTGATAGCATCATAAGGCCAAAAAGATTAGTTCGTGCTCCTTCTTTGATGTACGAGCGACTTGCCCCTACCGGCTGGAATCACCATCGGGGCTAACTGCGCGCACAATCAGTAGATCGAGCCAACAGATCGAGGTCTTGTGTTGTGGTCTCCTCAAGTATACCGATCGCGATGATCAATATGATTGATCTAATGAAAATTGAGACATTTTGAATGGCTCGGATTTGGGTTGATTTGATCGACTTGATAAGATTTTCATAGCGATTTCATAGATGCGATCTATGTAATTCTGTGAGGTGTATCCCCCCTTGTAGAGCATCGTGGGTTCACATCGTTAGGTAGAATGCGATTCTACGTCTAACTTGTTTTTGCAGGGAATGGTGTGAATAGTATGGCCCTATAACTTATTTGAATGTATGAGATGTATGTGATGCATGTAACATTCGTTCATGGCCTGCGTGTCATGATTATTTCAGCTATTGTTAGCTATATATATTGTATTTAACGACTGCATGTGTCGACCTTAATGCTTGAATCTATCTTTGTAATCTTCAATTTCTAGCTATTATAGGTAGTAGCCTAGTTTTGAGGTTACAAGCTTTTAAGCATGGTGGCCTAAAGGAGTGATGTGGAGGATGGAGATTGTCTACACCTACTTGGAGATGGATATCACCATTTTGGGCCATACTACTTCACAGCTTAAATGTGTTTATCTATGATGTTATCTATCTTATTCTTATGCAATGATATATGTGATATGTTGCTTTGGTAGGATAGAATCCTCTTAAAATTAGGTGTTAATGCCCTTCCATATGTTGCACCAAAAGATAATGATCACCGCATGGTAGGTCTACCAAAGTAGAGTGCCATCGGTTATCATCATCATTTGGGGTAGATGTCTGACATCTACATGCGGAAGTATTTGGTTTATTTAACAAGGTTATCAAAATAGTTTTGGACCTTGGGGCATAGATTGTGGCCGAGGCATACCGATGTCACCCAAAGTAGAGTCACATAGGGATGTGATTAGCAAGGTGTTGCTTACCCATGTCACTAGTTTTCTAGCCGTGATGCCAAAGCTCACTAGGAATTAGTGAAATAAGGATCTTTACCCACTATGTAACTTAGAGAGAGTTTTTGTTGCAAAACTCATAGTGGGAGTCTTTTGCTAAATAGTTTAATAAAGATGAACATAAACATAGTGCTAAACTTTGCATATTCTTATGTTGTAGATCATGTCACTAACGCCGCATCCAAGACTTTTAATTTGCGATCTGTTCTTGAGAAAGAAAACTCAATGGAACAAACTTTTGGATTGGTATCGCAACTTGAGAATTGTTCTCAAGCAAGAGCGCAAGAAGTATGTCCTGAGTCTCCTTACCCCAAGACTTGCCTCGATAATGCTACTGTGATCGCACGGAGAGCTTATGAGAAGCAAACGAATGATTGCCTTGATGTGAGCTGTCTCATGCTTGCCACAATATCCTCTCGAGCTTCGAATAATATAAGAACACAGATACCTACAATATCATTGTGGGGCTACGTGGTATGTTTGAGAACCAAGCAAGGGCCGAGAGGTTCAATACTTCAAAGTCCTTATTTATGCGGCTTGCAGCAGTAAGGGAATCCTCACACCCTCATGTGATTAAGATGATTGGCTACATTGAGAGTCCGAAAAGCTTGGTTTTCCCTTAGCCAAGAGTTGGCATCGATGTGATTCTCCATCGCTCCCGAGCTTTGACCATTCATAATGAACTTTAACATGAACAACCTAGACAAGACTCGGTGAGTTGCATGGGATGCTAAAATCTGCCGAGGAAAGCATTAAGAAAAGCAGCAATCATGTGATGATGATGCAGAAAGGCAAGGGCAAGCCCTATGTCAAGAGAAGCGCGGTCAAAAGAAAGAAAGCTCCCGATGCGATCGCGAGCGGTTCTAAGGCCAAGAAAGACAAGAAGGGCGATGCTCATCCCGATGCGATTGTTACCATCAGTAAGCAATCGTGACATTGGAAAAGGAACGCCCAAAGTACTTGGAGGATCTTGAGAAGAAGAAGGGAAGTACGACTTCCACCTGTATAAATGTTATAGAGATCAATCTTGCTACTTCATCAATCGATTCTTGGGTATTTGATACCGGATCGGTTGCTCACATTTGCAAATCGCTGTGGGCTAATAAGAAGTAGAAGTTTGAGGAGGAGCGAAGTGGATCTTCGCGTTGGCAATGGAGCAAAAGTTGCTTGCGGTAGCTGCTGGCACCATGCCATTGTCTTTACCTTCGTGATTAGTTTTGGAATTGAATAATTGTTATTGTGTTCCATCTCTTTCAAAGAACATTATTTCGCTTCATGTTTGCAAGGTAGGTTATGACTTTAAATCTATGGACAATGGTTGTTCTCTTTATTTCAAAGATATGTTCTATTGTCATACTCCATTGGTGAATGGGTTATACGTTCTTACTCTTGAAGGGTCACCGGTCTATAACATTAATGCAAAGAGGCAACGTCCGAATGATTTGAATCCCACGCTTATTTGGCAATCGCCGCTAAGTCACATAAATGAGAAACGCATGCGTAAGCTCCATAGAGATGGTATTCTCGCACTCATTTGATTTTGAATCATTAGAGACATGCGAATCTTGTTTACTTGGCAAGATGACAAAGGCACCTTTCACCGGTCAAGGTGAACGGCAAATGACTTATTGGCACTCGTACATACCGATGTATGTGGACCAATGAGCTTAACAAACGAGGTGGTTTTCGTGATTTCATAACTTTTATCGATGACTTTAGTAGATATGGGTATATCTACCGATGAAGCATAAGTCCTAATCCTTTGAAAAGTTCAAGGAATTCCAAAATGAAGTGCAAAATCATTTAGGCAAGACAATCAAGTTTCTACGATCCGATCGTGGAGGCGAGTATTTGAGCCATGAGTTTGGCAATCATCTAAAAGATTGTGGAATTGTTCCACAATTGACTTCGCCAGAACACCTCAATGGAATGGGGTATTCGAACGGAGAAATCGCACCTTATTAGATATGGTGCGCCCATGATGAGCCAAAGTGATCTTCCGTTGTCTTTTGGGGTACGCCTGAAATGTACTGCTCACACTAAACAGGTTCCATCAAAATCATGAGAAAAGACAACATATGAGATGTGGACAGACAACATCCTACCATGTCTTTTCTTAAGATTTGGGGATGTGAGGCTTATGTAAAACGTTTACAACTGATAAGCTCACTCCTAAATCTGATAAATACTTTTTATCTGTATCCTAAGGAAACAAAAGGATATTATTTTTATAATCAAGGAGAAGGCAAAGTGTTTGTCGCCTCAAGCATGGTGTCTTCTTAGAGAAAGAGTTTCTCTCAAGAAGGGATAGTGGGAGCACAAAGGCAACTTGAAGAAATTCAAGAAACACTGATAACGCTTCAGCTCTACGTAACCACAACAGATGAACAAACGTTGAAGAACTCTGTGGACACACCACACCACGAGGTCGAAGGTCACGCTGCACCGAGAGGTACATGTTCTTGACTACTCAACAACGGGACATATTGTTGTTAGACAACGATGAGCCTAAGACCTATGAAGAAGCGATGGTGGGACAGACTGAGAAATGGCTTGAAGCCATGAGATCCAAATTGAATCCATGCACAAGAATCAAGTTTGGAACTTGTTGATCCACCGATGGTGTTAAAACCATTGAATGCAAATGGGTTTTTAAGAAAAGATAGACATAGATGGAAATGTTCACATCTATAAAGCGACAGGCCAAAGGTTTCAAACAAATTCAAGGTATTGATTATGATGAAACTTTTCGCTCACGCAATGCTAAAGTCTATTCGATCATTCTAGCGATTGCTGCATATTTCGACTATGAAATATGGCAAATGGATGTCAAAACAGCTTTACTTAATAGAAATCGAGTGAGGATGTGTACATGACATAGCCCACGGGTTTTGTCGATCCGCAATCGCTTGGAAAGATATGCAAGCTCCAAAGATCCATTTATGGATTAAAGTAGGCATCTCGAGTTGGAACATTCGCTTTGATGAAGTAATCAAAGGGTTTGGTTTCATCAAGAACGAAGAAGAGCCTTGTGTTTACAAAAGGCTAGTGGAGCGCACTCGTATTTCTCGGTCTTATATGTGGATGACATATTATCGATCGGAAATGACATTCCTTTGCTCGAATCATAAGTCTTCATTAAAAATAGTTTTCTATGAAAGACTTAGGAGAGGCAGATATATTCTGGGCATCAAGATCTATAGAGATAGATCAAAAGGCTAATTGGATTAAGCCAAGATAATGACATTGACAAGGTGTTGAAAAGGTTCAATATGCATGATTCCAAGAAAGGTTTTCTACCTATGTCACATGGTATAAATCTTAGTAAGAATCGTTGTCCTAGTACACCGATGAGCGGGATAAATGAATGCGATTCCATATGCTTCGCTATTGGGTCCATTATGTATGCCATGCTTTGTACACGCCCGCATGTTTCAGATGCTTTAAGTGCTACGAGTAGATACGCGTCTGATCCAGTGAAAGTCACCGGATTGTCGTAAAGAACATCTTGAAGTACTTGAGAAGAACTAAAGATGTGTTCCTTTGTCTATGGAGGTGATGTAACATCCTATTTTCCGAGATTTTTAAAGCTTCGGATTTTAAAATGAATTTTCTGAATTTTCTGAAATTAATTGAAGCTTCAAATGAATTTTTAAAGTTTTAAATGATTTAATATGATTAAAATAAACATGAATATAAGTTGGAAATATTTTATTTGTGTTCCTCAGTGTCTCAAGGAATTTTCTGGTATTTTTGGTGAATTTTTGGGATTTATTTGCTATTTTCTAGAGCTTTTAGAAGTTTATTTGAATTTCTTGAAAAGAAAAGAAAAAGAATTAACCTCAGCCGCCCGATCACCTCTCTCCTCCACGCTGCCGCCCGATCCCGCGCCACGCCGCCGCAGCACTTTTCCCCGCGCACCGCTCCGCCACGCCGATCCCACCTCGCGCCACGCTGTCAAGCAAGATCCGCTGGGCCGACACGCTGGGCGGCACTCACGGCGCCGACTCGACTCGCGCCTCGGCGCTGATCACGCGCCCACGCTGATCACAGCCGCCCGCCCGCGCTCGCAGGAATCTGAACTCCTAACCGCGCCCCCGCTGTCCGATCTCGCCGCGGGCCGCATCTCAGCCGCCTAACCCGCCTGCGTTCGTTCGCTGCTGCCAGAATCGATCGAACTCCCTCGGCTTGTGTGTTAAAACGCGCTCATCTCGGTTCGCATGCACGCCCGCTGAAACTCCGCCGCCGCGCTTCGCGCTTCGCTGCCGCCGGAGCGCCCGCACGCCTGCCGGTGCCGCTCCGCTGCCGCCTGTTGTCGCCGGAGCAAAGAGCACGCCGCCGCCGCCGGTGAGCTCCTCGCGCCGCGCCGCCTGCCGCCTCCGCCGCCGCCTAGCTCGCTCGCCGGCGCTGCTTGCGCCATAGGGCCGCGATCTCGCCGCCGCCACGCGCACTCCGCCACGCTGCCGCCGATCCGCTTCGTGCCGCGCCGTTGCCGCTCGCGCCGCGATCTCGCCGCCGCGCGCTCGCCAAGCGGACGCCACGCGGGCGAGCCGCCACGCTGCCGCTAATCCGCCTGCCGCCGCGCTCGCGCACGCATCCTCGCTGCCGCCGTGATCCGAGCCGAGGCCCGGATCCAGCCACGCGCTCGGCGCCTCGCTGCCGATCCCGCCGACGCGCCGCGCCGAGCCGCCAAACGGCCAGCCACGCAGCACCGGGCCAGGCACGCCAGCCCTAGCCCACGTGGGCATGACACGCGGCATGCCACGCCGCCACGCCAGCCCGAGCCGCCTCAGAGCCACGTGGCAGCCACGCCGCCGGTGACACGTGGGCAAAGATATGCCGCCGCCACGCCACCGCAGCCCGCCGCACCTCGCGCCCCTGCATCAAAAGCATGCGGACCGAGTCCACGGTGGACTCGGAATTTCGTAGACCGGGTTCACAAAGACAAGAATTTTTCCGATTTTCCTGAATTAATTTTGAATTAATTTTCCGAGCCCGCTCTCCTCCGCCCTAGTCCGATTGACCTCGCTTCTTTTTCTAAATTCATCTAAAATCGAGCTCTAGCTGTTGGTTCTGGTTTTGTGAATTTTTGAGTTCTTTTTCTTGTCATTTTATGTGTTTCTTTGTTTTCTGGTCGCTTTCTCTCGTTAGATTCGATTCGAGGAGTAAGTTTCGCGCTGTAAGACCGTGAGTACCCCAACGAGCATAACGAAGGCAAGTCGGTCCCTTGAACATGTTGAACCCAGTTTTGCAAACTATTATTTAATTATTTTGCTTTAAATTACATTGCATTGCTATTTTTATTCAAACCTTTGCACAGGTAGTTATTGTCCCAATTGAATTTATACCTCCTTGACACTTTGGAATACCATGATGCCATTGTCACCATAGGTTGGGAAATTTAATAGTGATGCTAGTGTATTTGTCACATGGGTTGGTACGATTAGATTGCTTAGCCGGTTTATATTTACGATTGATCTTATCACACATGTTAAATTATTAATTTGACTTAATGACATATGGAACTCGTGGTTGGTGCCACGTATTAAAATTTGTGCCACGCCATTGGTGTGACGCTGGCTTGGTTATACAAATTGGTTTTGCACTCAAGCAGTGATCGTGGCAAGAAAGGGGAAGTACAATTGTACTTTGGGGATGTGGTAGTCTCGCCGTAATGTTAAGGACTTAACTTTGTGCGCCATTGATCTCGAGCTTAATCGCAAACACATGTCTATTATGGGATGGACTCGCTGATTAATTTGTAATATTTCAATTCAATTTCGCCATTGTGATGGATATGGTTGCTGATTTCCATGTGGCGCAAGGGGGTGTGATGGAACTAGCTGTGATTGTATTGAGATAGAGCATTGTAAAGGCCTTGTTGTGATTTCTTAGGCCTAGGCTAATCACATCGTGTGGGTACAGCTTGTGCAACCTCGCAGAGTGTAAACTATTCGAATAGCCGCGCCCCTGGCCATGGATGTGTTTCGGGATTTCACACGAGGGTTAGTGTTTCATTTATAACTTGGTGGTTTATGTTGGGAGTGGACAGTAGTTCATCGTTGGTTTAAACTTGTGAATTGGTGTTCACAAGGGGTTCTTGTTTATCCTTTGATTATCTATTATTACTGCTTTCGCTAACTTTCGCCCAAGTTATTTAATATATTTCATCGATAATGCCTTTATGCAATTAACCTTTCAGCCTTCCTTTGGTAAGCCTTACATATTATATTGCATTTATTGTTACAAACGACTTGCCGAGTATTAATGTACTCACCGCTTACGCCTATGTTGCTCGCTTGAGGGAGAGGAGTACTATCGCCAGGAGGTTCCGAGGAGAGTTCTACGACGACTTCACTGATTAGGCTTCGCTCTCACCGATAGCCCGTGGTTTGTCGAATGGTCGCCACGCTTTATTTTGGATTTCCGCCGTTATTTTGTTAAGCCCTTCCGCTAGAGATATTGTAAGCTTGGCCATAAGGTCGCATCTTTGATATTTTATCGATATTCGAAGTTTTCCTTTATTATTGTCGTGTATGACTCGTGATGACATCTATGTTTGATCGTGTACTAGCGTGATCCTCGACTAGTGTACATACGAGAGACCGAATTTGCATATTCGGTCTCGGCAGAGATGGTATCGAGCCTGTTCGATCAGAGGACAAGCCCTAGTTAAATTGGTCGAACTCCAAAAATTTATTTTTTAAATCAAACCAACTAAACTTGATATTTAGTAATATCTCTTTCTTCTTACTCATTCTAAGGATTCTTGTCTCTCGCCCCAACTCTTGCAAAATTTGTTTTCCTAAAGTTATAAACCGATCTTTCCTTTATAAATGCATTAGATGTCCCAAACTTCCTACAAATGACAGAGGATGGAGGTCACTTTCACGCTGCTCGCTATGGAGCCTTGATTTAAGAGATCGCCCGCCTACCTCACCAAGGATGAGAAGCAAAAGGACAACGATCGGAAGCATCTCCGCACTATACTTCACCACCCGAGTCGGCGAAGGTGTGCTACATCACGCTTTCAAGAACACCGTGCTGGGGAGATGTCAAGACAAGGAGTTATGCGACAAAGCCATCCGTCGCCTTTGTAAGCTATACAAGATCAACATGGCCGACTTGTCCGGAAGTTCAAGGAGCAAGACGGAGCCACCCCGAGACTACCGTGAGCCAGCCCGGGAGGAGCCTGGCCGCAGCCGCTAGCACTCTCACCGTCGCTTACACCGCCGAGCCTGCAGGAGACGTCAGATCACCGAGATCGCCGCGCTTACCTCGCCGGTTCACTCCAGCCCCAGAGCGAGAGCGCCGATCCGCCACTCGTGGGTTGTCTACAGCCGATTCTGAGGACGATATCAGCAGACCTATTTGTCGTGACTGAGTGGAGCCTTCAGAGTAGATAGTAGTAGACACGTTGATTTTATTTGCGCTGTGTGTGATGTGAGCTGCAAATATTGCCTTAAAAGCATTATATTGCGATCATGTCAATCTTTTAATGGAGTTTATTTTGTTCGCTTAGTTAGCCTTTGGCTAAGTGTTTGTTTAGGTTAGGTCTCCATTAAGCAAACCCTTAGACGATTTACTCCCTCTTATCTATGCTTTTCCTCTGCCTTTTTACCTTTGGTCACCAAATAGCTTGTTTTCTTTCAGAGCAAGATGGTTGATACCAGAACTCCTCCACCGCAATCAAAGTAACCAGATCCAGAGAACAGTCGCCGCGCAGCCCTGCCACCTACCTTGATCCTGCCCTCGCCGCTCTGATGGCCTGCACTCATGATGCAGACTATGATTCAGTGGTATGCAGACCATGATGCAATGACAAAGACCAGGAGCCAAGCACACCGCCAGAGACTCGCCGCCAGATCAGCTATGCGTAGTTTATGAGGACGAGACCGCCTGCTTTCTCCAGTCACGAGCCTTTGGAGGTCGACGATTGGGTCCGCTCACTGAGAAGAAATCGAACTTGGCTCTGCATCGACAGGAGAAGGTTTTGTATGCAAGACATCGCCTTGAGGGACCAAAGAAGCAGAGTGGTGGAGAACCACTGCGTGCCGCCCATGAGAACCAGCACAACATCACTTGGAAGGAATTCGCCAAGGCATTCCATACCGCTCATGTCATGGAGGGAGTGGTCGAGATGAAGAAGGATGAGTTTCGGGAGTTCCAGCAGAGGAACCTGTCAGTGAGTGAATATCTCAATAAATTCACAGCTTGGCTCATGCGCTGCAGGATGTAGCGACAGATGCAGCTCACGTAAGAGGTTCAAGAAAGGCTTGAACCCGCCTTTGAAGGTGCAAGTCGAGGCACCACACTATGCCGCCGCAGCTGGTGGATAAGGCCATTCTCATCGAGGAGAGCCGCCACGAGCTCGAGGAGTCTCGCAAGAGGAGGTTGATCCAAACAGGATCACACACACCAGCCTCGTAGGCCTCGCTTTGGTTCCTACCACTCCGCACGAGTGTCACAAAGAAAAGCAAGCAGTTAGTTTCTCAGTGGTTTCGACCCCACTGCATAACCGCGCTGGGCTGGGCCAGATGGGCCTGGTGGTTCCAAAGGGATAGCAGCAGAGTGCAGAAGAGCAATAATTCAGCAAAGATCCGTCACTTGCTTCAAGTGTCGTGAGGTGGGACACTATGCTAGTAAGTGCCTCGCAGGCGTGCCCCGACGCCGCCGCTGGACTTGGGAGCCACACTGGCCGTACTCTCTACCCCGGGCAGGATTTAGGAGCACCCCGCTCTCGTGACAGCCAGCAGGACGCAGGTGAGAGGTCGTGAACCACGCCACCGCAGAGGATGCCTGTGCAGCACCAGACGCCAGATCGTGACGCCGCATATCCTGGCCTCGCCACCGCTTTATTTGATTCCGAGCTCGATTCGCTTGTTTCTGAGTTTTGCTTTAAAGCAACAATTGAAAAATCGCTGTTTGGATCTGCTTCTTTAATCCAATCTCCCGGATCCGAAGTTGAGATCCAACCTAGGTTGTCCAGAGTTAGGATAACCATTCAGGAGTTGAGTTCAGGCCACCTGATTTTGTTGGATATGCAGTCCCTAGATGTAATCTTGGGAATGGATTGGCTTCGTATGCACAGCAAAGGTTAGACTGTGGAGCAGAGCAGTGACCTTAACCAATTCAGACGGAGTTAAGGTGCGACGGCAGCCGCTGAGTGTCACCAGAGCTACCATGATTTGCCGAGCAAGGTAATCCAACCGAGGGTGTATCACGGTCGAGAGTACCCTGACGTGTTTCCGCATGATCTTCCGTGTATGCCACTGCAGAGAGGAGGTTGAGTTTTTGATTGAGCTTGTGCAGTGTACCGTCCGATTTCCAAGAGACCTCTACCGGATGCCAGCCAATGACTTAGCAGAGTTGAAGAAGCAAATTCGGAGCTTTTGGATAAGGGTTACATCGACCGAGTTCGCCCCGTGGGAGCGCCAAAGGTTGTTCGCCAAGAAAAAGGATGGTAGTCACGCATGTGTGTGGACTACAGAGCACTTAATGAGGTCACCACAAAAATAAGTATCCTCTCATCTCAGATTGATGACCGTTTGACCAGCTTAAGGAGCAGGAGTGTTCCTCAAGATTGACTTGAGATCTGGATATCATCGATGAGGATACGTAATGAGGATATACCCAAGACAAATTTTCTCGACTTGTTATGGTCTATACGAGTTCACAAAGGATGTCATTTGGTTTGACTAATGCTCCAAAGATATTTCATGTATTTGATGAATAAGGTGTTTATGGAATATTTGGACAAGTTTGTCGTTGTGTTCATTGACGAGCATTTTGATATATTCCAAGGATGAGGAGGAACATCAGAGAGCACTTGAGATTAGCATCAGAGAAATTGAGAGATAATCACTTGTATGCAAAGTTCAGCAAATGTGAGTTTTGATGAAGAAAGTCGCTTTCTAGGGCATGTGTTGACAGCAGTAATGAGTCGCAGCTTGACCCAGTGGAAAGTAAGTGACGCTTTGGATTGGCACAGCCACCTTCAGCTACCCAGTCGAGTTTTCTGGTATGGCAGATACTACCGCCGCTTTATTGAGGGATTTTCCAGGCTGCACTCTCACGCAGCTTGCTCAAAAAGGAAAA